>JBBPBO010001984.1:33681822-33859889 GCA_037974295.1 Cicer cuneatum | reverse complement strand
GGAATCTGAAAATCAGAAGCAAGAGGATTTTCAGAGTAAAATTGAAACTGCTGACATAGAGGTTACATCTTGCTGTAAATACTATTATTGTTTGATATTTATGTTTACTGTGATAACAAGAAGCTTGATCTTGAAAATCAAAGCTAGATAAGCATTTTGCAGTTTCTCAAAGATTTAAAGAACCAGGTGATTCACACGAATTGAACACTTTAGTAGAAACATCATTCCAATGGTTTCAAAACCAAGCAGAAACCACCAGAAGCAGAATTAATGGTTTGGCTGTATTGAGTTCGTTTTTAAATTATTTGATTTGTATTATGTTATATGACAAATAGCTTGACCTGAAAAGTCAAAGCAACATGAACTGATGCAGGTTAACCAGAACTAGAGGAAACTGATGCTAGTTTACCAGAACTAGAGGAAACCGAAGCTAGTTTACCAGAATCAGAGGAAACCGAAGTTGGTTCACCAAAACCTGAGAAAGATAAAGATGAAAGCAAGGAAGGAGAACATGCTGACTCTGAAGACTAGTCAATGGATGGAAGTACGAGTCTTCACATCCAGAAACTCTCATTATTGGCAGTGTAGCAGAACCATTAAAGACCAGATCATCAAGTAGAGAAACCAGTTTGTTTGTTTTACTCTCAAAAATTGAACCAAGCAATGTTGAGGAAGCTTTGGCAGAGGAAGGTTGGATACTTGCAATGCAAGAAGAGCTGAATGAATTTCAAAGGAATGATGTTTGGGATCTGATATCCAGACCAAACAAAAACATTATTGGAACCAAGTGGGTGTTCAGGAATAAACTCAATGAAAAAGTTGAATTGGTAAGGAACAAAGCCATACTTGTAGCTCAAGGATACAGTCAATAGGAAGGTATTGATTACACTGAGACTTTTGCTCCAGTGGCCAGGTTAGAAGCAATTAGAATTCTGTTATCATTTACTGCTAATCATGATATAATTCTGTATCAAATGGATGTTAAAAGTGCATTCTTAATTGGCTATATTAGTGAGGAAGTCTATCTTTGGATCCACTTATGGCACTTTGTGCAAGGAGTTTTCTGACCTAATGCACAAAGAGTTCCAAATGAGCATGATGGGAGAACTTAAGTTCTTCCTGGGAATTCAGATTCACCAAGGTAAATCAGTTATACTCATTCACCAATCTAAATACACTGAAGAACTTCTTAAAAAGTTCAAAATGTGTGAATGTAAGCCTATGGCCACCCTCATGCACCCAACCTGCTATCTTGAGAAAGATGAAACCAGTCAAAAGGTAGACCAGAAAACATACAGAGGTATGATTGGATCCCTTCTTTATTTAACTGCGTCTAGACCTGACATTTTGTTTAGTGTTTGTGTTTGTGCTCGTTTTCAAGCTGACCCTAGGGAATCCCATTTAACTGCTGTCAAAAGAATCTTGAGATACCTCAAAGGAACCACCAACCTTACCTTTTTATACAAGAAAACCCCCACCTACAAACTAAGAGGTTTTTGCGATTCTGACTATGCTCGAGACAAGTTGGAAAGGAAAAGTACAAGTGGCAACTGCACATTCTTAGGTGATAATTTGATCTCTTGGGCAAGCAAAAGAGAAAACACTATTGCCATGTCAACAGCTGAAGCTGAGTATATATTAGCAGCAGCATGCAACTCACAGTTAATCTGGATGAAACACCAACTTGAAGATTACAACATCTTTGAAACAAATATCCCTTTGTTCTGTGATAACACTTCAGCCATAAACCTAACCAAGAACCCTATCTTACACTCTAGAGCCGAACACATTGAAATAAAACACCATTTCATTAGGGACCATGTTCAAAAAGGGACTTTAAGCATCCAGTTTGTGAACACTGATCATCAATGGGCTGATATCTTCACCAAAGCATTACCTAAAGATAGGTTCGAGTTCATCAAGAAACATCTCAACATTATCTCCATATCTGACTAGCTCAAGTAGTCATCTTAGGTGTTTTTAATTTTCTTGCAATTTTACTTTATGTTTTTTATTTTTCTGTTTTTACTTTCTGTAATTTGTAAAGTGAAAAACAAAAATACAAAAAAAGTAGGACCTCTTTTTGGCTGATGACAAAAAGGGAGAGAGAGAGAAAAAAAGGAGAAATAAGTAGAAAAGGAGAGATATAAAGAAAGGAGGAGTGAAAAAGAAAGAGATGAAAAGAGAAGGACTTGAAAAGGAGAGGAAACAAGAAGACAGAAAAATAAAGAGAGAAAAAGAAAGAGTGACAAGAGAATGAGTTGAAAAGGAGAGGCAATGTGAAGAGAGAAAAGAAAGAGAGAATAAAGAAGGAGTTGAAAAGGAGAGGAGAAGAGAAGAAAAGAAAGTGTGATTTAAGAAGGAGTTGAAAAGGAGATGAAAAAGTCATTATTAGACTTAGGGGGAAAGATTGGTCTGAGGGGGAGTAATTCAAGTACTTCGAGTTATAAGCTAGCAAAATAAGTTAAGGTTTTGTCATCATCAAAAAGCGGGAGATTATTGGAACCAAGTTGGTTCTAAGTACTTAGGATTTTGATTTTTACAAAAGCACTCCATGTAACCTTATTTTGTACTTAGAATTATTATATTAAATGCCTCTAGAAGATGAAGCTACTAGAGGCAGAAGATGAAGTAACCAGAGGCAGAAGATGAATTAGCAGAGGATAAAATCAGACTAGAGGATACAGCTCAAGAAGATACCAGATAATGCATCCAGAAGGTACCAAAGGATGCATCTTGAAGGCACCAGAGGATACACCAGGATGTCAAAACACCATCAAAGGATATCTCTCCTGGCCCAGATCAGAAGGAAGCAGAGTCCAGAAAGAGACCTGGACCAGACCAGAAGAAAGCCTGCTAGAGGGAGACTTGTTCCAGACCTGAAGATATCATAAGTCAGACTTAGTCCAGTATTTATTCTGACCAGAAGATAGCTTGGCAGTGAAATGATAAACAGTCCAGACTTGTTCCAGACTTAATCAGAGCATAAATTAATTGGTCCAGAACAAGAGATTTAATCCAGATTTGACCCAGACCAGAAGATAGCATGGTTCAGAGTATGAAACTAAGTCCAGACCAAAAGAAATGATGTCCATATTCAATCCAGACCTGATCCAGATCAGAAGGTAATTATCCAGACTAAAATATCATAAGTCCAGATTTAATTTCAGTTCAATGCAGACCCAGTCCAGAATTGGTCCAGATCTGAGGGAAGATATTCAGATCAATGGTCCAGATTTAGGCATTATGGTCCAATGCTGGATGAAATCAGAAGATCAGACCATATGGCCCAGTGTTGGCTGAGATCAGAAGATCAGAACGTGTGGTCCAGTGTTGGCCGAGATCAGAGGATCACAGCAGATCAGTTTGTATGGTCTAGATGTGGGCGAGAGTAGAAGATTAAACAGTCCAGATTTAATTATGATGATAATCAGTGGAGATTTGATTAAATTCGATCAAAGTATTAAATGGATTTGATACAAAATAATTTGAAGTCGTATGGGAATTCAGAAGCTATTGGTGGGAAGAAAGATTTGGTCCAAAATTAATCAAGAACAGGATTGGCCCAAGTTATTTTTGAAAGCAAATCAGGAGCTAAAAAGATATGTTTTTTAATTAAATGAAACCCGATTGGTCAAGGTATTTTTGCAAGAGAATCCAACAAGATACATCTCGAATTTAATCTTGGCAGAGACCCTAATTCACATCTATAAAATGAGGCTCAAGACTGCAGACTCAATATCGAAAATACTTGAGAGTCATACACTTCCAAAAGCAAAATACTTGAGTTTTCAGTGAGGTCAATTGTGAGTATCCGCTTTCCAAAAGCAAGTACTCTAAGTTTTTCTTTCCCTTGTGTTAGGTCTAAGTTGTTGAAGTAGAGTCTACAATCTGAGGGAGTCAGAAGGAGTATCAGATTACTTAGCAATTAGATTCAAGGTTCTTTTCCTCAAAAGTCTAGGGTTGTTAGACTTTTTGAGAAGACTGACTTGGAGGGTCAGTGGTACTTTGTAATTCATGGTTTTTCAATTAGTGAAATCCTTCAAAGTGAAGGGGCTGGACGTAGCCTAGTTAACGATGAACCAGTATAAAATTATGAGTTTTTATTTACTTTATATCCGCTGCTAACTCTGTTTTAATTCATACATAACAGGTTTTGTTTAAAAACTAAAAAGAATTCATGTTAGTCAAACACAATTCAACCCCCTTTTTCGTGTTTGCAGCTTCATATAACACTCTAAAATGGCCAGAACAATGCTAAATGATATGAATGTTGCAAAACACTTTTGGGCATAAGCAATTAATACCGCATGTTATATTCAAAATAGAGTCTATATTGAATAAAACACCATATGAACTGTGGAAAGGTAAAAAGCCTAACATCTCTTATTTTAAACAATTTGGCTGCACTTGTTATATGTTGAACACTAAAGATAATCTTGGAAAATTTGATTCACGATCTCAAAAGTGTACCTTCATTGGTCTACCTAAGCTTACCTTTAGGGAAACAAATATTGTGGAGGAATCCATACATGTTAAATTTGATGACAAACAACTTGATCTTGAAAAGTGAAAGCAAGATGATAATAGTGCAGGTTTACCAGAACCAAAGGAAGCTGATGCAGGCAAACCAAGAGAACTTGAAAAGGTAGAGGATGAAAGCAAAACAGAAGAACACGACAAATGTTCAAAGGATGAATCTGAAGATAAGTCAGAAGGAAAATGTGGATGGAAGTACAAGTCATCACATCCTGAAACTCTAATAATTGGGAGTGCAAGTGATCCCTTAAGGACCAGATCATCACTTAAAGAAACAAGTTTGTTTGGCTTACTCTCATCTATTGAGCCTACTTCTATTAATAAAGCATTGAGAGAAGACGGATGGATTCTTGCCATGCAAGAAGAATTAAATGAATTTGAAAGGAATGATGTTTGGGATCTAGTTCCAAGTCCAAAAAAGAACATTATTGGAACCAAGTGGGTTTTCAGAAACAAGCTGAATGAAAAGGGAGAAGTTCTTAGAAACAAGGCACGATTTGTTGCACAAGGCTACAGTCAGCAAGAAGGTATTGACTATACTGAGACATTTGCTCCAATGGCCAGGTTAGAAGCTATTTGTATCCTACTTTCCTTTTATGCTAATAATAACATTTCATTATTTCAAATGGATGTTAAAAGTGCATTTTTAAATGGTTATATAAGTGAAGAAGTCTATGTTAAACAACCCCCAGGTTTTGAAAGTTCTGAATTTCCAAACCATGTTTTTAAACTTAAAAAATCATTGTATGGTTTAAAACAAGCACCTAGGGCATAGTATGATAGACTTAGTAACTTCTTACTTAAAAATGACTTTGGAAGAGGACAAGTAGACAATACACTTTTTAGAAAATCAATAAAAGATGATATTCTAATTATTCAAGTCTATGTTGATGATATTATCTTTGGATCTACTAATGGCACTCTCTGCCAAGAATTTTCTAAATTGATGCAATAGGAATTTCAAATGAGCATGATGCGAGAACTTAAGTTCTTCCTAGGGATACAAATTCAGCAAACTCAAAAAGGTATATACATCCATCAATCAAAATATACAAAAGTGCTTCTCAAGAAGTTTAAGATGAGTGACTGCAAACCTATGGCTACCCTAATGCACCCTACCTGCTCACTTGAAAAGGATGACTCAGGCCAAAAAGTTGATCAAAAATCCTACAGAGGTATGATAGGATCTCTCCTTTACCTCACTGCTTCTAGACCTGACATAATGTTTAGTGTATGTGCATGTGCACGATTACAGTCTGACCCTAGGGAATCCCATTTAACTGCCGTTTTGAGAATCCTTAGATACCTAAAAGGCACTACCAACCTCACCTTGTTCTACAAGAAAACTCCTACATACAAATTGAGTGGATACTGTGACTCTGATTATGTCGGAGACAAACTTGAGAGTAAGAGCACAAGTGGAAACTGCACATTCTTGGGAGATAATTTAATATCCTGGTCAAGCAAGAGACAAAACATTATTTCCATGTCAACAGAAGAAGCTGAATAGATTTTAGTAGCCGGATGCAGTTCTCAACTCATTTGGATGAAACATCAGCTGGAAGACTACAACATCATGGAAACAAACATCCCTTTATATTGTGACAACACTTCAGCCATCAACCTAACGAAAAACCCTATCCTACATTTTAGAGCCAAATACATAGAGATCAAACACCACTTCATCAGAGATTATTTTCAAAAAAGGGTACTTAACACTCAATTTGTAGACACTAATCATCAATGGGCTGACATATTGACCAAACCACTACCTGAAGATAGGTTTGACTTCATCAACAAAAACCTAAACCTTACCTTCATCCCTGACCAGTAGCTGAGTAAGTTTTTATCTTATTTTATTTTATTGTTATATGTATTTTATTATTTTCGTGTACTTTTATTAAAAAAAAAAGCAGAAGATAAAAAAAAATTTCAGAGGATTTCCTTTATTCCTTCATTCCTTTTTGTCTGATGACAAAGGGGGAGAAGATGTATTTGATAACGTATCTGGAGCATTAGACTTAGGGGGAGAAAAATAAAATGGAGCTTAGTCTTAGAGGGAGTCAAAGTCAAAACAAAGTAAAATAGTTATAAAAAATACAAAGTTTTGGAACCAAGTTGGGTCTTCCAATTAAAGTTTTGATGTTAACAAAAGTATTTTATGAAAATAACATATTTGACTTCGAAGAAGAATGCAAGAAATCAGAGGATGACATCACCAGAAGCAAAAACTAGAGGATGGCATCACCAGAAGCACAAATTAGAAGATGACGTCACCAGATGCAGAAATCATAGGATGACGTCACCAGAAGCAGAAATCAGAGGATGACGTCACTAGAAGCAGAAATCAGAGGATGACATCACCAGAGGATGTCATCAAAAAATGACGTCACCAGAAGCAGAAATCAGAGGATGACGTCACCAGAAGCAGAAATCAGAGGATGACATCACCAGAAGCAAAAATCAGAGGATCACGTCACCAGAGGACAAAGTCACTAGAGGATACTTTCACAAGATACAACCAGTAAATGATACGAGAGGATACCTCCAGAAGATACCAGAGGATACCATCAGAGGATCCCATCAGAAACAAGAATCAGAGGATGACATCAAAGGATATCATCAATCAGAGGATATCATCAGAGGGAAGAAACAATGACATTATCAAAAGGAAACATGGTCCGGAAGGCGACTTGGTCCAGACCAAAAGGAAGCATAGTCCAGAAAGAGACTTGGTCCAGACCAGAAGGAAACATGGTCCAAAAGGATACTTGGTCCAGACCAGAAGGAAGCATGTCCACAAAGAGACTTGGTCCATACCAGAAGGAAACATTGTCCAGAAGAAGACTTGGTTAGATCAGAAGGTAATATTGTCCCGAAGGAGACTTGGTCAGACCAGAAGGAAACAGAGTTCAGAAGATAACTCAGTCCAAAACAGAAGACATGTTCCAGACTTGGTCCAGAACAAAAGACTTGGTCCAGACCAGAAGATAGCATGGTCCAGAATAGATCACATGGTTCATATAAGAAGATCACCGGTCCAGATCAGAAGATCACATAGTCCAGATCAGCAATTCGTATGATCCAAATTTAAATCATGATGCAGATCAGTGAAGACTTAGTTAAAATTCGAAGAAGACTTGATTAATTTTGGATAGAAATCTGATCAAAGTATTAAGGAGATTGGATTCAAAAATTACTGAAGACTTGAAGGAAATTCGAATGAAATCTGAAGCAAGAAGATACGGTTCTAAATTATAGTAATACAAGATTGGCCAACATAATTTTCAAAGGAAATATGAGCAGATTCATCTCGAAAATAAGCTTGGACAAAGCCCAAATTTCAGCTATAAAAGGAGGCTCCAGGCAGCAGTAATATGCATCGAAAAACACAAAACTCAAGCTTGAAATTCAAAGTTATACTTGAGTGCAAAAGCAATATTTTCTATGTTTTTTCGAGAGAGAAATTTAGTGCAGCAATCAGCTTTTCAGAAGCAACTAAAGAGTGTGAAATTTAGTGCAGCAATCAGCTTTTCAGAAGCAACTTTGCATAGTTCCAAACCCTTGTAATCTAACGCGATAGTGGTGTAGATTCCTTCTTCAATCTGGGTTGTCAGATTGGTATGAGAAGACTTGACTTGTAGAGTCAAGGTGTTGTTATCGTTCCTCAAAAGTCTGGGGTTGTCAGGCTGTTTGAGAAGACTTGGCTTGTTGAGTCAAGGTGTTATTATTCCCCAAAATTCTGGGGTTGTCAGGTTGTTTGAGAAGACTGGCTTGGAGGGTCAAGTGCTGTAATTCAAAGTGTTTTGAATTAGTGGATTAAAGCCTTCGGAGTGAAGGGACTGGATGTAGCCAAGTTAATGGTGAACTAGGATAAATCGATGTGTTCTTATGTTGTTATTATCCGCTTATGAGTCATATTAGTTATTCGTCAAATAACTCACATCAACATTCAACAAAACAGCAAAAGAATTCAAGTTTGACAAACACAATTCAACCCCCCTTCTCGTGTTTGCACCTTCAATTATTGATGTTGTTTAAAAATTGTATAATTACATAATTTCCATATACTCCATACACACAAATACCAAATTACTGCCAACTTGTTGCGATAGGACGTTTGTTTTATTGTGAAGAACACTTCTCACCCCGAACCAATTCACCACAAATCTCCAAAAAGAGGACATTAAAAAAATAAATATTGTAATGATTCATTGTTTCTATATTCACCCGAGCAAAAAAATGACTTCAAATTACTAACACCACACCGAACAATGTTATCTTTTGCAGATATTTTGTTTGCAAAAAACAAAATAACTAAAAAACCAAAAAGATACTACAATAAACACTAAAAAGTTAGTATAATAAAAGAAAAAAAAAGTAAGCCAGATCCACAATGAAGATGTTGAAAGAGATATAAGGCATGGTTAAAAGAAAACTTAAGTTCTAAAACTATTAACAGTCGCAAATAATTAAACGAATGTTACATGAGAGTACAATAAAATTAAAAAAGATACTACAATAAAAACCAAAAAGATGGTACAATAAAAAACAAAAAGAAACTTACTAATAATAAGTCAAAGGTGTTGGAACATAATGTGTGAATTTAAAAATTGTTGAAGTCCCACATTGGAAAACTCTCATTTTGAGTAGTTTTAATCACTATTTAAATATTTTTAAAATTTTGTTGAAGTCCCACATTGGATAAAAAACATATGTGGGTTTGCTTCTATCACTATATAAAGAGTGTCAATTTATTGTGAAAAGCACACCAAAGTTGGATGCCTTTTCCAACTTTTTCTTTTCTCCCTTTTATATTTTGCTCGATTGTTACCGAGCCATTTCTCCCATTTCTTTCCGTCCCTTCGATATTATAGAGCGGTATTGTACTGTAGTCTTTTCAATATTTTAGAGCGGTTGTTGTGCCGCTGCAGTCCTTTAGAGTGTAGTCATTTTGATTTATGAGTGGTCATAGTACCATATTGCGAGGCTTTAATCGCCTTATTAAGAGTGACTTTAACTGCCATATTGAGAGTGGCTTTAACAGCAATATTGAGGGTGTAATTCTAGAACGGTTTTCTACGGTGCAGTGGAACTCCGATACAGTGAATCTGGGGTGTTTTATCCTGGGGACGTCGTGGTTGATAGTCTGCCTTGCACAATTTGGGCAGTGCCGTGAAACGTCTTAAAGAGAGTGACCAATCCGCGACTCAACCCAATAATACTTTCGGTGACACAAATTGTGATTTTTAAACAGTTTTTTCAAACTCAAAATACAACAATTTAAAGACGTTTTTTCTGCCATGTCAACCGAAGACATTACTGGATCTGTTTCTTTGAGGCAAACTGAAAAGGATAAGAAAGCTAAAAAATTAACCCATGGGAGGGTAATGGTTACCTTTATAAGAATTATATTCTTAATAGACTTGTTGGTGATCTGTATGAATACTACAGTTCCAGCAATAGTGCTAGACAGGTATGAGATGCTATAAAGAAGGGGAAGTTGGAGCTAAAAAGTGTGTTGTAGCCTAAAATGCTATAAAGAATAAATATGATACTGAGGAACTTCGAGCTAAAAAGTGTGTTGTAGCCGCTACCTCAAGTATCAGATTACCGATGACAAATACGTGGAGAAATTCAGAAGTAAGCTCATGAGATCATCTTAAGGTATGACTTTAGATGAATTTTAAATTGATTGTTATTATCGACAAACTGCCTCTGTTTGGAAGGATTTCAAAAATTCTTAAAACAAAAGAATTTTCTCTAAAGAGTATGATAACCTGTCTCTAGAAAAAAAATGTTGTTTATTATTTTTCTGAATTAGACAGAGTTTACTTATATCTGAGACATGTTTAAATTTAAATGTTAAAATTAAGAATGTCTCCTTCTGTTTACATGTTCTGTGATTTTAATATTTGACTTGCTAGACTTTGTCATGTAAACACATGTTATTTCAAACTTAAGTAACTCAAGTTTAATACCAATGTTATCTTTAAATGATTTTGAAAAAAAAATGTGATTTTTGTAGTCAAGCTAAAATAACAAAGAGTTCACATAAATCTGTAGTTAGAGAATCTGAGTCTTTAGATTTATTACACTCTGATATATGTGAAGTTGATGAGACGTTAATAAGAAATGAAAATTGTTATTTTATCACTTTTATTGACGATCGTTATGACTATACATATGTATATCTAATGAAAAATAAAAGTGAAGCGTTTGACATGTTTGACATGTCAAGGAATTATACATGAAACCACAACACCTTATTCACCTGAAATGAATGGTAAAGTTGAAAGAAAGAATAGGACTCTGACTGAACTAGTTGTTGCTATTATGCTTTACTCTGGTGCTGCATCTCATTGGTGGGGGGAAATTATTTTGATTGTTTGCTATGTTTTGAATAAAGTTCCAAAATCTAAAAGCGAAACATCTCCTTATGAGATAATAAAGAAAAAACAACCAAACTTGTCTTATCTTCGAATATGGGGTTGTTTGGCTTATGTCAGAATCCCCGATCCCAAATGAATTAAACTCGCCAGTAGAGCCTATGAATGTTTATTCATTGGGTATGCAGTAAACATAAAAGCGTAAAGGTTTTATGACCTAAATGCGAAAGTGATCATAAAGTCAAATGATGTTGACTTTGTTGAGACAAAACCCCAACTTAAATAATTTTGATGATAAACAAAGATTAATTAAGAATTATAATTATGATTCTAAAGCATGTTTTTGTATCTAATAAGTGTACTAGAGTGAATTAATCAAGATAGGTACCATGAAAATTTAAACAGATCATATCAAAGAAGAAACAAGCTAAGTCAGCAAAACCAAGAACGTTTTGGACAATTTTGAAGAAAACGAAGAACGTTCTTGAGGTGCTCCAGAAATGCGAAAACGCAAATGCACTTCCAGAATCAGTTTTTGTGCAGTTCTAATTCAATCATGCTCTTTCAATCATGCTCTCTCAATCATGCTAAGAGCAAGTCAGTATTGGAATATCCCTCTACAAATTAAGAGCCAAGAATATGCATCACTAAGATCAAGACTCAGTTGCCACACAAAGGAAGAGCCAAGTCTGCTATTGAACATCAGAAGCAGAATGAAGAACATTCTTGCTTTTTGGCCTGCTCTCACCTAATCACTGACAAAGGACAGCCAGTATGTTACTAACTGGCAAATGAACTGTCAAACACTTATTGAGTCTATAGAAGAGAACTCAAGGCGAAAGCAATAATCAGAACACACGAAAGCAATTATCTCATCAATCATAATCAGTTCCAACAACTTACTCTTGTGTTCTAAGATCACTCTGAGTTCCAACTACTTAGAAACTGCATCATCGAATTACTATTGTGTTCTAAGATCACTCTGAGTTCCAAAGATCAGAATTAAACACTCAAACACAAGTTGAGTATATTTAGATTCTATCAAATGTAAGAACAGAGGCGCACCTAAGAGGGGGTGAATTAGGTGTTAGACGATTTTTCTCTTTTTAGAGTTTTGTGAGTTTGTTTAACTGGTTGTGTTTAAGTCTATGAAAGCTTTGTGAAAGACTGAAAGTAAATCACACATAAATTTATCTTGGTTCCCCTTACAACCAAGGGTACATCCAGTCCTCGTGTATACCACAAGAGATTTTCCACTAATTGTTTGAATAAGTTACAAGTCTAACACTAAGACTCCAGTTACAAATTCTTACACTTAGCCAAAGATAGTACACCACTATCTCATTTAACAATACTTATAGAATCTACACTAAGTTCTTCAAATGATACAATAACTTCAATTGATTTTGTAATTATGTTCTTAACTAAGAACAAGATTATAACACTAAGTATAAAGATACTTAATCAAGCACACTTCAAAGTAAAACTGAGAACCTTTCTTAATGATATGAAATTGAAAAGCATGTACTTTAAAATATGAAACTTAAGCTTTGAAAGTGTTTGATATTTCAGAAAATAATTCTAAGATTAGTAAGTCAAAAGTCGTAAGTTAGAACTGAAGCTATGAGGTATTTATACTCCATAGGTAACACTTCAGATCAGTGGAAATTGTTCCCATAAGTTTTGATGAACTTATGCAATGATCCAGAACTGAAAAATTGCATTGTTTCGAAGTTGTATTCGAATACATCCTCAGTGTATTCGAATACACTTCTGTAACGTTCCATTTTTATTCAAAATTTGAACTTCGTATTCGAATACAATACCTCGTAGTTGAATACAAATATATAATTATTGCCACTGACTTGAGTTGTATTCGAATACGCGAAGCTGTAGTCGAATACAAAAGTTCAATTTTAGCTACTGACTTGACATCTGTATTCAGCTACGACACTTCGTATTCGAATATAGATCTTCAGTTTTAGCTACTGACTTGCTGTTTGTATTCGGCTACGAGAGGCTGTAGTCGAATACATCTTTGATTTTTGTCAAAAACTTTATTTTTAAATATTTGTTTATGAATTTAAATATTTAGAAATAATTTTATTGCATATGCTAACAAGAGGGTTCTCATAATATTGTATATGAAATGTAGTTTGAATTATTATCAAGTACCTTAAGGCCTAAGTTACCTAATATGAATATGAAGGATGAGTTGAATTAATATCCTTTGAGTTTTGCTTTTTGATCAATCCAGATAATCTTTTTGTCTTCATAAAAAATGTAGATCTTATTCTTTTTCATCAAACACTTTATCATTCCATTGTAATCTCAAGATAAAGTGACTAAAAACTAGTCTTGAGAAGTTGTAAAAATCCCTCTATGTTATAGAGAAGGTAGTGTAATTAATCCTTTGTAAAGATTAAAGGATAGATCAGTGAAAAACTCCTTTCTAGATTGAAAGGTATTGGTTGTAACAGATCAAGATAGATCTGCAGAAAGTTTGTGTACAAGTCAAGAGAGTTCTTGCCTTGGAGCAATTAGTTGAAAATCTCACAGTTGTGAGGACCGGACGTAGCCCAAGTTGGGTGAACCAGGATATATATGTGTGTTATATTCCTTCCTTTATCTATTTACTTTCAAGTCTTTAAATATCAAGTTTAATAGATTAACTAAAACTGTCATTTTCAACTAACCAAGAACGTTCTCCGTTTCTGGATCAGAACCAAGAACGTTCTCTGTGTTTTTTTTCTGATTTACAACCAAGATCAATCTTGAGTTAATTTTTCCAGTAATTTTTAAAAGGTTAATTTACAATTCAAACCCCCTTTCTGGTAAATTGTTACTTCAATTGGCATCAGAGCACGGTCTCTAAAACCAACACCTAAATAGTGTAGAGAAAAGATCTAGGAAGAAAATGTCAAAAGCAAAGTACATTGCTGAATGAGGGTTATCAAATAGACCACCCTACTTTGGTGGCTTAGATTACTACTTCTGGAAAAACAAAATGCAGCTGTTCCTAAAGTCCCAAGACACAGGAATGTGGCATATCATTACAGAAGGAAACTTCATACCAAGGGTTGATCAAAATGATCCAACATCTGCTGAAAAGAAAGAATGTGATTGGACAGCAGAAGAAAAATCTAAGGTACTACTGAACTCAAAAGCTCAATTATTTTTATCATGTGCCTTAAGTAGGGAAGAACGTGAGAGAGTCGATGAATGTGACTCTACAAAAAAGGTATGGGACACATTGCAGACTCACCATGAAGGAACCAGTCATGTAAAGGAAACAAGAATTGATTTAGGAATAAGAAAGTTTGAGTTGTTTGAAATGAATGGAGGAGAAACAATAGATGAAATGTACTCCAGATTTACAACTATTGTTAATGAAATGCGATCCTTAGGCAAGGCCTATTCTGTGCAAGATCGTGTAAGGAAAATCATGAGATGCCTTCTAGCTATGTGGACACCAATGATAACAGCCATAAGTCATTTTAGGAACATGAAGTGCTAACTAATAGGAACCTTGCGAGCACATGAAGTGCTGCTAATGGAAGACAAACCAACAAAGAAAGGTAAATCAATTGCCTTAAAAGTCTTTCAAGAAAGTATGCCATCACAATCTGAAGGAGAAATCGAAGAAGAAGGACAGGAAGAAGCAGATGAAGAAATAGCTCTCCTCACAAGAAAAATACAAAGAATGATGAGAAGAAGGGAGCAAATCAAGAAGGGATTTCCAAGCAAGAAAGATAGCTTCAAAACTGAAACTGATAAGAGCCAAATCACTTGCTTTGGCTGCAACAAGCAAGGCATTACAAAGCTGAATGTCCACTGAACAAAAGAGCACCAAAGAAATTTCCCTTCAAGAAAAAGTCAATGATGGTAACTTGGGATGACTCTGATGATCCAGAAATAGAAGAAACAGAAAAGGCCAACATATGTCTCATGGTAGGCATAGAAGAAACAGAGGTAAAAAATTCTGAACATTGTATTTTGTGTGAACAAATGGGAACTGAATTTGATAATTTACTTAATGATTCAAACCTACTTATCCAAAAATGCAGCTCTTTGAATGAAAATTTTTATAACGAAAAAGAAGAAAAAGAAAAAACTCAAGATGAATGATGAGCTCAAAATAATCATTCAAAACTTGAAAGAATCACAAACCAAAAACTTTAATGATGAGAGACAAGAAAATCAAGAATGTTCTTCATTACAAAAGGAGAATGATCTTCTCAAATCTGAATTTGAACTTCTTAAGAATGATTTGTCTAACTTCATTAAAGCAACATAAACTTTTCAAAAAATCATGGGTTCTCAAATAGGAATTTTTGATAAAGCTGGTTTTGGTTTTGACAAAACACCGAAAACAAAGATGTATGAAAACTTCTTTGTGCCAGAAAGAAAAGAAGAAGAATGCAAAATTAGATGTTCATATTGCAGAAAAATAGGACATCTTGAATTTGCATGTTATTTTAAAAAAAGGGATGAGAAAATAAAAAACAGAAGGAATGTTGAAAAGGGATAACGTTCTCCAAGTATTTTACAAAAGAGAGAAAATTCTGACGCAAAAGCAGAATGTTCTCCAAGTTTTTTACAAAAGAGAGAATGTTCTGAAGCAAAAGCAGAACGTTCTCCAGAAAGCAAAAGAAAGGGAGAACGTTCTGGAGGCACATTCCAAGCTGTTTCTGAAATCTCAAAGCATCAGAATGTCAAATTTTCTCCAAAACCAAAATTAAATGTTCACACTGCTCTAAACTTGGCCATCTTGATTCAAAATGTTATTTTAAAAAATCAATCTTTAAAACTGACTTCCAAGGACCCAAATAAAAAAGGGTACCTAAAGAAAATATAACATCATATGCAAGATGAGTGTCAAAGTGTCAAGAAAAAGCCATGGTTCTTGGACAGTGGCTGTTCAAGGCATATGACGGGAGATAAACAAAACTTTTTATCATTTACTAAAAGAGATGGAGGATCAGTAACATTTGGAAACCATGACCAAGCCAAGATAAAAGGTAAAGGAACGATAGGTAAGGAAAATTCTGCCAAAATAAATGATGTTCAGTATATTGAAGGGCTGAAACACAATCTTCTAAGCATCATCCAGCTCTGTGATAATGGCTTTGAAGTTGTGTTCAAACCAAACATATGCGAAATCAAAATGGCAGAATCAGGAGAGATCTTATTTTCTGTATCTAGAAAGAAAAATCTCTAAGTTCTGTACATTGAAGAATTACCAGCTGAATCATGCTTCATGTCCATCAATAAAGATAAATGGATATGGCATAAACGTGCTGGACACATCAGTTTAAAAACTAATTCAAAACTGTCCAAATCAGACTTGGTAAGAGGACTTCCCAAAATTAACTTTGATAAAGACAAGTTCTGTGAGACATGTGCAAAAGGAAACATTGTTAAAAGTAGTTTTCATACAAAAGAGTTCATTTCAACTAAAAAACTTCTTGAACTGCTTCACATTGATGTATTTGGTCCTATCAAAACCACAAGTCTAGGATGCATGAGATATGGGTTTGTCATCATTGATGACTTCTCTAGATATACATGGGTGCTGTTTTTAAAAAATAAAGACGATGCATTCACTACCTTCAAAACTTTTTGCAAAAAGGTTCAAAATGAAAAAGAATCCAACATAATTGCTGTGAGAAACGATCATGGAGGAGAATTTATAAACGCATCTTTTAAAACATTTTTTGACGAACTTGGCATCTCTCACAATCTATCATGTGCAAGGACTCCTCAACAAAACGGAGTAGTTGAACGAAAAAATAGAACATTGCAAGAGATGGCAAGAACAATGTTAGAAGAATCCAATGTTGAAAGGTATTTTTGGGCTGAAGCCATAGACACTTCATGCTACATTTTGAATAGAGTGTCAATAAGAAAAATCTTAAACAAAACACCCTATGAAATCTGGAAAAATAGAAAACCAAATATCTCATATTTCCACATCTTTGGCTGCTACTGTTACATTTTGAATGACAAAGAAAACATGGGAAATTTTGATGCCAAATCTGACAAGGCAATATTCTTAGGATATGCTACATAATCTAAAGGTTATCGTGTGTTTAATTTAAAAAATAAAACTGTTGAAATAAGTATGCATGTGTTATTTGATGAGTTTGATGATCTTGATTTAAGAAAAAAAGACGATGAAGAAGAAGAACAATCTGGACAGTCACAACAGATTGTTCTCCAGGAAAACGAGATTGATAAACAATCTCTGTTTCAAACTCCTCCTAGAAGTTGGAAACTTGTAGGTGATCATCCTCATAATCAAATAATTGGTGACACAGCTGATGGCATTAGAACAAGGCTATCATTCAAGGATGATGTTCACAGCAACATGGCAATGCTATCCCAATTAGAACCAAAGAATATCAAAGAAGCCATAATTGATCAATCTTGGATTGAAGCAATGAAGGAAGAACTTATTCAATTCGAAAAGAATGAAGTTTGGACTCTTGTTCCAGATCCGCAAGATCAATCTATTATTGGAACAAGGTGGGTGTTCAGAAATAAGCTCGATGAAGAAGGAAAGGTAATTAGAAACAAAGCAAGGTTAGTAGCTCAAGGCTATAATCAAAAGAAGGAATAGACTATGATGAAACCTTTGCACCCGTAGCAAGGTTAGAAGCAATTCGAATCCTTCTTGCATATACATCTTACAAATTCATTAAACTCTTTCAAAAGGATGTAAAAAGTGCATTCTTAAATGGTTATTTAAATGAACAAGTGTATGTCCATCAACCCCCCGGATTTGAAGATAATAATAAACCAAATCATGTTTTGAAACTCACTAAAGCTTTATACGGTTTAAAACAAGCTCCCCGAGCTTGGTATGAACGATTAAACTCATTCTTGATCAAAAATGGATTTTCACGTGGAAAAATTGACACAACACTTTTTATAAAAACAAACAAAAATAATTTACTCATTGTACAAGTTTATGTTGATGATATCATTTTTGGTTCAACAAATAAAAAAATGTGTGATGATTTTTCAAATCTTATGCAAAGTGAGTTTGAGATGAGTATGATGGGTGAGTTAAGATACTTTCTTGGACTTCAAATCAAACAACACAAAGATGGAATATTCATTTGTCAAGAAAAACACACAAAGGAACTTTTGAAAAAATTATAAGATGTGTAAAGCTAAGATCATGACTACTCCCATGCATCCATCATCCTCACTAGACAAAGATGAAATAGGAAAATCAATTTCTGAAAAAGAATATAGGGGAATGATTGGTTCATTACTTTATTTAACTACAAGTAGACCAGATATTGCATTTGCAGTAGGATTGTGTGCAAGATTTCAATCTGCACCAAAAGAATCTCATCTTACTGCTGTAAAAAGAATCTTTCGATATCTTGTTGGTACTACTGATCTTGGCCTTTGGTATAGCAAAGGTTCTCACTTTGATCTTGCAGCTTACTGTGACGCGGATTACACTGGAGATAAGGTTGAAAGAAAAAGCACAAGTGGGGAATACCAGTTCCTATGAGAAGCCATGATAAGCTGGTCATGCAGAAAGCAAAACACGATTGCCTTATCAACCACGGAAGTAGAATACGTTTCAGCAGCCCACTGTTGTTCACAGGTCTTGTGGATCAAAAATCATCTTGAAGACTTTTCTGTAAGCTATTCTAAAATTCCTATTTACTGTGATAACACAAGTGCGATAAATCTCCCAAAAAATCCCATTCAACATTCAAGATCAAAGCACATTGAAATTAAACATCACTTTATTAGAGATCATGTTAGTAAAAAGGAAATAGAACTAATTTTTGTTGATACAAAGAACAGCTTGCTAACATCTTTACTAAGCCTCTAGTTGAAGAAAATTTCATTTCTATCAAAGAAAGGCTAAAAATCATCAAAAATCCTAGTCAAAACTGAAGCCAAAAGCATTCTGGACAAAACGGAGAACGTTCTCCGTTTGGAATGACTCTCTGCAAAATAGCTCCAGAACGTTCTTCATTCTTCAGGAAAAATAAAAAAACTCAAAAGTCAATGTCTACACACGAACAGTTGTCACTTCATTGTAACCTTCTCCTTCCCAATGCACGTCCATCCCATCCATCATCATCACGCATGGCTACTGTAGAGTAAACCAATACTCAACCGTAAAGTAAACCAATAGTCACTTCTCACTATCCAACAAATTTCTACTTTTCTGAAAAAGCCCCTCATCGTTCTCCTCATCTCACGGTCTCTCTTTCACACTCAACAATGGCAAGAACAAAAAGCTCTGCAAGAAAACATCCCAAATCATCATCACCGTCTCTTTCACCATCTCTTTCACCATCTCCTTCACCATCTCCAACTCGCTCACCATCACTACCACCCAAACCAACTCCTCCTCAGAAAAAACCTTTTATGATTTAATGTCATCTTCTCGTGTGTGGACTTCCACCAAGAAACTATCCTTCCTCCATTGTATCAATGTGGACTTCCCTCCATTGCTCAGACTCCACCACATCTCAAGAATACGTACAAACGGTGACCAAAACCTCCACCATCAAAACGAAGATCAATGCGCGTTCTTGCTTGCATTGGTACCTCTAAAACAAAGAAAATAGATAACACAATACACATCATCTCTGATAATGATTCTGACTCCACACCCGTACCAGAACATATCATATGCGAACCAACTCCACAAACCCAAACGCTAGTAACTCAAACAACAAAAACCTCCTCCAAAGCAACCCCAAAAACTAAATCACCACCACCTTCAATCACAAAAACACCACAAAAAACCCCCTCCAAATCAGTATCACCAAACCCTAAGTCCAACAAAAAACCTCAATCCATCAAAACAAAAACAAAGCAAACATTCAAACCTCCATCCAAAAATTGAAAAACCCTAAATCTGCAAACCTTCCAAAACGTTCTCCACAAAAAGACCCAAACCTAGAACGTTCTTCGAAGAGAACCACAAAGCCTAAAAAAAACCATCCCCATCAAACAAACATGTTCGCCCTCTGATCTCTCTCAAAATGAAAACAATCTACAATGACAAATGGGCTCAGCGACCCATTGGCATTGGCTGAGTCTTTGTGTTTGAAAATCTGAAAATTGATGAAACGTATATTCAGCATCACACTGATGCCTTAGGTTGGACCAACTTCCTCAAAATCTCTGATTGTTATTACCCTGAGGTAATGATGGCATTTTGCTGTAAGGCTGAATGCTTTCCTGATAAATCCCTCATTGTATCCAAAATCAAGGGAACTGAAATCCAACTGACTCCATCCATCCTTGCTGATATTCTCAAATTACCTACTGAAGGGCCTGCAGTCTTTGGTCAAGACTAGTATTCTGCCCTTGAAGTTTCAAAAGAGGATGTATTTCAAGAGCTGTTTGTTGCTAATTCCACGAGTTTTCTGTCTTCTAATTTGAAGTCAGTTCCCAAAATTCTCAACAGCATTAGCCAACATTCTGTGCTACCTACATGTGGAAGCAACGAATTTGTAACTGATAATAATGCTCTGGTCATTTATCATCTTCTTCACAACAAAAAGCTCAATCTGCCCCATCTGATCATACATCAATAAGCGCAACACCATTCCCTATGGTATGGTTTTCTCTCAAATTTTTATGATTCTTTTATGTTGATTTGGGCTCTGAAGTTTCCAACATCAAACTCTCAAAATTTACCCTCAAAATTATTGCTCACATGAAACATACCCAATCTGCTCCATCCTCCACCACACGAAAAAGGAATGCTCCTCACTCCCCACAAAAATCAGTCTCTCCTGCTTCTGCTAAACCATCTCCTGCTTTTGCTAAACCATCACCAATTCCTGATCCAAACCCCACCACTTCTGCACCAACCACTCTTCCAGCATCACCTCCTCAGAATGTATGTCCTCCTTTGCCCAATCCACAATCATCCACAATGTCACCCATGTTTGTTTCCCCCCAAAAAACCTACTCTTCAATTTTTGGCATTAGCCAATTATTGGCCTTTCCAGATGATGGCTCCCCTGTACCTACAAACATCAATACTCCAAACTCCCTTCCACTTGTTTCTTCCTCGTTTGCTACCATTTCCACCTTTTGTACTACTGCTGCCCCTCCATAATCAACTCCAAAAGGTTCTCAGCCTCCACTGAAAAAGTCAAAGATTGATTCTCACAGCTCTAAAACAACAGAGCCATCTTTGACTCCCTTCAGACAATCATGGCGCGGCAAATCCATCAGGACAAAGAGCAAGCTATTTTTCGTGAATGGATGACGACTCAGTTGGCTCCGAAGCTAGGCTTCGAACCGCCCATGCCAAATCCGCCCCCTGTGTTTCCATGTATCCCACAACCGCCTCTCTCGTCATCGTCCGAAGGGTCCTCCCCATCTCTCTCTGCTTAGATGTTTTAGTGTCTTCTGTCCCCTTTTTGTTGTGACAAAGGGGGAGAAGTAATTTTTATAGATTTTAAGTTTCAAGTTTCAAACATAGAAGTTGTGTAATATCTTGCTAATTCTCGCACATTTGTTAACACATGAACTACCATTTGATATTACTTTTTGTGATATTATGTTTGATATGATGAATTCTACTTTATGTTATACTCTGATAAATTCTCTACTCTGCTGTAATATGTTGAAATTCATGCTGTCATATGCTATCTTGAATCAACATGCAAAAAACTATTTTAGACAACCAGTGTTTATGAGCACTGTTTTATGATGTTTAATAAAAAGAATAGCACATGTTGAGGGAGAGTTTTATCTAACAACCCCTATCTGATTATTTTAGAACCAAAATTAAAATCTAAATTAATATGTTTGTCATCATCAAAAAGGGGGAGATTGTTGAGACAAAACCCAAACTTAAATAATTTTGATGATAAACAAATATTAATTAAGAACTATAATTATGATTCTAAAGCATGTTTTTGTATCTAATAAGTGTGCTTGAGTGAATTAATCAAGATAGGTACTATAACGCCCCAGATTTTTGATCCAAAACGTTACTTAAAAATACTTATAGAAAAACTTATGATAATTTTTTTTTGGTAAGAATATCTAACATTTATTCATTTAAATAATTAGTAATAATCACGTTTAATAAATATTATTAGAAAATGTTTATTCAAAAACTAAAACCAAAAAAAGCTTATTAAAGTTTGGTGACAAAGACTTAAAAATAGACAGAAAATATTGCGGCAATCCTATTATTACAAAATTGTCTTGAAAACCCTATTTTTATCCCACGTTCGCCGCACGTTAATACTCATCAAGTACTCTAGAATCTCCTCGAACTCATTAGTACCTAAAATGTTGTTGTAAGGGTCAGTTTTTTCTATCATCCACATCAAACCAAAGCTAAACATATAGAAGAATCACACAAAACAAATAAAGGTAAAAACTTCCAGATTAAAAGAAGAAAAAATGCCCAAACCGGTAAATTGTATATCAAATACATATGTATAATGAATGCTCCTAAAACTATATGATCCGGATATAAACCTGCCACTAAGGCAACTTCCACAAAGAAAAATCACCCATACCAATGGAGAAAATAAATCTGTCACTAAGGCAACTTTCACACAGAAGATCACCCATACCAATGGGGAATTATCTGCCACTAAGGCAACTCCCACGAAGATGCATACGCCATGACATGATGATATATTATGAAAGAGATATATTCCCACACAGCCCACTAAGAATCATGTAATATGCATTCAAAATCACTTTCTAAAAATCATCATCTTATTCACATATCACTAAGATCACATACCACACATCCATATCATGAGTACCACATATTCATAGACAAATAATCATAAAAATTATAACTTTCACCACATCCACATAAAAATCGAAAACTTGATATCATACACACCATAAAAATTAGCACTTTAACATATATAACAAGAAAATTCAAACTCCAACTCATATACATCTTCAAAATTAAAACATCATATATATAGTATAAAAATTCATATTTTACTTCATATCTTTCATAAAAATTATAACTTTATCATAATAACATAAAAATCCATACTTTACTTCTTAAAAAAATCGTATATTATTTATTGACTAAGCGCAAAGGATTCGGGTTTCATTATTTTAAATCATTAGTCTACATTTTATTCCTTTCAAAAAGCAAGCGATCACAATTATTAATTTCATGCCATCCAACTAACGGTCTAACTATAATTTGTGTGGGGAAAAGCCCTTACCTTGGCCGTTTTTCTTACTAGTACAAACTCTAAGCTCCCACGAAGTTGTTCACAAGAAAAGATTGATGCACGACGAAGAGGAGGTGTGAAGGAGATGACGACTAGGGTTTTGGTATTCCTTTCTTATTATTACTTCGTATGAAAATATTGTGGACTTTAGGGAAAATTTAAAGTGGAGATTATTGGGTAGATAGTGTTGGGCCCAAATAAAGAAGAGAAGGGAGAAAATATTATTTTACTTATTTATTATTTTTTTTCTTAACCTTGATCATACAAAAACCAAGCCACAAACTCCAAGCCCAAATTTCTATTATGGGTTGGGTAACACCAAGCCACAAACCTTTAGCTCAAATTCTTCTTGTACTAAAAAAACATCTATATATATATATAATTATATAAAACTTCTCCATTGATTAAATAATTTTTACTAATAATTTTATCAACTACAATAAGTCGAACAAGGCAAATAATTATCACACCTAAATTAATATTGAAAAATATATATATTTATAGGTCTTAATTATTTTAAATAATAAATTTAGAGGTGTTACAATACTCACCCCCTTAAAAACAGTTTCTTCCTCGAAACTAGTCAAACATGAAAAGGTTAGGGTTGAGCTCTCTCATTTATTCGTGTAATTCCCAAGTTGCATCTCCTTAGGGTCGTAAGGAAATATTTTATTCACGACTATATAGTAGTTTAGGTCACACAATAAGTCGTGCACTAGAGGGGTTCCCAGGAAAAAGAGGTGAGTCAACGGACCACTTAATAACCAAGTCTTTCCTTAGCCAGAATCCCGTTAATACAAGTTTTTACGGTATTACCCTTCCTTCTATTATTGGGACAGTAGGTTCAGGTCACACGGTAAGTCGTGTACTAGAGGAGTTCCCAAGAAAGAGAGGTGGATCAACGGACCACTTAATAACCAAGTCTTTCCTTAGCCAGAATCCCGCTAATACAACTTTTTACGATATTACCATTCCCTTCTATTATGGGGATCCTAAAATTTTACACCGTTTTAGAGGTTTAACGCATTGTCTTTATTACAAGAATTTGGATGATAACACAAAAATTAAGTAATTAAGAAATATTTGTAATCGTTATAAATTCAATTGGCCTAATTAATAACATCATTAAGGTGGAGACCAATTAATTGTCGTATGTTTTCAAATCAAATCAATATAATTTAATACGCAATAATTCCATAGTATAGCAAAATAACAACTAATCATTTTATAGTTTTAAATAAATAAAAAATAATCTATGGCAATTAATTGATAATGTCATAAATGTAAAAACAATTATTACATAACGTCAAATTAAATCACGAGTAGTAAATTAATAAAAAAATCAAATCAGAAGTAGTAAATTTGTAATGTCATAATAGTAAATTCATAACATCATAACGTCATTAAATCATGATTATTAAATTCATAACATACAAACAATTATTAAAAAAATTCAAATCACGAGTAGTAAATTCATAACATCATAATAGTAAATTCATAACGTCATTAATTCACGAATAATAAATTCATAACATACAAACAACAATTATTAAAGAAATTCAAATCACGAGTAGTAAATTCACAACGTCATAAAATCAAAACTAATTATTGCATTGAATCAAATTAAATCGAGATAATTTTAAATCATAATACAATAAATTCATAATTCATACCTTCATAAAATCATAATTAATTATAACATTGAATTAAATTAAAACTATTTCAAATCATACGATCAAGAATTTAAGGCATATCATAATTGCAATTAATTGAAAGAAAATTTCTGTTTTTGAGAAGAAAAAAAAATCAATTAGCATTAAAAGAGACCAAGTAATCAATGCATAGTATTAATTTTCCCTATATAAATATATATAACAAAATTAATAATAAATCATAGAATAAAATATACCAAAGTCAGACATCACACAAAAATCAAGTCATGCATCATACATAATCGTCCACCCCAAAAATTTCTGAGGATTATTGCTCTGATACCATAATGTAACGCGCCAGATTTTTAATCCAAAATGTTACTTAAAAATACTTTTAGAAAAACTTATGATAATTTTTTTGGGTAAGAATATCTAACATTTATTCATTTAAATAATTAGTAACAATCTCGTTTAATTAATATTATTAGAACATGTTTATTCAAAAATTAAAACAAAAAAAAGCTTATTAAAGGTTGGTGACAAAGATTTAAAAATAGACATAGAAAATATTGCGGCAATCCTATTATTACAAAATTGTCTTGAAAACCCTATTTTTATCCCACGTTCACTGCACGTTAATACTCATCAAGTACTCTTGAATCTCCTCAAACTCATTAGTACCTAAAATGTTGTTGTAAGGGTCAGTTTTTTCCATCATCCACATCAAACCAAAGCTAAACATATAGAAGAATAACACAAAACAAATAAAGGTAAAAATTTCCAATTTAAAAGAAGAAAAAATGCACAAACCGGTAAATTGTATATCAAATACATATGTATAAATAAAGTTCCTAAAACTATATGATCCGAATATAAACCTGCCACTAAGGAAACTTCCACACAGAAGATCACCCATACCAATGGGGAAAATAAACCTGCCACTAAGGCAACTCTTACAAAGATGCATATGCCATGACATGATGATATATTATCAAAGAGATATATTCCCACACAGCCCACTAAGAATCGTGTCATATGCATTCAAAATCACTTTTTAAAAATCATCATCTTATTCACATATCACTAAGATCACATACCACACATCCATATAATGAGTATCACATATTCATCGACAAATAATCATAAAAATTATAACTTTCACCACATACACATAAAAATCGAAAACTTGATATCATACACACCATAAAAATTAGCACTTTAACATATATAACAAGAAAATTCAAACTCCAACTCATATACATGCTCAAAATTAAAACCTCATATATATAACTCCAACTCCAACTCATATTTCAAAAAGCAAACGATCACAATTATTAATTTCATGCCATCCAACTAACGGTCTAACTATAATTTGTGTGGGGAAAAACCTTTACCTTGGCCGCTTTTCTATCTAGTACAAAGCTCTAAGCTTCCACGAAGTTGTTCTCAAGAAAAGAAATTCTAAGATTTTGATGAACGAAGAAGAGGAGGTGTGAAGGTGATAGCGGCTAGGGTTTCGGTATTCCTTTCTCCTTACTATTACTTAGTATGGAGATATAGTGGAGTTTAGGGAAAATTTAAAGTGGAGATTATTGGGTATATAGTGTTGGGCCCAAATAAAAAATAGAAGGGAGAAAATATTATTTTATTTTTCTTAATCTTGATCATACAAAAACCAAGCCACAAACTCCAAGCCCAAATTTCTATTATTGGTTGGGTCACACCAAGCCACAAACCCTTAGCCCAAATTCTTCTTGTACTAAAAAAAACATCTATATATATATAATTATATAAAACTTCTCTATTGATTAAATAATTTTTACTAATAATTTTATCAACTACAATAAGTCGAACAAGGTAAATAATTATCACACGTTAATTAATATTGAAAATATATATATTTATAGGTCTTAATTATTTTAAATAATAAATTTAGAGGATGTTTCAGGTACCAAGAAACTTAAAAAGATCATATCAAAGAAGAAACAAGCTAAGTCAGTAAAACCAAGAACGTTCTGGACAATTTTGAAGAAAACGAAGAACGGTTTTTAGGTGCTCCAGAAATGCGAAAATGCAAATGCACTTCCAGAATCGGTTTTTGTGCAGTTCCAATTCAATCATGCTAAGAGCAAGTCAGTATTGGAATATCCCTCTACAAATTAAAAGCCAAGAATAGGCATCACTAAGATCAAGACTCAGTTGCCACACAAAGGAAGAACCATGTCTGCTCTTCAACATCAGAAGCAGAATTAAGAACATTCTTGTTTTTTGGCCTGCTCTCACCTAATCACTGACAAAGGACAGCCAATCTATTCCCAATGGGCAAATGAGCTGTCATAAGCACTTTTTGAGTCTATAAAAGAGAACACATTTTCTCAAGTTCTGCCAAGTACTTAGAAACTGCATCATCCAATTACTATTGTGTTCTAAGATCACTTTGAGTTCCAAAGATCAGAATCAAACACTCAAACAGGAGTTGAGTATATTTAGATTCTATCAAACACTTTATCATTCCATTGTAATCTCAAGATAAAGTGAGTAAAAACTAGTCTTGAGAAGTTGTAAGAATCCCTCTATGTTATAGAGAATGTAGTGTGATTAATCCATTGTAAAGATTGAAGGATAGATCAGTGAAAAAATCATTTCTGGATTGAAAGGTATTGGTTGTAACAGATCAAGATAGATCTGCAGAATGTTTGTGTACAAGTCGAGAGAGTTATTGCCTTGGAGCACTTAGTTGAAAATCTCACAGTTGTGAGGACTGGACGTAGCCCAAGTTGGGTGAACTAGGATATATCTGTGTGTTATATTCCTTCCTTTATCTATTTACTTTCAAGTCTTTAAATATCAAGTTTAATAGATTAACTAAAACTGTCATTTTCAACTAACCAAGAACGTTCTCCGTTTCTGGATCAGAACCACGAACGTTCTCCGTTTTTTTTATTTACAACCAAGATCAATCTTGAGTTAATCTTTTCAGGAATTTTAAAAGGTTAATTTACAATTCAAACCTCCTTTCTTGTAATTTGTTACTTCAGACTTCTATGAAAATAAATTCTCTTTCAAATCGAGAAATAGTGGGGGCAGCGAACCAAGTCATACTCCCGTGGCAAGAAGCACTGAAAGCAACAAACAAGGTGAATTGGAAACTCGAAGAAGTAAGAGAATCAGAGTTGCTAAAGATTATGGACGAGAATATATGGCTTATAATTTAGAAGAGGATCCTACAAATCTCAAAGAAGCCTTGTCATCATGGGATGTAGATCCTTGGCAAGAAGCTATAAACGATGAAATGGATTCTCTAGAATCTAACAAGGCCTGGCATATAGTAGACTTGCCTCCTTGTTGCAAACCAATAGGTTGTAAATGGATTTTGGAAAAGAAACTAAAACCCGATGGAACTATTGATAAATACAAGGCATGCGTTGTAGCCAAAGGTTTTAAGCAAAGAGAAAATATAGATTTCTTTGACACTTTTTCACCAGTCACTAGAATAACATCCATTAGGGTACTCATTTCTCTAACAGCTATGCATAACTTGGTGATACACCAAATGGATGTTAAAACAACTTTTTTTAAATGGTGATTTGGAAGAAGAAATCTATATGGAACAACTTGAAGGTTTTGTAATTCATGGACAAGAAAACAAGGTCTATAAGTTAGATAAATCTTTGTATGATCTTAAACAAGCTCCTAAGCAATGGCATGAAATATCGAATGAGGTTAAAGTTAATGAAAGCGACAAACGTATTTATTACAAATATGAAAATGGCATTTGCACTATCATATGTCTCTATGTAGACGACTTACTCATATTTGGTTCAAACATTCATGCTGTAAATACTGTGAAATCATTGTTGAGTAACAACTTTGATATGAAAGATCTCGGAGAAGTGAATGTAATCTTAGGAATTAAGATTACTAGGTCAGAAAAGGGAATTTCTTTGGATCAATCTCATTATGTTGAAAAGATCCTAAAGAAATATAAATACTTTGACTGTAAATCTGCTTGCACACCATATGATCCAAGTGTGAAACTTTTTAAGAATACTGGTGAAGGTGTTAGAAAAACTGAATATGCGAGCATCATTGGCGGTCTCAGGTATGCCACTGATTGTACTAGACCCGACATTGCCTACGTCATGGGACTATTGTGCATGTTTACCAATAGACCTAGTATAGAGCATGTGTCTAGGATTACATTATCAAAGATTTCCTACCGTCCTTGAAAGATACAGTGATGCTAATTAGAACACCTTGTCAAATGTCTCCAGAGCAACCAGTGGCTATAATTTTAGTATAGCCGATGGTGATGTGAAAATCGAAGAATAGACAATATTGGCTCAGTCTACTATGGAATCTAAAATGATAGCACTAGCTACTGCTAGTGATGAAGCGAGCTGGTTGAGATGCTTTCTAGCTGAGATCCCTTTATGGGAAAAACCTATGTCAGCTGTGTTGATCCACTGCGATAGTACCGCGGCAATTGCAAAAATTGAGAATCGTTATTACAACGGTAAGAGACGACAAATACGCCGTAAGCGCAACACAGTTAGAGAATTACTTACTAATATACGCACTTATGATAATTTAGCATATTAATTTTAGCTACAACAAACATATCAGCTTTTCTCTTTACCTTTTCTCTTTATACAAATATAGTACAAATAGTATATTCTTTATACATTCTGCCAGTATCATCAATTTTGATCTTATTTTAATCATTTATTATATTTAAAACTAGAACGGCATCGTCGTGTTCTGAAACCTAGCTAGTAGATACACCTCAATTCCATGGTTATGGCGCCAAGAAAAACTTAATTTATCTGCAATTAAACCTTGATGAACCAACTTTTACCCGTTTCAATTCAATTAATTCAACAAATAAATAGGAAAGGAAAATAAAAGAAAAAGGAAATTGAAATAACAAACACACTTTCTTAACTCGTTCCGATTCACTCACTCCATGACTCAGCGCACATCTTCTTCATCAATCAACAAATTCGACGTCTTCGAGTTCAACGAAGAAGAGGAAAAAGTTTATTCGAAGATGTTCGGCAAGTTCACAAACCCTAACAAACCTCGTTCTTCTCCCATTTCAAAGTACGATTTCCTCCAAGCCTGTAAGTCGTTAATCTCTTTCAATTCCCTTTCATTTTTTATTTGATTTTGATTCCTTGTTTGCAATTGTTCATTCATTAATTTGTTCGTTCGTTGATTATGTGCAGTTGCGCAAGGTTCTAAACCTCCATCGAAGTCTGCTCCCGTTGATCCAATTGAACTCGATGATGAACAAGGTATGTAATGTAGCATTCATACGAAAATCCTTCGTTCGTTTTCAAATGCTTAATTTTGGTTTCCTTTACTGCGAATTAGAAGATGATGAAGAAGAAATCAAGTGTTCACTCGAGCAAGTTTTCAACAAACGGCTAGAAATTGACGACAGTGAGGATGATGATGATACTGGTATTGATAATCATGGAAAAAATGGTAATGCGTGTTTAATGGACTCGCCATTGCAACATGTTGTTGATAAAGCGATCACTGGCTATGCTGAGTGTATAGATAGCGACTTTGACTTGAAAGTAATTGCTCAATGCTTGTTATTGTCTCTCTTATCTTTCTGATGATGATGATGTATCTACTATCATCGTCATCATCAGAAAGCATATCAAGACTCTGATTCTGAAACCAAATTCAATCAACAGAGTCATAAACAACAACGCAATTCCATGGTTATGGTGCCAAGAAAAACTCGCAACCGTGAAATGCTCTTCGACTCCGTCACCGCTCTCGTCTTCATCCTCGTTGCTTGTGTCGACCTCTACGACGGCGCCACTGTTGTCGACGTCTATTGTCCATCGTCTAATCCAATACGATATGTCAGGTGTTCCATTCGGATCTCGACTTGCTAGCCTCAATCACCTTGCCGCTTCTCTCCATTTCTCTCCTCATGCTGATCTATCTCGCACCGTTCTCCTCATACCTCTTCGTGAACTCACTATGTCATTTGTTCAAGGTTCTTATTCTTCTCTTTGTTAGTACGCATTTTCATCAACTGTAACTTCGTTTCATCCTTACGTTAGTACGCATCTTCATTTTTAGGTTATGCTTTTTCAATTCTCAATTGCAATTATCAATTGAGTATCTTCTAAGTGATTTGAAGTTATTGAACATGGCAACCGTGCATTAGTATATCATAGATTGAAGCCGTATTTTAAAACCGATTTGAAGTTTCAAAGATTGCAGCTCATGTGTTTCTTATTTTCATATTTAGATCTTGAAAAAAATAGTGGAAGAGATTTTGGATGTGGAGCAAACAGTTCATTATCGTTGGTGATGTTATCCTCGATGCTTCTTTGGATGTGGAGTTATGGGACATGGACGAATTTCACCAAATTGATTTGGCTCTAATTGGTTCACTGAAGATAGTAACTAGATTATGAAGTCGGTGAATATTTGAAGTTGATACTTATTAACTGTTTTTGATTTATTTGTTCTGAAACAGAACTATCAAGGTTGGGGTTTTGTTGTTGTGAGAGCAATGGTTGATTCTAGCTTTGTTTTCTTTTACTTTATATATATATATATATATATATTTTGATTTTGATGCATGAAAATTTAAATGTAAACTGTTCAACTGGCCTATTTGGTGGCTAGTTTGTTATAAAGCATTTATTGGTGGTTTCTGGGCTGCTTTTTACCTTCAAATTTAAATGATTAATTTTTAAATTCTGCTGATCATAGATTTGGCTCTAGTTAGTGGTGGCACTCTGATGAGCTAATTTTAAGGTAAATTTTAATGACTAGGTAAAAGAAAAAAATATTTGATAACTTCTTGGAAAGATAGGTACAGGTTCTCATGTTTCTAATTTCATACCTTATCAAGTTAAGTGCTTTTACAACAGCGTTTGATTTACATGTTGCTTTGTTTTTTTATGGGGAGGGGGAGGGGGATAGAGAAGGTTTGTTTCTCATGGTCTATTGAGTTGAATACATTACATATGTAAATACAAAAACTATGGTTGCTCAAGTTGGATACATACTAAAGTTTTGCTTCATGGTGCAGATCATATTGATATTGGCATTGGTGGAAGCCCACACCACAAAGCTCCATGAAGACCAACATCAATGGGGAGGTTTTGAAAGGAATACAGGGAGCATTGCTTCACACTCTTGCATACACGACCAGATTCTTGAACAGAGGAAGCGACCTGGTCGTAAGGTTTATTCTGTTACCCCACAAGTTTACGAGTCTGGTCTCTTGAAGCCCCTTCAGCATAAAGGTAGGGCAATACTTGAAGTGTCAACATCATCAAGGCATCAAAAGGATGCAAAGGAACCTATTAAGATATACTAAATTATGATGTTGTTGGTCACTCCCCTGACAGAGACTGTCGAAAAGTTGGTGATATTGTCAAAGTGAGTGTTTAATATATATGAATAAAACAATATTTTGAATTATATTTGTAGCCACAACATTGGTATTCTATATCTCAATTATTACTATAAGTATTTTTATTAATAGCTTGGAGAGCCTCCCACAAGTTCTTTTCTTGTTTCCCTTCTTGCAATCCTCATGGTAACCCTCCAATCGTTGGTGATTGTTGGTATAACTGCACTTCTGGAGAGGACAAAAAGCATCGCCTTCATAAGGTTAAGTGTTTTCTACTTTTAATTTTCTAGGCTGGTAATTTTTTCCGATGGGAGAATTATTTGGTGCTGCGTCAAATGCTACAACTTATTATGTCTCTTTGGGCAGTGCTGTATTGTTAGAACTTAGAACTATGACTGTATTAAATTATTAATCATTCGTGTAGACATTGGATAGAGACAATTAACCTTGATGACTTACTGCAGGCATTAGGTCATACAGCTGACTGGTTTAGGAGAGCATTGGCTGTTGAGCATGTCAAGGGGAACTTGCGGTTAAGTGGATATTCTGCATGTGGACAAGATGGAGGCGTGCAGCTTCCCTGTGGATATGTCGATGGTACATTTTATTTGTTGAATTTGGATTCACTGTTGTTGTTTTAAGATTTAAATGTAAGATTTATTCTAATGAATTCAAGATATAACCTTTTTGTTCATCTTTCCTATAGGGTGTTCCTAATGCCGACTTAGTTCTTTTGGTAACTACAAGACCTACAACTGGAAATACACTTGCATGGGCACTGCCATGTGAACGGGATCAATGGGGCCATGCTATAGCTGGTATATTATAGAAACATATGTTCGTTTACTGTGACACTTAATTCGATGAAAAATAAGTTCAGTGAATGGCGAGATGGGTTACTTCAGGAGCAAACTCAATCAGACCATATTCAAGGAACTCAAAAAGACTCAAAACAACAATTTCAAGTGATTTTCTTTAAAACACATCCGGCTTGATGGATTCACCTCGCGTCAGCTTAAGTTGATTCAGTTGGTAATGTTGTTATAACTTGTCTCTACTGTTGATATGTCACATTATGTCTCTCCTCTCGTATTTCTATTTTGATTTCATCATCTATTTGTGCAGCAGCAGTAAGACATTTGCTCCACATCCAAAATCTCTTCCACTATTTGCTCCACATCCAAAGAAGACATTTGTGTAGTAGCAGTAAGAGAGGTCAAAGAAGAAACCGGAGTAAGTAATCTCTTTGTGGTATCTATTGAATGTGGACTAGATATGAAATTCGGTTAAACTTGTGTCTAAGACTTACTTCTGATCCTACAGGAATTTCCTGAGATTACAAAGGAAGGATCTTTGGAATTTTTAGCAATGCATTTTGATAATCTAGCATCATATGACTTGGGAGTTAAGACACATTTTGAATGCAAACTTAGAACATTAGGGGCATGTTGGATTAGTTTACTTGAGCTCATATTTACTGACATAAGTACTTGTAAAACTATTTGAGAGAGTTTATGGAAACAACTCATGACATGTTCATAAATTCTTCAAGATAGTTTATGAAAACATTTTAAAGCTAATATCAAAACAGTTTGTTAGAAGCGCTTATCCAATCAGGACCGAAGAGTCTCCAACAAAGCAATCCTAGTAGCATGCTAACTAACAATGATGTGGCTTATGCTGAGTCCTGATGTTTATGATGTCATGCCAACTTAGGCAGTTAATTGATGTTCATTTTGGATCTTAATTTTTAATTTTTGTGTAATTTTTGTTTCTCTATAAAAGAAAGATGGGGATGAAGGGATAAGTTGGTGTTTTAAGTGATTGCAGAATCCATAAATAGTTCTGACTATTAGGTGTTGAGAATGAGGGGTATTCTTGATAAGATGATACATTTGTACTACTCTTTCTTATGAGATGAAACTTATATAGAACTTTTACATGATTTAGGATCCTTTTAGATAACCAACTTAATTAAGCACTCAAAGCATAAACCCTTATCATACAAGTGCTTATGTATAAGCTATTTCTATAACAAAATATAAAATAAGTTGAAACTACTTATGGACATGTCATAGTTCTCTCAAACACTCTCACATGGTTTATGTCATTAGATAAGTTCAAATAAGTCAATCCAAAGAAACACTTAGTTTATGATTTTATGCTTCTGTTATTACTCATTGATCAAGTTTCTTCACCTGGGGATATATGGACTTGAGTTGTTCTTATTTGCTAAGAATAATGTTATAGCATTTGAAAGATTATAATGTGTGTAAAATAATGTGTTATATTACAGGCTGGAAGATACAAAAACCCTGAAGAAAATCCCTTCTTTCCAGAAAATTTACTATCATCACTTGTGCCATCTTACCCCTTCACACAGGTAATTCATTCAAACTGATATGATTTTCCAATTTCCACAGCTCACACAACTTAGGATTAAAATGTTTTAAAATCAATTCCATCTATAGATTTTGTGCCCTGGAGCTGCTTCAATTAACATAAACAAGTCCATATGGAAAATATACTTTCATGACTTGCTTTCGTTGTTGGTTGCTTTGGGCGATGATGGCAACTATGCACAAACTGCAGCTAGTGATCTCTCATTGTTGCAGGTAAATTTTTCTGTGAAAGCTCTTTTAGGAGTATGTTTATTGATGAATTTATGTAGAGCAATCTATACGTCAAAAAAGAAGTATCAAATATCATTTTTGTTTTTCTTCATGTATTTTGGTCCAACTCATTAGAGAATTTTCAAAATAAACTAGTCTTGGTTCTGAATTTTCATTCAATAAGATATTTGCAGGCCATCTCTAAAAGGGTTCATTATGGAAAGTTTGTAGCTGAAGTGAAATTCAAGAAATCTCCTCAAGACTACGAGCCTTTAATTCGCGCTAAGGTATAATTTGGTTGCAGATTACTAAGTGTTGGTAAATTTATTCCATCATTCTTATATCTTCATAAATAGTATCAACAAGTTTTGATTAGACTCCACCTATTTATTGTCCTACCAATTTATGAAAATAAAGATAGTCAAATAGTAGTAAAATGTGACATCATTGTTTTTGCAAGACAAAGAAGGGTTGAAGAAATTGTTGACATTTAAGAGCGTTGAAGAGATGGTGAAGAAGAGAGTTGAAAATAAGGCAGTGTTATTTCAGTTGGTACCTTATAGCCCATAACCCAAACCTTATCAATTCATTTCTGTTTATAAAACTTTTTCTATGTTTGATCTGATTTTCTCATATTCTTTTCATTTAAAGCTTTTTTTTCTTTCCGGAATTTAATTGTTTTACTTTAATGCATATTGCCTTATAGTAAATTCTGTAATCTGTTTCATTTGATTCCTCCTCTGCTCTCTTTCCTGATATAAATTTTAGCGGCTGTTTTCTAAGAAAAGCTCTTGAGCATTGATTGAAGCTAAACAATATAGTAATGCTGCCTAATTTCAACTGTTCTAGGTCTTGGAACTTGGTGTACTCTCAAGACTGATGATTATGGTAAAATCCGATTCCATAGAAGAAGGCATTAAAGCATTATATGTTGTTTCAGCTTTGATTCGGAATAATTTAGCTAGTCAGGAATTGTTCTATGCTGATGTTGGAGGTTTGATGCTTAACATTGTTGTCATAGTTTTGTTTTAAGTTACTCCTTTTCAGCATTGGTAATTGAAATTGGTTTTTTAAAGGATATTTGAGGAATGCAATTATTGATATGAAGCTCCGGAGGAAGGATGTGCTTCTATTGACTGATTTAGTAGAGTATCAATTAGAAAATGTCAGTGAGCTTAGGATGCATGCAATTGGTTAGCTTTTTTTTAATTAGGAGGTAATAGATTTGTGATAGCCTTCAATCTTTGTAGTGTAATAACACACTAACGGCTGTTGTTAAATTATGATTTAAATCACAATCTTTTTTTTATGATTTTTGTTAATTATATATATTTTTTATTGTGTGACAGGGTTTTAGGAGTTACTTGTTGGTATTAATAATTTAGAATTACAATTAGTAGGGAGATAAAATAAATTTAATTTAATAAATAATGATAAATAAGTTTTTGTGACAGACAATACCGTAGGAATAGATCAATTCTTTATATCTAGTTTTTAGTGACAGACAATATCGTAGGAATAGATCAATTTTTTATTTATATTTATCTAGGTTTTAGTGACAGTCATTGTGGTAGGTAGAAATCAAAAATTTGTTGTGACAGTCTTCAAAACATGGACTGACACTCCTCAAAGTGTAGCAAGACGCCCCCTTAAAGTTGACGGTGGATTTGAGTGTCACTCAAAGTATTATTGACCTATACCAACAGTTTTTGACTTTTAATGACAAACTTTGTATGTCACAAGAAGTCATTTTTCTTGTAGTGATAATAGAAACTCTTAATGAGATCTATACTCTATGTGGAGGGAGTACCTAGCTACAGGAGTACTCTTGATAAACTCACCTATGTGAATGTGGAAGTAGGGCCGCTTCTTATGGAATTTCGAGGCAAAAAATTTCTAGAGCGTTCACTATACTGGGATAGACGTGCAGGTCCATTAACACACGAGCTTTTGAGAATACACCCTATGAAAAGGTTGTGTGTGGGTTTGATGTCAGAGATAGAGTTCAAGACTACGAGTCACTCTTGTAGAATATGAATCTCACTTACTATGCAATGGTTCAAGTCAAGAGACACTTTCGCTTATGCACAATCTTATAGAAGCGTTTGACGCTATTTTAGAAACATTTTTTTAATTCAAGTGAGGGATTGTTGGAACATAATGTGTGAATTTAAAAATTGTTGAAGTCCCACATTGGAAAACCCTCATTTTGAGTAGTTTTAATCACTATATAAATATTTTCAAAATTTTGTTGAAGTCCCGCATTGGATAGAAAACATATGTGGGTTTGCTTCTATCACTATATAAAGAGTGTCAATTTATTGCGAAAAGCACACCAAAGTTGGATGCATTTTGTAAGACCCTTAAATTTAAAATTAAATTCAGATTTGATTTTAAGGGTATTTTGGGAATATTGGTGTAATATTCAATATATGTATATTTTGTGTAAATATATATATATATATAATTAATTGTTTTGAAGTTGGAATTAAAATTATGGATGATGGATGAATTAATTTAATTTCGAGTAATTAAATTATCGGACCGTTAATTAAGATATTCTCTGCTAATTTCGACGGAAACGGGTTAAGTGCTGGAGGATCAAAAGATATTTTAATATAAGAGTTGGTGAGGTGGCGTAGATATTTGTGAAAAAGGAAACAATTCCTCTCTTCTCTGCTGTGTTAGTTGCATTTAAGTGGATACTTAAGTGAGAAGCTTTTCCTTCTTTCCTCTACGCGCCAGTTTCTGCTTTATTTTCTTCTTCTTCTAATTTTCTGAGTGTTGGTGAAGAAAAACAGTTTACTCAAAAGTCATCGTTCTGGAAAATTTGAGTGTCGAATCAGAAAGTTTCGAGTACGAAAGTCATTCCTCTGATCGTTACGGAGCTAAAGAACTAATTTTCGTAGCGGCGAACGCGAACGGGAGTATCGTCGGCTTTTTCGCAGAAGCGTACGAGCTAAGGGGACGTAACTAAGGTAAGGGCACCTTCCAACTTTCTAGATTGCATTTAGGGCTGTAAATGCATGTGTGATGAATGATATTTGGTTTATGTTTGTGAAAAACATTGTATTATGTTTTGAAAATCATTCTGTGAGTGTTGAATGATGATTCTGGTTCTGATTTTGTTTTGTTAAAAATCAGTGAGGTTATTCTGGTTTGAGTAAATCTGTGTTTTGCTGTGTTTTGTTAAACAATCTGGTGTTGATGGTTGTTTCAAATGAAAAGGGATTTAAAATGGTGGAAGTATTTTTATGAAAAATCTGTTGTTGGTATTTGATGAAAAATGTTCTGAGTTGAGGTTTTAAAAGAGGGGAATTATGATTCTGGTGTTGGGTTGGATTTTCAAAAGAAAAAGTTTTGAAAATGTGTTGAAGTTTCAGGAAAATTCACTGATTTCGAAGGTGTATTCGAGTACGGCATTGAGTGTATTCGAATACAACCTCCAAAGCTTCTGTTTTCCCTAAGTTTTCGAACTTGTATTCGACTACGAGCCCCTGTAGTCGAATACAGATTTTCCAATTTTGCTACTGACTTAGCATCTGTATTCGACTACGACCCTCTGTAGCCGAATACAGATTTGCAACTTTTGCCACTGACTTCGCATCTGTATTCGACTACGAAGGCCTCGTATTCAAATACAGAACGCTGATTTTTCACTGTTTTAGCTTCTGTATTCGAATACAAGGTAGCTGTAATCGAATACAGATTCGTGTTTTTCAGAAATTCAAGTTTTTAACATTGTTTTATAAACCTTAAGTGTTGGGGTACCTTGGGAAGGTTTGTGGTGATTAAAAATGGAAATTTGGTGATAGTTTGAAGTGGTGATGATGAAGTTTTTGAGAATTTACTGAAGTTGTAGAAATTCTAATTTTTGTACTGTGACAGCCTCTGTATTCGAATACAGGATGTTGATTCTGCCTTGTTTGGCTTCTGTATTCGAATACAATGAAGCTGTATTCGAATACAGATTCGTATTTTTGCCAGAAACCTCAGTTTTAATCACAGTTTTGAATCTTAATAGTTGGGGAAAAACCTTTGTTAATAAAGAGTGGAACTTTGAGGTAATGCATGCTTGAATGGTTAATCTTTGAATGTGTTGAGATGTTTTGAAAAATGAGGAAAATGCATGAATTTTACTAAGGTTGCATACTGTTTTCAATGAAGTGAAACAATGCATATTCATGCATGGCATAGTCAGGTGGTACCTGCGATGGGCCACAGAGTAATGCGCATCCACGTGCTGATCTGTAGTGATTGCACGAGTGCTGATCTGTAGTGATTGCACGAGTGCTGATCTGTAGTGATTGCACGAGTGCTGATCTGTAGTGATTGCACTAGGTACTAATCTGTGATTGTACCTTGGTATATAAGTGTTGGTCAGATAAACGACTGCACTGGTACTGGACTGTAGTGTCTGTACCCTAAAATGTGCAGCCACGTGCTGATCTGTAGTGATTGCACGAGTGTTGATCTGTAGTGATTGCACTAGGTACTGATCTATAGTGATTGTACCTTGGTTTATGTCAAACGTGCTGGTCTGTAGTGACTGCACGAGTGCTGGTCTGTATGCGACTGCACTGGTGCTGATCTGTATGCGATTGCACCCTGGTCATGAGGGCCGTTAAATTGTGCTGGTTTGTAAGCAACTGCACCTTGGTGATTCCAAGAATTTTTGAACATGAGCATATACATATTGCATCGGAGTGTTTGACCAGAGGGTCTCGTTTTGGTTTTATGATGACGGTTGAGAATTGTTGTGTGAGTAAGTACTTCCTGGAAATCTGTAATTTCTGATGAATTGATGTTTGTGCTTACATCATGTTTTTCATACTTATTCAGTTGCTGTTTTGCAAGGTACAAATGTCATGTATTTCAAAATTTAGCATCCTTATTTATCATCATTGTTTTCTAATGTGGCCTGAATATGTTTGATATTGTTGTTATAAATGCTATGTGGTAATTGTTATTTTCGGTCGGTGACCCTTTACAATTATTGTGGAAAAATTGGGCTTTGCCCTCATATGAGATACAAACCCGTACCCCTGATGGTCATACTAACGACAGGGAACGTCGTTAGTTTCCCTTGATCTTTACTTGTGGGCTATGCAAGGAGATGAGCAGCTGGGTGAAGAAAAGACTTGTGAATATTGTAATGCTACTGTAGCTTAGGGTATCATCAGAGTAGACTTATGTATAGGGTTTTTGAACTCAATGGTTGTAATTATTCATTTTGGGGATTATTGTAAAACTCTTCCGCACTTTGATGAATATTTTGATGTATCCTTATTTTAGTATATTATAAAGATCAAATTCCCATAAATATCTCATTCGATTTAATTGTGATGTTGCTGTTTTAAATTCCTTACTATTTTTGATTACGAAGTCGAATGATATTTAATTTAAATTGATTTTAATTTCCTTGAAACGTAATTCTGAAAACTCTTTGATTTATTTATTCGTTTTAAAAAAAAAAATACACTCGCGCTGTGTTTTAAACTCGGGGTGTTACACATTTCTCAACTTTTTCTTTTCTCCCTCTTATATTCTGCTCGATTGTTACCGAGCCATTTCTCCTTTTTCTTTCTGTCCCTTTGATATTTTAGAGCGGTTGTTATACCGTAGTCCCTTCGATATTTTAGAGCGATTGTTATACCGTAGTCCTTTCCATATTTTAGAGCGGTATTGTACAGTAATCCCTTCGATATTTTAGAGCGGTTGTTATGCCGCCGCAGTCCTTTAGAGTGCAGTCATTTTGATTTATAGTGGTCATAATACCATATTGCGAGGATTTAATCACCTTATTAAAAGTGACTTTAACCGTCATATTGAGAGTGACTTTAACAACCATATTGAGGGTGTAATTCTAGAACGGTTTTCTACGGTGCAGTGGAACTTCGATACAGTGAATGGACTGTTTTATCCTGGGGACGTCGTGGTTGATAGTCTGTCTTGCACAATTTGGGCAGTGCCGCAAAACGTCTTAAAGAGAGCGATCAGTCTGCGACTCAACCCAGTAATACTTTCCGTGGCATAAATTGTGATTTTTAAACAGTTTTTTCAAACTCAAAATACAACAAAAGGAAACAAAAAGAAACCTACAAATAATGAGTCAAAGGAAACAACAACCAAATCCACAATGAAGATGTTGAAAGAGACATAAGACATGGTTAAAAGAAAACTTCAGTTCTAAAACTATTAACGGTCTCAAATAACTAAACAAATGTTACACGAGAGTACAATAAAATCCAAAAAGATACTACAATAAAAACCAAAAAGATATTACAAAATAAAAACTTACCAATAACGGGTCAAAGAAACTTACAAATAATGAGTCAAAACAAACAAAAACCAGCGCCCCAACGAAGATGCTGAGAGAGACTTAAGGTATGGGTAAAACAAAACTTAACTTTTAAAATCATTAACGTATAGAAGAATATATTTAGAAAAATAAATGGAACGATTTTTATTTTTTTAAACTGTCGCTGCTTATTTTTATTTTGATCAAAGAACAAATGTTATTTTGATCAAAGAACAAATGTTTCTTTGTATTTTTTTTCTATTGTATCTATTCATTGAATAAGTAATGATCCAGCATTTTTTACTCAGACAATTTTTGGACTTCAATTAAAGATTGTTTTTTAATCATCGTGGTTCTGGTATGAATATGAGGTTTTTCAATTAATTCTATAGCGTTTTAATAAGAAAATTCCTATCAATAATAATAAAAATAAAAATCGTATTACATTACATACACATAAAAAAATGAAATAAATAATAAAATATTTAAGAGGCCGATAAGGATCTAAGTATAAACACTTATCAATTATATTTACATGCAAGTTGAGGTTTTTACGATCTCAAATAACAAAAGAAATGTTAGAATGGAAGACTATCAGTTTTGTAGACTTTCTAAACTCTGATCAGTTGGATTTACATGCAAGTTTCGAATTTTAAAACCACAAATAACAAAAACAAATGTTCTTATGGAAGAAAAAGAAAAGTTTTTGAAAACCATACCTTGTTACGCTGAAGAGCAGAAAGAAGAAGCTACATGCAATTAGCAAATCAATCCAGAAATTTGCTATTAGCAACAGAACTTTGTAATGAAAAAAGCAAAGGAAAAACACAGAGGAAACAAAACTGATGCCTAACGACGACCAATGAGTTTAACGGAGCTTAAGAATGTAGAGTGTGAGAGACAGAGAGACAATGGAATAAAGAGAAAGAAGGATATAATGTGAGGAAATAGTGCCCGATTTGACTCAATGTCATTGTAAGAAGGGGAAAGTTTATTTTTGGATGCATGTGAACGAAAATGTAAACAAGTTAGTTGAAATGTTGTAACTAAAAGGAAGTAATTATCGATCAGCAACGGAATGAGTGGTTGGGTAACTTGATTGCAGTTAATGGTATGTTTAATGACAAGTTTACCCTAATAAAGGGGCATTAATTGCAGAGTTATATTAGATAAAACCGTGGGTTAATAGGCATCTTCAAAATCCGCATCCCTCTCTTTCTATTAGTGAGTCTAAAATTTAAATTCATCCCTACTTATAACTTGGTACAAATTTATCCCTTCACATTTGCACTTATTCATATATATAAAATTAAAATTTAAAAATTATATCTATTATAATTAATTAATATCATAAAATAATTATTATTAGACAATAATAAAATTAAAATAAAATATTTTATATAAAAATGCGATTATAATTTTTAATATTTTAAAAAAATATTTTGTATATAAATGAGATTATAATTTTTAATATTTTAAAAAAAAATTAAGTATATCCAATATATATATATATATATATATATAATTTAAAAATTATGATAATTTTATTAGCAAGGCGGATTCGGGTGCAGATGCGGGGGTGATATCAACACCCGAATTTTAATTTCGGAGAAAATCCGCACCTGCAACTGCACCCAAATAAAACATAATTTTTCCACCCAAATTAAGAACAGTTTGGATGGATTTGCTGGTGCAGATTATGTTATCATCTCTAGTGAGTTTTATCTTCATCAAATCAAACTCTAGGTACATTTTCTCAACTCACCAATGTGATTCTCATCCCCCATTAAAGAATACGTCCGTTGAAGTTTTTACTTACAATGATGCTGAGTTTGGATCTTTTAAATAAATTATAAAATTATTTTTCGTCTTAACGAAAAGATTAAAAAAATTTAACCTTTAAAAACTGGACTCAAAATTGTCCATCAAAGCAAAAACAATTAACAAAGAATTTTCTTTTATCAATATCTTTCACTATTATGTATGCCTCTCACTTAGATTTTACGGAGACAAATTTTAATTTTATGATAAGCGGTTCACTTTGTCCTATGTATATCAATAAATTATAATGAATATATCATTGATGGTGTACTTTGTCACGTGTATACCAATTTAACTCTATTTAAATAAGAAATATAAAAAGATTAAAAAAATTTAACCTTTAAAAACTGGACTCAAAATTATCCATCAAAGCAAAAACAATTAACAAAGAATTTTCTTTTATCAATATCTTTCACTATTATGTATGCCTCTCACTTAGATTTTACGGAGACAAATTTTAATTTTATGATAAGCGGTTCACTTTGTCCTATGTATATCAATAAATTATAATGAATATATCATTGATGGTGTACTTTGTCACGTGTATACCAATTTAACTCTAATTAAATAAGAAATATAAAAAAATTATAGGCAAATTGAATTTAGACATAGTTTCAACTAATTGATGAATTTTTTTTTCTTAATATTGTTGTTGTTTATTAAATGATATCATTACTATTATGTACGTCTCTCATTTAAAGTTAAAGAAAAAAATTAATTTTATTTTCAGCTGATCATTTTGTCTCGTATATATCAATGTTAAACAATTATGATTAGAAATAAAGAAGAACTATAGACAATTTGAATTAAAACATAATTTTGAGTAGTTGATAATATAATAATTAAAAAATAACAAAAAATATTAAATATAATTAATTTTTAAAAAGTGGATTCAAAATCACCCATCAAAGCAAAACCATTGAGAAAGAATGTTTACTTATAAATATAGTTGTTTATTGAATGTTATCTCTATTATGTAGTTCTTTCGCTTAAATTTTACGATGGTTCGCTTTATTCCAGGTTTATCAATGTAACTTTATTTAAATAAGAAATATAGAAAAATTATAAGCATATTGATTTTTTTTTGAAGAAGCCAATATTAACACTACTTTTTCAAGCACAAGGAGTGCTAAGAAAAGCGAAGAGAGTAACAATAAAGTCTAGTACATAATTAACAAAACCAACTATAAAATAACAACCATCTATCACATCACAACACAACCAACAAACAATTTAAGCTGTTATACTTTCACTCCTATACAAATAAGTGGATTTAAACACGGCTCACTTAACCCGTAATGCCATCATTTCTGCTTTATTTTCAACCATCACCAAGATAAAAGTTTGATTTGATCAAGAAGATGACAATCGATCTCTTTATGTTGTTTAAAAATCACAAAATTACATAATTTTCATATACTCTATACACATGTAAACCAAATTATTGCCAAATTGTCGCAATAGGCTTTTCCACCACCAATATTACCACAAAATGATAAAGCATGTTGTAAGTTTTTGTTGTGAAAAGAACACTTCTCATCTCGAACCAATTCAACACAAAATACCACAAATCTCCAAAAAGAGGACATTCGGAAAAATATTGTAACAATTCATGTTTTCCACAATCACCCGAGCATAAAAGGGAATTCAAATTACTAACACCATGTCGAACAAATTGATCTTTCATCAGAATTCTATCATGCAATAATCTCCAAGCAAATAAAGATACCTTTAAGAGGGCCATCTTATTCCAAACAAAATCTCCAATTGCATAAGAAACATTACCCTCATCTTTAGATAGAATTTGGTAAGCTCCTTTAATAGAGTAATTGTCACTAAAAGCATTTCGCTACATCCACCTGTCAAATTCATGGTCTTGCACACAAAATTTTCCAGCAAAGAAGTACATTCTAACACAAGGTTCTCTTCCCATCAAAAGAGATTTTTTCTCCATCTCCACGCAACCCTTTCTCCTCCATTAACATTATTAAACATAACATAAACAATCACATCATTATCTAAAGATAAATTCAACAATCTTGCAAACCTTTCACAAAGAGGTACCCTGCCACCCGTGGATGTTTCCAAAACAAAGTATCTCAACCATTATCCACACTCTTAGAGAGGTTGTTGTTAAATCAATTACCAAACCCATTGCCCTCTCCACCACTAATTATTTGAATATCTCTCCACCAAATGGAATCCTTACTAGATCCCCGCATAAAAGGGAATTCAAATTACAAACACTAGAGTTTTGACTAATTGATATAAATTTGGCTTATCCATATAGTTGTTGTTTATTAAATGATGTTATTACTCTCATGTTTAGTTTTCATAGAAAAAAACAATTTTATCTTTAGTGACTCACTTTGTCCCATGTATATCAATGTTAAAAAATTATAATTAGTATACTAATAAGTAATAACTTGTCCCGTGTATGACATTTATTTTGAATTTTTTATTAGTGAGAACTTGTCTCACGAATGATAGTGATTTTGCAATCTTTATGAGTGAGAATTTGTCTTGCGTATGATAGTTCAATTTCATCCATGAAAACTTGTCTCGTGTATGATAATTTCATTGATAATTATAATAAATGAGAACTTTTACCGTATATGATAGTTCAATCTCGTAAATAAAACAACTTGTGTCGTCACTACACCAAAATATAGATTTTATAGTACACCTTTAATCGCTTTTTAACTAAAAGCGATGTTGTATTATATTTTAAAAATACACGGAGGCTAAGACAACGCTTTTTTGAAAAGCGATGTCATAGGTACTGATAGTTATATATAATAACAAAACCTTTGACAACGCTTTTTTATAAAAGTGTTGTCATAGGGTCAAAATATTTACAGCGCTTTTTCTATAAGCACTGTTATAGGGTCATTTAGCACTTTCATAAAATCTTTTAAAGCCCTTTTTGTAAAAGCGTTGTCATAGGGTCAGGGTCTTTTAAAGCGCTTTTTAAAAAAGCGTTGTCAAAGGGTCTTTTTAACCCATATCTCATCTTCGATGCAACCCTTCTCTGTGCGACTAGGTCTCAGACACGACTTTGTCATCGCATCTCAACATCTCCGCCATCGTAAGTACCGCTCTGTTAGGGTTTCATTTGCAAATTTTTAAGTTATGTTTCAACATTTGGTACCTTGCTAGCTATTACTAGTGTTATTGATTTATAGGGATCTGTTTCAACATTTGGATTTTTATTACTAGTGTTCTTGATTTTTAGGGTTTTGTTTCAAATTTTTAGGGTTCTGTTTCGAACTCAAATGTATTGATGTGTGAATTATTTGATAATAATATATACATTTGTTATAAGACAAATTCTGCATAGAATTATTCTATCAATTCACATTATTTCTTTAATTTATCAACAATAGATACCAATCTTTATCAAACTATCCCAATGACTCAATAACTAATACTATTAATTACAATTTATGCTTACATAAATTGTTATTGCTGCTGATTATAATTCATTATTTCTTTTAATGTTAAATTAATGATAATCTGATTACTGTTTCCAAGTTCTATTTATTTTGGAGTACATTAGATTCTACTTTTAAATTATGTTGGCATATATATAATGTGAAAGTCACTCCTTTCTGTCTATTTAGTGTTATAAGTTTTGAAAATGTAAATTATATCTGGACAATGACCACTAATCTGTAAAGTACTGATGTAAACTACCAATTCAAATAGTAGACTAATGTTAAAGACTTAAATTGAGAACCATACTCTAAAGATGAGGTTGATAAGAAGATTCAACCTCCCAACGAGTCAGTCACTTCACTAGAAAACGTTTGACATAAACATCAATTGTATATGAAATTATTAGCTTACTATAATTACTAACAAACTGATCAACCTCATTTTTTTCAGATTCAAGCAAAAGCTACAGAAAAGGTTAAGAAAGTTGAGTCAAAAAATAAATCCGTCGCACTGCAAATGCAGGTTCGTGGTAAAATATTTATTTAATCACTAATTTATTTAGTTTCACATTGTTTTAGATTCCTACAAATTCTAACAAATTGAACTACATTTTTTCATATTCAAGAAAAAGTTATAGAAAAAAGTTAAGAAAGTTGAGCCTAAAAATAAATCCACCGTACTGCAAAAACTGGTTCGTGGAAAACCAGCTACTTCTCCTAAAATTAGTCATCCAAGCCTTTCTCCATTTGGTACGTGTCTTGATATAACAACAAAAACGTATATGGAGAGAACAGATACACGTATCATAAAAATGGAGAAAGGTATTTTCGGATTTTATTGTGAAGAATTACTTAATAAAGAGAACATATATGAACTTTCTGAATCATGATGAGCTGGATGCTACTTTCATCAACATATATATTAGGTAATGTGAAATACTTTATTTGAGATATAAATTTATTTTAATTGCATCACTGCCATATTTATTAGTAATTAATCTAATTTTATATTTTCATTGAAGGTATTTGTATGAAAAGTTGGTGTGTCTGCGCCAATTGACAGATAAATTTTCGTTCTTATCTCCCCATAAGCTATCCATGTTTTAACTTTATCCAATTAGATTAAACAAATATGTTCTTGATCAACTTGTGGAAAATAAAGAAAAGGATAAGTTCTTTCTTGCGCCATATAATATGGGGTAATTAGATATGCTTTATCTATATCTTGTTTAATTTGTGATACCTTATCAGTTGTAAACAAATTTATCAACCAAATTTTTGTTGTTGTAGGCAACATTGGGTGTTGTTTGTCATCAATGCCACCTCAGTAATTATATATTATTTGGATCCACTGCACGGTTATTATAACAATCACTCAAAAATAAAGAATATCTTAGATACATAAGTAATATTCATTTATTTCTTATATATATATATATATATATATCTATATATATATAATGTGTTTGGTCATTGCAAAATAATCATATTTATTTTATAGTGCTTTACAAGTTTTCCGCGCTCAAAGGGGTGCTACAGTGTCGAAGCATAAGTCAAGTAACATCACATGGGTTCCAATAAAGGATTGAAATAAGAAATATGTTTTACTTATATACTTTTTAAATTTTTATTATAGAACTTAATTATATGTCTTTAAAATTTCATTTACAATCAATGCATAACTATATATTGGCGTACATGTTTTATATTATAGTGCCTCGCCAAGATAATAACTTAGACTACGGATACTATATTTTGTGATTCGTGAAAGAGATTGTTGCTATGAATCAAAGTATAATTCCATAAATAATACGCTATTTTCATTCGATTTTGATTTTCATATATAAACTACGTATATATTTGATTCTAACTTATTTATGTTCATATATTATATCGCACATAGTACTTTGACAACTCCAAGTCAACTTACTCTGAAAGTGATCTAACTGAAATCAAGGAAGATTGGTGTGAGTTTGTGCTCGAACTGAGAGTTATATAATTTTGTTATTAGGTGAGTTTCACATTGTAAACTATTATTGTATATTTTTGTGTGAACTGAGAATTATTCTAATTAATTTGTTTTATTTTTTGTTACAATAGGGTTAAAGTAAGAAATTGCTATTATGTTGATGATGATCTTGGAAAAATTGATGTTGCTAGAAATACTTACGACAACGCTTTTTGAAAAAAAACCGTTGTTAAAGACCTACAACAATGCTTGTTAAAAAAATGTTATTAAATACTTATAACATCACTTTTAAAAAGAAAAAAAGCACTTAAGATACCACTTACGATAGCGCTTTTTAGAAAAGTGTTGTAAAATTAGACACCTATAACATCGCTTTTATCCAAAAAGCGCTACGAAAGCTCTACCTACGACAAAAAAGCGCTGTTAAATGTCATCTACAATAGCACTTTTTAGAAAAGCGTTGTAAAACGAGACACCTACAACAGCGCTTTTATGCAAAAAGCGCTATATATTTCTACATACGACAACGTTTTTTTAAAAAGCATTGTTAAATATCACCTACGATTGCGCTTTTTTTTATTTTAAAAATTGACGTTGTATCTTTTAACAGCATTACATACTATAGTGCTTAACAACGCTGTTAAATGCATACAAAAAGTGTTGTTAAAGCCTATTTTTAGTGTAGTACGTGTATAATAAATATTTTAAATTTTTTATCAATAACAATTTGTCTCATATATAATAAATTTTTTTTAATAAATTACCCACTTCTATTTAATTATTGAAAATAATAAAAATAATATATCTTTTAATATAAAAACGAAGTCATTAAATAAAGTAACAATAAATAAGTAAAAGAAACACAATGAGAATTGAATAAAAAGAAACATAATACAAATAAATAAATAAAATTGAATAGATTTCCAAGGTTTTAACCACTCAATCCATGTTTGCTACTTTTTTTAGTAAAATAAAAGAAACTCCAAAATATAAAATAAAAGTATAATTTGTCGGTAAACATTTAATGGTTTTTGTCTCGTTGCATTTAATGAGAGTGTGCAAAGACTCTAACATCAATTAAGACTTTATATATATATATATATATATATATATATATATATATATATATACACACCAGTAGAGGTGGACAACAAAAGCGGACTGGACCGACCCAAGAGAAAATTTAATCATGCGATTGGCTTTCAGCACATTGATGGGTTGGGCGGGTGTAAAGTAAGGGTTAGATGGGTTTACACAGTCGAATTCAAATAATTAATTTGGATCCCTCGATATCCGAACCTGATCGAATCCATTACTATAATTAATTTATTATTATTTTTGTATTATATATTAATATACATCCAGTAGTCACACACAAACACCAAGTGAAGTTTTATTTTATACACTTGCTAGTGGCCTTGGCTCAAGGCAAGTTTTTTTTTTTTTTAATAAAAAGTCCAATTAAACACACTCACTCTCACTCCAGTTTGATTGAATTTTTGAAAGACTCCCAATTAAACACACTCACTTTCAGAGTCAACAATAAACACATTCACTCTAACTCTCAGACTCAGCCGTCTCACTCTTTCTCGTCTATCTCAAACAGTTGTCTTTGTCATTCACAGTCACCATGACCTCCGTCACCATCACCTCTGTCTCACCCTATATTATAAATCAAACATGCATCAAAATCTATCTATAACGTAAGTTTTTTTTTTTTTGAAATTTTTGCCAAACCCTAACCCTCCAATCGTTCTTTGAAAATTTTTTCTTATTGAAATTTTTTGAAAATTTATTCAATTTTTTTCTTAAAAAATGGTTCTTTCTTCTCCATCTCCTCGATGAAGAACCTCCTTTTGTTGTTTGTTTGAAAGGTATTATATATTTTTGTGTTTTGGTTTGCCCTTCTCATCAAAGTTACTATTTTGTGTTAGGGTTTGATCTTTTTCACTAGCATTTGTTTTATGATGTTTCCATTATGTTTAGGTACTGATAATATAGAGGTTGTCCAATCTCCTTTCTTTGTTGAACCTTTAGAGAAGATTAGTTTATTAGAGTTTCTTTTAAGGTTTCTTAAAGTATTGTTTAAGTTTTTAAGGTTAATCTCTAATTTTTGAGTGTTTTTTGATTTCTTAGGTACTGATTATACTGCTATTTATTCATGTTTTTTGTATAATGGCATAATTTATTGTGATTTTTTTTCCAATCGATAGTGCTTTCATATGTAGTTTATGTAAATTTAGATTTATTAACTTTAGATTTGTAGTTATTTACATATTTGTTTATTTTTTATTTTTGTAGGTTGTTGTTTTATGATCTTGGATTTTCTGTTTTAAGGTTTATGTTCTTGTATTATGTTCATGTTTGATATGTTTATTTTTTAAAAGATTTTAAGTAATATTTAGGTTAAAGTTTTAAGTAAGTTTATGAGTTCTTAAGGTTGTAAGTTAGGTTTCCTAAGTTTATGTTCATGTTTTCTCTGTTTATTCTTTTTAGTTTTATTTTTTACTTTCATGTTTGATCTGTTGATTCTTTATAGTTTTACATTCATATTTGATTTGTTTATTTTTTTTTAGTTTAACATTCATATTTGATTTGTTTATTCTTTTTAGTTTTAAATAACTATTTTGAACCAAACTGAACCATGAGCTAAACCAAACTGCTAGTAAAAAAAATTGAACTACTTATATAACTTAAGATTTGAATTTAATGCCATTAGTTCAGTAGTTGAACTTCTAATGTCTATAGTTTGGTGAACTGTGCACTCCTCGCTCTTTTCATTAAGTGAACTGATTAATTGAAATCTTCGTTTGCCGCTAACCAGCTACTCTGTCTCCATCAACGACTCAATGAAAGAGTTGTTTCCTTTGGAAAATTCACATGGTGATTTTGTTTGAATGTATTTAAGAAAATTTCTTTTGGATACATTGAACTTTTTTTTTTTACCTTTTGAATTCAAAAACTCATGCAATAATTTTTAACTTTTCAATAAGAAGCGAAATTTTTGAATAGGTTAATAAATCAGTCCAGTTCTGCATTAAAAACCACGGTGCACCAAACCACATAATCGGTTCAGTCTAGTTCAAATGAAGCCATTACAGTTCATTTTTCTCAAATTGTTTTTGTGGTTCAATTTGATTCGGTTCGTTTTTCTCTTAAAACCAAACCATGAACATGCCTAATTATTTGTTTCAATTTGTATTAATTTGATTATGAACTTATATGATTATGTAATTTTATGTTATGCCAAAATAATATGATTATGAGTTGAACTTGTTTCAGTTTGTATGAATTTTATATGATAACAAGTGACTCAATTACTAAACTAACTGACTAGTCAGTTAGTTGTTACTTTCCTGCTGAAGCAACTTCTATTGTCCTATATTAGGAGTTGTTTCATATATAAAATTCACTAATAGATCACACAAAATACTTAAAGTTGGATGATAATTAATTATATAGGAAAACTTGAACAATTAATTAAGAAAACTTCATCAAATTAAATAATTGATTAAAACTGAATATTTTAAACTTTAAATAGACTTAAGCATAACAATCGTATATGTTTAACTGATGGAGCAACCTTCGCCTAAACCTTCTCCTAACCAACATGTTTAAGCTAGTAATAAACCTACTAAACAATATGCACCTACAGCTACTCTTCCTCCAATTGGGAAGATGAGAAAAGGTAATACAGATGGTTATAGACAAACTTATGAGGTTTGGGACCACTTCAATGAAATTCCTAATTGTGAAATTAGAACTGCTGCTTGTAAATATTGCCATCAAAGGTATTTTTGTGAAGCTAAGAGACATGGTACTTCCAACATGAAGCATCACATAACAAGATGCACAAAATATTCTTTAACTGTAGCAACTGGCCCAAACCAAACTATTTTTACAATTCCAACAAGTGAGGGGTCTAGTTTTGTTGTAGAAAACTCTAGATTTAATGCTCAAGCATGTAGAAAAGCTTTGGTTGTTTTTTATCATTTTGGATGAGCAACTCTTTAAAGTAGTTGAAGGGGAGAGATTTCAGTACATATGTAATCAATTCCAGCCCCAATTTACCTATTAAGACGTATTGTAGCAAGAGATTATATTCAATTGTATTTAGATGAAAAATTAGGTTGAAAAAGGTTTTTCAAGTCTGATTGTAGTAAGGTGACTGTTAATACAGACTGTTGGACTTTTGTCCAAAATCTTAATTATTTGACCCTCACAACCCACTTTATTGATAATGAGTGGAATTACCAAAAAATAATCATTAGCTTTTGTGTGGTTCCAAATCATAGAGGTGAGACAATGGCTATGAAGCTTGAAGAGGTATTGAGGGAATGTGGATTTAGAAATGTGTCTACCGTCACAATTGATAATGCATCATCAAATGATGTTGCGATAGGATTATTGAAGAAGAAGAAAAAAAACATGAATGGGCTATTGTTGGGCGTGGCTTTTTTCATATGAGGTGTTGTGCTCGCATACTCAACTTGGTGGGGACTAAAGAATTGAAAGACTTTGACTCTTCAATTTGTTGCATTCTAAATGTTGTGAGGTTTACAGGATCTTACCACGTAGGACTGCAAAGTTTAGGAAATATATAGAAATGGTCGGAATTGCAAGCAATAAGTTGTTATGTCTTAATGTTCAAACTAGGTAGAACTCAACATATTTGATGTTGGAAGCGGCTGTAAAATTTAAATCAACCTTTCATCAGCTTGAAGATAAGGATGCAAGCTATAGGAAATACTCTATAGAAGCTTCTCCACCCACTAATGATGATTGGGAAAAAAGCAAGTGCTTTGTTCAGTTTTTGAAGTATTTTTATAATGCAACAAAAATGTTTTCAACCTCACAAATAACAAGTTTGCATATGGATTTCCCCCAATTAGCTTTCACCTTTATTGAACTTAACCGTTCACCCATGCACCTCAACACTTGTTTAGCATCAATGGTCAAGCAAATGTTGGCGAAGTACACCAAATATTGGGGCAATGAAGCTGACATAAATCAACTCATTTACTTTGTTGTTATTTTAGATCCCCGATACAAGTTAAGGTATGTGGAGTGGTGCTTCAATGATATGTATGGTGATAAACCAATTAAAAAATATTTGTTGACAAGCATAAATGATAATGTTACTAAAGTGTACAAATGGTATAAGCATGCTTATGATACAACATCTTAGTCTTGATCTTCTAATGCTGGTACATTTGTTTCCCTTGGTGAAACAACCGTTGTTGGTAACCACACACTTACAACGGGAAAATGCTTTTCAAAAACATTTAAAGGAAAATGATTCAATTGATGTTGAAAATGATCTTGAGAGGTACACCAATGAGACGTATATAGAGTTTGTAGAAAAGTTTGAGATTCTAATGTGGTGGAAACACAATGCTTATCAGTATCCAATTCTGTCTAGAATGGTAAGACACAGCATGCCTACACTAGTTTCTATTGTGGCTTCTAGGAGTGCTTTCAGCACCGGGGGTAGGGTTTTAGAGGTATATAGAAGCTCTGTAAACCCAAAAATGGCGGAGGCTCTAATATGCACCCAGAACTAGTTGAAGTCTTATTTTTACCAATGTAAAGACTTCATATTTGATGAGGAGTATTATATTTTAGAGGAAGTACTAGCAAGTGAGCTGCTTTTTTGAAAAATAAATTATATTCACTGTTATTTGTAATGTTTATATGTGTTTAATATGATAGTTCACTATTTTTTAATGTATAATATATTTAAATGGAAGCTCAGCATGAAGGTGTTCACTTCCTTCCTCTCAGTGACAACCTTCAGGTTGTGTTTAAATTGTTAAAGTCCAGTTTCAGCTTGTCCCTTCGTAATTATGTCCTATTTTTAATTATGTTCAATTTTTTTATTTATAATAGGATGCCTTTTATTTTTATTTTATTTGGAGTCGTACAAGACTCCTCATCTCTCATCATAAGTTATTTGGGAGATAATTATGGCTTTTGGAACAAGTTGGCCATATCTTTTTGGAACAAAAAGGCTTCGTGGGTAAGGCCATTTAGTTTTAGTTTATTGTAAATGATTTCAATGTTCTTTTGGCTTATTTATGATTTATTTTTGCATGTTATGTTGTTGAATGAGTTGGGTAAGATGGAGCAAAAAGCTTTTTGAAGGAGCTTGCTATTGTTTGCACTAATGAGAATTTATTTGTAAGTTTTATTTTGATTGTCATTTTACCGCATAACTTGTCAATATAGTAAATTAAAAACCATCTGACTCATACTTTTGTTGCATTGGACCAACTTACCATATCTTTGCATCAACTTCTAGTTTTGTGGCATTAGATCAAAATTGACAAAAGAAAACCCATGTAAATTAATCTTTGCAACTTGTTACAATTCAATTGTTGGGTATGCAATGCTTATTGAAAACTTGATTTAGTTATTTTCTTAAAATTTAAAACATAGATATATAGATATCATGTTGGAGTTTCACTGTTATGAGAACATAACAAAACTGAAGTAAACTTCTCACTGCGCTTGGGGGTATTTTTCTACAAATTTTGTTGTTAAATGAGTTTGATATATAATGTGTTCTACATTTTTACCAACTAATGTTATTATGTTTTGCAATTGTCACTGATTCTTTCTAATTTGAACACTGATGTTATTATGTTATACAAATGTCATTGGTTCTTTTTAATTTGAACACTGATGTTATTTTGTTATACAACTGTCACTAGTTCTTTCTAATTTGAACAATGATGTTATTCTGATCTGCAACTGTCATTGGTTCTTTCTAATTTGAATAATGATGTTATTCAGTTTTGCAACTTTATTTTTTCTTCAAATTTGTATTTTACGTTTGCAAAAGAAGAAATATTCATGCTTTTGAAATCACTAAGTAAATCCTCATGGTGCAGCAATATTGCATTCCTTTTGATTAATATTGAATTTTAATTAAGTTGATCATGATTTAATTTATACTAGAGGGTGTAATCTGTATTGGTTGTTATGCTGCTAATGAATTTTTGATTTAGTATTCGCCTTAAACTTTATGTGGCAAATGCTATGTCCTTGAGAACAATTAACCATTTTCCATTCGACAGCCACCATGGCGACCGCGGCAGTGCCTGAATGCACCAGCATCGTCGCGCACAAGCCCCTTCTGAGGTTGTGCGTTTTCGCGCTCTGTGCTCCACCCTCTCATGCCGCTGCCATGGGCTGCCCTTCCATTCGCGCGCCACCCTAGTCTTTCATTTCCTGCACCATTTTTTCTTGTTCTCTATTTACTATAATTTTGCAGCATTGGAATTGAAAGGTTCAAATAGATTTGAGTTTGACAATCACTAAGAACAAGACAGTCCCCCAAAAATAGAAATCAGTCAGATTCCTAAACATGTAACCCTTCAAAGTGCAAAGCTATGCCCAATAGTATCCATGTTTTTTTCCAATTTGACATACTAAATTTAATTTTTCCTGGTAGTGATTTTTAGTTGACATACCAAGATCTGGTCTAATTAATTGGTTGACATACTATGCCCATTATTTTTCGTTTTCCGTTTCAAAGGTTTGGGTTTGATGGATTTGAGTTTGATCAATTTTTCTCTGTTATTGGATTGAATTATTAGATTAATTTATGCATTTGGGGCTGATTTTGTTTTAATTAAATTAAATGAGAGAGAGAATGAGAAGGATGAGATGAGAGGGGAGAAAAAAAATATATAAAAATAGGTACGGAGAAAAAGGTATGGGTAAATTATTAAATATTTATAAAGTCAATTATAATCGAAATAACGATGATATTTTAAATCACTCCAAGAAAAGAGTTAATATGTGAAGAACAAAAAATGTAAGAAAGGCACTAACATTTTTTGGTAAAAGATATCTTTTGAGAAATCTTTTGGTCGGAAAAACGTTGGTTGAGTAAACTACCTGAACTTTCTATCAATATAACACTGATTAAACTTTTGCAAATTTGAGATGATATCTTGTAAAAACGTTCGCGAGGAACAATGTTCTCTCAAACTCTTCTATTAAAAATATTTTAAAATAGTGCCATGAATAAAAAATTAAAAATTATAAAAAAATTAATATATTTTGAGGAATAATGTCATCTCAAATTAATATATATTTCAAAAAAATTCATTTTACAAAATAACTGAAAAAATATGAAAAAAAAATTTCAGGGAAACAATGGTCTTCGCAAATTAAATACTTAAAAAAATAAAAATAATTTACTTACAGAATAACTAAAAAAAATATCAAAATAAAAATTTAAAATAAAAAATACTTTCGAAAGAACCTTGGTTGTTGCAATTTTTTTTTTTAAATTACAGAAATATTCAAAAATAATTTAGAATTAAATAATTATCAAGAGAGAAATCGGGCTTAATCATTTGCAAGGAACTTTGTTCAAGTTTCTCGTGAAGTTTCAAATTTTAAAATACATTTTTCTACTTAAACGTTTTTTAGGAACTAAATTCCTTGCAAATTTTCAAATTCAAAAAAATACTTGTTCGCTCAAATGTTTCCTAGAAACATTGTTCCTCGAAAAATTATCTGATTAAGTTGAACAATCACATGCACACCATTTGCAAGGAACAAGGTGTTCGTAAACTGCTTTGGACTTTACGAGTCCATCGGTATACATGGGTTGAGTTGGGTCGTTTTTGACCAAATTTGATATCCAAACCGATTAATTTTATCCGAACTCTCAACCCATGATTTTTTTCATTAAACCCGAACCAAACTAACCTGGTTATGAGCGGGTTGGGTTGGATTGGGTTCACGGGTAATAAAAAAAAATATTTTTTTATTTTAAAAAAATATAATTAAATTTAAATATTTCAACTTCCAAAAAATAATAAAATTATATCACAACATATCATTTAATACTTAAAATACATCCACAAACACAACAAAACACTTAAATTAATTAAATTAGCAACAAATTCTCAATCGTAGTCCAACAACTAAATTTTAACTATACATCAATAGTAAATAAATAAATAAATAAAAATAGATATGTGACGTCAATTGGTTAGGTTCGTGAGTTCATGAGTTCAAAAAGTTAAATCCGATATCCGAACTGAACATAATTGGGTTTCAATTGGTTGGTTCGGTTAGACCCGAAATTGAATGTGTTGGGTCAAAACATGAGTTTAATTGGATTTGGTGGCTGGGTTTGCGGGTTTACCTTTACCCAAGTGCACTCTTACCCATCAGTCACATGTAGCGCACATCAAACTTTCATTTTTTGGGACAAAATACCTTGGAAATTTTATTTTTTTGCAAGGATTATTTTTTCCCTCGAAAATTTAGACTAAAAGCTAAATATTTCTTATAGTTAATTGATTGTGCTTTAGGATTTTTAGAAACTGTTTGATGCACAAAATATGATAAAAACATGATATGATATAAAGTTTGATAGATAATTTAGTGACACGATAAATCTTTATTTTATCATGTATTTGATATGCACATGATAATAAACAAGATAGCATTATTTTATTCAATCACATATTTTGTACACTCCTTACATGATATTATATAAAATATATAATATTTAAATAACAAAATGACCATTCCTAAACAATTACAAACTAATAAAATAAACTTAAAAAAATTAAAAAAGTAATGAAATAATTTTATATTTCAAAAATCTATTGAAACTACTTAATAAATAATTTTAACTTTTTAAATATCTTCAGTAACTAAATAATTCTATTTTATTTGTTAGATAAGTAAAATAAAGATATAATAATATTATATGAAAATGGAAAAAACTACCCTTGTAAAATAAATATATTTTAAAAAATATATAAATTTATTCATATTGTTATAATTTTTAATAATAGTTTATTAGATTATTTAAAATGACAAAACCACTCTTGTCATAAAATCATACATAATTATTTAAATTAATTATTAATATTTTTATTTTCATATTTATTACAAAATTCCATTGTTTTTTAATTGATAATTGTATTTTATTAGATTTTAAATTTTTATATTTTAAATCATACTTTATAAAGATAATTGAGTAAATTATTGTTCATATCTTATCTTGTTGGTTTCTAATACAACTCATATTTAAAATAAATTTTGTAATTAGAAAGACAAAATATAATATTATTTATGAATAACTTATTATATCATGTTGATTAATCAAATATTAGATTGAGAAATAGTATGTTAACTATATCATATATTGTCTCTTATTCTATGCATCAAACATGCCTAAATTTTAAGTGAATTTTATATTTTAGTAAATGGTATTAGGATAGATTGATATGAAATTTGATATCTTAAATATTTTACTATTGTTTATAGTAATAAAATTACCTTTAAAAAAATTGTAATATAATTACCGGTAAAAAGAAGTAATAAAAATTAGCTTACAATCATTTGATAATTAATCTATACTTATAATAAATGCAATATCTATTTCTGGTGTGGCTTTTAAAATTACCATAATACCCTCTATACAAGACATCACAATCACAAGCGGTTCCAACTAAATGATTTCTCTTTAACAAGTGTGTAACTGGCAAGATGTAATAGCAGTTTGCATCTTATATATCACAACTTTTAGTTGTCATCTTTATTTATATTCACATACATCACTTCCATTTCTTTCTTCAATCACCTCATTGGAATTTATTTATTTAGTTGACATTAAAAGTAATTTGATATATCAATGCATGATCGGGTGGTAAAGATAATATATGTCATCTTCTACAAAGAAAATATATGTTAGATATTCTTCTATAGCAATTGATAAATGATGTAGGTTTTTTTGGTTTGGTTTTTGTGCGAGGTCCTCATTTTGTCCTTCAAAATATCCCGTTATTCCAAAATAAAATTGAGCATTTAAACTTTTTCTAACATATCAATAGAACAATAATAAATAATACTATATATTACTTTGTTTAAAAAAATCTAACGGCATTGCTCAATTTTTAAGATATATATATATATAACCAATTTAATTTATTTTATTTAAATTCAACATTACAAAAAAAATTAATGTTGATGATTAAAATGCTTTAACGTATTAAAAAAATAGACAGACAACACAGATGCTAGATAAAGCCCTTTTAAACTTGATATACCACGAACAAAAGGACTACGCATAACATTGTATCAAAAAATTAAAAACCCGACACGATTAACATCGAATATTTTACATATCACCACTGTTTTTTCGCTATATTTTCTCCATACACTTAAAATCTTGTACCGAATTTTTACTATTGTATTTATAATATTAATAATTATAAAAGAAATTAGTGTAAGATAAACTTAATATGAAATTAAGAATTTTGAAAATCAATTGTTTTTTAACAAGCCAAAAATAAATATATTAAAGAAACATTCTAAGCACAAGAAGTGCTTAGAATAAGAACAAAAGAAATTTTACAATGTTTTTGCTGTATGACCAAAACAAATCAAAAACACAAAACTAAACTACTCAAACAAGAAGTAAAACAATTAACCAGTGCACACCCAAGGTTGAGAGTACCATTGGTTATACCTATAACAAATTCCTTTTACATGCAATTTGATCCACCTCTATGCTAAAAGTTTGACCTGCTCAATAATAAGATTTGCATTCAAAACATGCGAATGAAAAATCTCTTCATTTCTTGATTTCCAAATTGCCCACATCACCGCAAACCAAACTAAATTAATTATTTGATACATTGCACAACACCATGAAAAAAGGTCATCAAATTGGTTAGCGTGGTTGAATGCATCCTTATGAAACATACTCAATAGTCCAAACCAATTCAAAACATCATACCACACAGATAGAAAAAGAGGACACAAAGAACAAACGACTGATTGTTTCAACTTCCCCGCAACTTGCTACACATTGTTGATCTTCCAAAGAAATGATTCCTCAGTGGAACAAATTATCCTTTGTAGGCAACCTATTTTGAAACAACCTCCACACAAATAATGATATTTTTGATTGGACAAAAGGATGCCACACTAGGTCTTGAAATGGAGGCGCGATGACACCAGCAACAAACTCCTCCCGTAGCACAAAATATGCATCTTTTACCGAATACGATCTCCCTTGCATATTGTTCACAACCACTTATCAGATACATTAACTTGCAAATGAACGTTAGCCAATATAATCCTACATTGCTCCACTAATTCCTCCTCCCACGCAAACAACTGCCTCTGCAATCTCCTCCCTTGAATACCCTTCAGTCGCAACATCTCTAACATAACCTCTACACTTTCCTCTTGTTGCAAAGACAAATGAAATAACCTACTAAATTTCTCACGCAAAACCCCACCAACCAACCATGGATCCTTCCAAAACAAAGTATTACTCCTATTCCCAATAATTTTAAATAATGTTTTATCAAATCATTCATCTTCAATACCAACTCTTCCTGCAAAAATATCCTTCCACCACACAGACCCCTCGAACTGCCCCCATAAATCCTCCAACTTCCACTCCATATTTATTGATCAACACCTTAACCCAAAGGCCGTCTGACTCCATTTTTAACCTCCAACACCATTTACCCAATAGAGCTTTATTAAAAACTTTCAAATCTCGAACTCCTAATCCACCCTTCCATAAAGGCAAACCCACCTTCTCCCAATTGACCCAATGAACCTTACTCACTTCCTCATTCCCACCCTAAAGAAATGATTTAAAAATTTATTCAAGTTGATAAATGATGCCTGAAAGAGCCTTGAAAAAGGAAAGAAAATAAACTGGTAATTCAAATAAGACAACTTTGAGGGGTACTAAACTGCCACCCAACGACAAAGTTCTAGAGTTCCACTCAGCCAACCTATTTCGGATCTTCTCAATAACAGGTTTCCAAAACACCTTACGTCGGGGATTATCACCAATAGGCAACCCCAAATATTTAAAGGGAACACATCCCATCTTACAATTAAGCATCGCTGCCGCAGTTTGAAGCCAGGAACTGTTAAGATTAACACCTGCCAACATACTTTTATGAAAATTAACCTTTAGGCCAAATTGAAGCTCAAACCACAACAAATTAGTCTTGATTGCTCTAATATTATCCCAACAATTCTCTCCCATGATCAATGTATCATCTGCAAATTGTAAAAGAGAGACACAAAACTCATTTGAGCTCACCTCAAAACCTTTGAACCGAATGGCTTCCACAGAAGCACTAAATAGAGCATTCAAGCCCTCAGTAGCTATTAGAAACAAGAACGGAGATTCACCATGTCTCAATCCCCTCCGCATAGCAAACTCTTTTGTAGGACTCCCATTCACTAGCATAGAAACTGACGCTGAACCAACACATTCAAAAATCCATTTACGTCAATTCTCTAGAAAACTCATCTCTGCCATCACAAGATCTAGGTAATCCCACTCAATTGAGTCATATGCCTTCTCGAAATCCACTTTGAACAAAATTAACTCTTTTTTCTTCTTTTTTGCCACATCGACCACTTCGTTTGCAATTAAGATCCCGTCCAAAATTTGTCTACCTTTAACAAACACTGATTGAGATTCAACTATTACAAAACCAATCACTTAACTCAGTCTATTCGCCAATACTTTTGACAAAATTTTATACATACATCCCACTAATGAAATGGGTCTAAAATCATATAAGACTTGCGAATTATTTTTTTTGGGAATTAAAATTATAAAGGAGCAATTTGATCCTTTTACCAACCTCCCATTCACATGAAAATCAACTAGAAATCTCATAAAGTCACCTTTTATGTTCTCCCAAAACTCTTTCACAAACCCAAAATGTACCCCATCTGGACTTGGACGTTTGTAGCTGTCACCATCCCACACCTCCTGTTTGACTTCCTCTTCACTAAATCCAACTAACAATGATTCAACTTGCATTAGCGAGAGATAATTAAATTGCAAGTTATCCAAACCTATGTGGATGGATCTGGTGGATTTAAAATGACCTTCAAAATGATTAAACATTGCGCTTCTTACTGGCTCCACCCCTTTGACACGCACACCCCCAACCTCAATACTGAGAATTGAATTAAGACGCCTCCTATTGGATACCATACCATGAAAAAACTTTGTGTTTACATCTCCTTCTCTCAACCACTACACTCGCAAACGTTGCCACTGAATACTACAATTCAACCGAGACCAAGAAAAAATATTAGCTGGCAATTGTCTACGCTCTTCAATCTCCACGTCTGATAAAACACATGACTCTGCTTTAACATCTAATTTATTTAACTCCTCTTTAGCCATCTTGTCAAATAGGTTGCTACAATGTTCCTCATGCCAACTCCTAAAGCAATTTTTGATATTTTTTAACTTCTGCTTTAGCACAAAGACCCCCAACCAAACACCATATAATTATCCCATACCTCCTTAACAAAAGCCTTATAACCATCAAATTCCTTCCAGCACTTCAATATGCGAAAAGGTATTGGTCCCCAATTATCCCAATCATCACACAAGAATAATGGACAATGATATGATAAGCCTCTATCCAACGCCTACTACGAAAAATTGGGCCATTGACAACCCCACCTCTTTGATAAAAGAAATCGGTCTAATCTGCTCATGACCGATCCATTCAAACAACACCAAGTAAAAGCTCTACCATTTAAAGGCAAATCAATAAATTATGATTCCTCAATAAAATTATTAAAGCACAAAATGTCTTCCATTTGGATATACTCACTCCTCTCTTTCCCTCCTAATTGCATTAAAATATCCACATACACACCAACAACAATCTACATCGCTCTCAACCTTCTCGACTATCATATTCCACATATCTCGCTTCTTGATCCTGTCACAGGGTGCATAAACATTTACCACAAATTTTTTGTCTAGTATCCTTCCACTCTCCCTCCGTAAGTAATGCGTGATTTAATATGGAAGAACTCAACATATCGACCCGCGAGCTCTCCCACAAAGTTAGAATACCTCTGGATCTACTTACTGAGGGTTTGAACGAAAATCCAAACCCTTTTGATCCCCACACAATTTCACACATCGTTTCCTCCACAACCTCCAACTTCGTTTCTTGAACACACACTATATCAAGTTTTTTATTTTTTTTATTAAACCATGCAATTCTTGTTTCTTCGCAACCCCTCCCATGCCTCTAATATTATAACATAACATCTTCATTTTCAACCTTGCTATCACCAAAAGCTTCCTACCCCTCTACTTCTAAAATCCTGTGCATTTTTGCCAATATTCATTATATCCCTTTTTTCCATTTCCATTAATTTTTCAACTATAATATTTTCCTTTTCTTGTGGAATTAACCCGACCTCTTTTACAAAACTTAATACTTCTTTACCCACCTCTGTCACATCATCATTAAGTAAAGCCAAATGTCTTCAATCTGTCTGAGACGAAGAATCAACCAAACTAGTCGAAGAAGAAACACTTACTTGATTTAATGAAGCGGAAAAAGTTGCTTGTCTCGTATTCTTTTTCTATTGAGCCTTTAACAAAAGTCTCTCCTTTCGTTGATGCTCTGGTAGCCTAGCTATTTGTTTCAAAGATAAAAATTCTCTATATTGACTTTTCAGAAAATTCTCTTTCGAAAAGTCATTTTTCTGTGAACCTTCGTTTTGTACAATTCTACATGGCTTTCCAACATGCTCTCCAAACCCCTTTATTTTTAAAAATCTTGCTAAACCCACCCCACCATGAATAGTCCGCTCTACTACGGAAAATTGGATTTTATACCCCCACATTTTGACTTATACCCCCCCAAAATAATGATAACCCATAATTACCCATTGAATTTCATTTCCAACCACGGTTAAAAAAATTTACTCTAAAATCTACCCCCTCAGCCAAATTTCCGGTACGTTAATGTTTTTCAGAAAAATCCGCTATGAAATTATAACTACCGGAAATTTCATTTTGCCAAATTTCCGGTAGTACAAAATTTTCGTAAATTTGGTGATTCAAAATTTTCGGTAGTTATAATTTTTGGAAATTTAAAATTTCCAGTTTTTTTTGTTTTTTTGCTTTTTTTTAATTTTTTTTTCTATTTTTTTTAATTTAGGAATGGAGAAAACATCAGCATTATGTATAAATTTGTTTGAAGCATTTTCAACTAATCAGATTTTTGAGTCACGGGAAGCAGTAATATCATGGGCAAGAGAGGTTGGTCGACAAAATCGAGTAACTGTTATTATTACTCGCTCTGATGAAGGGACCAAAAAGAGAGGAAGGAAAACAAAATTAATTTTTGGTTGTGATAGAGGTGGAACATATAAGTCAAATAAAAGTAAGTCAAGGACTTCAACTAAAAAGTGTAGTTGTCTGTTCAAACTTAGATCGAGACCATTGAAAAATGGTGAGGGATGGATTGTTAGTGTAATATGTGGATTCCATAACCATGAGTTAGTAGCTACTTTTGAGAGTAATGCATTTATGGGACACTTAACAGAAGAAGATAAGAAACATGTTGACGAGTTGACAAAGTACCACGTTGCACCGAGACACATCTTGTCATCTTTGAGAGATTGAGATAAGGAGAATGTCACTAATATCTCTCAAATTTATAAGCGCTGAAGTACATACAGGAAGAATTTGAAAGGGCCTAGAACTGATATGCAACATCTGTTGAAGTTACTTGAAGTTGAGAAGTATGCTTGTTGGAGTAGAACTAATGGAGATTCCAACGTTGTGAGGGACATGTTTTGGACGCACCCAGATTCTATAACTTTGTTGAACATGTTTCCACTTGTATTGATCATGGATAGCATCTACAAAACCAACAGGTATAGGTTACCATTGTTTGAAATTGTTGGTGTTACTTCAACTGGGTTGACATTCAACGTTGCATTTTCTTATATGGATTGTGAGCGTCAAGAAAATTTTTGTTGGGCATTGGAGAGGTTAAAAGAGTTGTTTGTTTCAAATACCTCATTTCCTCAGCTGATCATGACTGGCAGGGAACTTGCTTTAATGAATGCAATCGAAGTTGTATTTCCATCTACAACAAATTTACTTTGTCAACTTCATATTAACAAAAATGTTGGAGCCAAATGCAAACAATATATATTAAAGAAATATATGCATGAACCCATTCTTGAGTTGTGGAGGAAAATTGTGTATTGTTCTGAAGAGAAGAAGTACGAGGAACATTTGCAAATGTTTGAGCAAGCATGTGTCGATAATATTATTTTCTTTGACTACGTCAGAGACACATGGTTGACTCCTCACAAGGAAAGATTTGTTGAAGCATGGACCAATCGAGTATTGCATCTAGGAAATACTACGACTAACAGGTACGGCATTAAATCTGCTCATTTTTTATTTATATTTATAGTTGTATAGGATTAAACATTCATGATAGAAATAATAAAATCATACATACTTTTTTGTTTGAATATTAGGGTTGAATCTGCTCATTGGTCACTGAAGAGATTTTTGGAACATAGTAAAGGAGATTTGTGTAAGGCATAGAATGGTATGAATGACATGTTAAAGTTCCAAATTATTAAAATAAAAGGTTCATTCGAGACAAGTAAAGGTCGCAAAGAGCACATACACAACGATCCATTCTATGCGAATTTGATGTGGGTTGTATCTAGGAACGCTTTACCTGATATTGATCATGAATACAAGAGAGTTAGCTATGTCAATAACGACAAAGCTGTGTGTGGTTGTATAGTTAGAAAAACTCATGGATAACCTTGTGCTTGTGAGTTGGCAAGATACAAGTTGGAAGGTGTTCCAATCCCATTAGATGTTGTTCACATACATTGGAGGAAATTAACAATGAATAGTGATCAAGAGAAAGAGCAGTTGGAAAATGATTCAGAGTTGGACATTATATAAGAGATGAATATTATTTGGAAAACATGGAAAACACTTAACGTTGCTGGAAAGAGGGCATTGAAGAGCAAGTTGCGTGAAATAGCATACACAGAGACAACATCAATGTGTGCACCACCAGATAAGATCAAAACAAAAGGTGGTGTGAAGAGGAAAAAAGGTAAAAAGCTGAAGGGATTTGACGTATATCGCGACCCTTCATTTTTTGAGCATGTTGATGCAATTTATTCTCATGATGCAAATACTCAAGTCTCTCGGCAAGTACCCATGAAAACATCACAACAAATCTCCCAGCAAGCATCCAAACAAGTCTCACAGCAAGCACCTATGACAAGAGTTTCCTCCTAGCAAGTTAAAAAATATTTGGATGAGTTTCCTCCTCTAATTCATCCATATATTGAAGACATAGTTAATGTTGAAGCTGATGGAAACTGTGGATACCGTGCTATTGCTGCTTTACTTAGCCATGGTGAAGATTCTTGGAGCATTGTGCGTCGACAGTTGTATACAGAGATTAAGTCCAATCCTGATTTATATGTTGCATTATTCCAGGAACGTTTGCAAAAAGTGATAGACTCTTTACTTGTAACTGATTTGAGAAACCAACCCATCGAGAAATGGATTACTATTCCAGATATGGGTTACGTGATAGCAACAAAATATAATAGCGTTATTGTCACGTTGGGAAAAACTTTGTCTTTGACTTTTTTACCAATGAGGGGTGCACACAATGGAGAGATATCACGTGATCGTATTGTCTGCATTGGCTTTGTTAATGAAAGTCATTGGGTTCAAGTTAAATTGAAACCAGGTTGTCCGTTGCCTCCAATTGCATGGGATTTGAGGACGTATCGCAGTGATGAGTCTACATCATGGGCTATAGCTTATGCAAGACATCTACAATATTGGGATTCATTAGAGTTAGATCATACATCAGATTATATGTCTTTGGCAAATGATTGACATTTTTAAATTAAAATTTTATTTCATATATATGAATTTTTAATATGTTTTGATATTTAGTTTGTTTCGTCTAAATTTTTTAAATAGTTAGTTTGTAACAAATTTCATTCACATAAGGAAAATAAATAACAAAGTAAATCTGAATCAACATAATAAAGCAAAGTCTAAATAATGAATATAAATAACAAAGTTTAAACAACAACGTCGTATGATAAAACAAAGTTGAATAGTAAATAAAAATACTATTCATAATCCCCTCCTCTAGATATGTACAAAGCTCTCTCTAACAGGACATACATCTCATCATCAGGTTCTACCCTATGTAAGTCTAAACTCTGTTGTATTAGACCACCCATATGTTGACACCGTGCATGCCATTCGCCATCAGCAAAATGAGTAGGACCAACATCAGCAAAATGATTAGGACCAGCATCAGCAAAATGACTAGGACCGGCATCAGCAAAATGACTAGGACCGGCATCAGCAAAATGACTAGGTCCGGCATCAGTAAAATGACTAGGTCCGGCACCAGCATCATGAGTAGGACCAGCATCAGCAAAATGACTAGGTCCGGCACCAGCATCAACGAGAGCAGCTGGTCCCCATGCCCATCTACCACATGTATCAAGGTCTTGAAAAAGAAATAAATATTTTGCTAATACAAGGGTGACACTTTTATCAGCAAGTATGGTGCACCCTACCAAATGAAGTAGGTATGCCCTTGCTGCACAGTCAGAACGCCCTTCACGAAGGGTCTTAGAAAAAATACTCTTCAACCACTCAAAACTGTACGAAGCACCTTTGTTGTACCTCGTTTCAGTCACAGCTTCATCGTGGCTAACTCCTAGTAACTCAACAGCAACAGCAATGGCCAGATCTTCATTCATATTAGCAGGAGGTGTGAAAAACTCTCTGCGACATGGTATGCCCAGAAGACCCCTAACATCATCCAGAGTAATATTCATTTCACCAAATGGCAGGTGAAATGAACTAGTCTCTGCGTTCTACCTCTCAGCAAAAGCAGATATCAGATTACTGTCAATCATATGCAAAATGCATCTTTGAAGAGTACGTAACCCAGATAGAGTAATCCAATGATCTATCTGGGCCAATAATACATATCTGATGTTGAGTGGAGCATGTACAGGAACTCTGTATGATCACTTAGTACTAGATTGCATCGAGCTGCATATTCTCGCCAGTCAGTCGATGGATACATTCAGTGGTATTATAGGATATCTCATCCTCGGATGATCCCTCCCAGTGATGATGCTGATGTCGGTCCTACTCATGATGCTGATGTCGGACCTAGTCATTTTGCTAATGTCGGACCTAGTCATTTTACTGATGCCGGACCTAGTCATTTTGCTGATGCCGGTCCTAGTCATTATGTTGATGCCGGTCCTAGTCATTTTGCTGATGCTGGTCCTAGTCATTTTGCTAATGCTGGTCCTACTCATTTTGCTGATGGTGAATGGCATGCACGGTATCAACATATGGGTGGTCTAATACAACAGAGTTTAGACTTACATAGGGTAGAACCTGATGATGAGATGTATGTCCTATTAGAGAGAGCTTTGTACATATCTAGATGATGGGATTATGAATAGTATTTTTATTTACTATTCGACTTTGTTTTATCATACGACTTTGTTGTTTAAACTTTGTTATTTATATTCATTATTCAGACTTTGCTTTATTATGTTGATTCAAACTTACTTTGTTATTTATTTTCATTATTCAGAGTCTGGATTGTGTAAGACCCTTAAATTTAAAAATAAATTATGGATTTAATACTAAGTGTATTTTGGGGAATAATTGTAAAATATTTAATATATGTATATTTTGAGTAAATATATATAAATATTTATTTTGGAGGTTGAATTAAAATTATTGGATGAAGGATAAATTAATTTAATTACGAGTAATTAAATTATCGGGCAGTTAATTAAGAAGTATCTGTTAATTACGACGAGAGTGGTTAAGTACATGATGATCAAACAATATTATAATATTATTGTTGGATGAGGTGGCACATATATGTGCCTATATATATGAGAGAGTGGCAAGAACAAAGGCAGAAAACCCATTTTCCCTCCTTCCTTACTACATGCAACAGTACCCTTCTTCTTCCTCTCCCCATTCTGTTTTCTGTTAGTAGAAAAAAAAAGAACATCCTCAAAAGTGAGATTACTTGGAAATCCAAGCACCGAACCAGCAAGTGCCCAGAACAAAAGTTGTTCCTCTCCTCATTACGGAACTAGAAAACCCACTTTCGTAGCGGCGAACGTGAACGGGAGTTTTGCCGACATTGTCGTGGTAGCATAAACGAGCGCAGGAAACGTAACAGAGGTAAAGGGCATCTTCCACTTTCTAGTTTGCATTTTAGGGCTGTAAATGCATGATTGATGTGTGATTATATTTGAGTTCTCGTTTGAAAAACGAAATTATTGTGCATGTTGTTATAAAATGCGAAAAATGCATTATGTTGATGTTTTGATGATTCTGTGCTGTTTGCTGCTTGGGCTGATACAACATTGTTGTTTTGGTTGTGTGGAAATACTGGAAAATGCTTTGCATTTGGTTTTGGTTGTGTGCAAATACTAGAAAATGCTTTGCATGTTGTTTTGGGAATGATCAAAATGCAAACGTTTGAAAATGCCTATTCTGTTTGTGGTTGACTTTCTATTTTGGTGGTTAAAGCAAAACTGTGAGGTGGTTCTGGTGTTGGTGATTTTCTTTTCTGTATGTTGATAAAAATCTGGTGTTGATGATGGTTTCAAAAGAAAGGGATTTAAAATGGTGGAAGTGTTTTTTCTGGAAAATCTGTTGTTGATGAAAAATGTTCTGAGTTTTGTGGTTAAAGAAAAACAGTGAGGTTATTCTAGTGGTGATGATTCTATTTTTCTGTTGTGTTGTTAAAAATCTGGGCCTCTGTATTCGAATACAGATAAAGTATTTTTGCTTCTGACTTAGCATCTGTATTTGGCTACGACCTTGTGTATTCAAATACAGGATTGCAATTTTTGCCACTGTATTCGCATCTGTATTCGAATACAACACCCTTGTATGTGAATACAGAATGCTGATTTTTCACTATTTTAACTTCTGTATTTGAATACAAGGGAACTGTATTCGAATACAGATTCACTTTTTTTTTCTTCAGAAATTCAAGTTTTAAACATTGGTATATGAACTTAAAGAGTTGGGGATATTGGGAAGGCTTGTGATGAATTAAAATGGAATTTTGAGATAGTTTTGAAGTGGAGATGATGAGGTTCTTGAGATCTTTATTGATGTTGTGAAAAATGTTGATTTTGCACTGTTTTATCTTCTGTATTCAAATACAAGGATGCTGTATTCGAATACAGAGTGTTGATTTTTCTCTGTTTTAGCTTATGTATTCGAATACAAGGAAGCTGTATTCTAATACTTACTGTTCTTTTTCAGAAATCTCAGTTTTAAACATATGTTTATGAACTTTAAGAATTGGAGAAACATTGGAAAGACTTGTGGTGAATTAAAATGGAGTTTTTGAGATAGTGTGTGGTGGTAATGATGAGGTGCTTCAATTTTTGTTGATGTGATGATAATGAAATTATTTGGGTTGAGATGGTTTTGGGGAAGTGATGGAGTGGCTGAATTTTTTGCTGATGTTTGCATACTGTTATCAGTGAAGAGAAAACATTGCATGTCCATGCATTGCATAGTCAGGTGGTGACCGCGATGGGCCACAGAGTAATGCGTAAAAACGTGCTGGTCTGTGAGCGACTGCGCGAGTGCTGGTCTGTGAGCGACTGTACCTTAACATACGTGAAACATGCTGGTCTGTGAGCGACTGCACGTGCGGGTCTGTAAGCGACTGCACTGGTATTGGTCTGTGAGCGACTGTACCTTGGTATACGTAAAACGAGTGCTGGTCTGTGAGCGACTGCACTGGTGTTGATCTATGAGAGATTGCACCATGGTCATGTTGGCCATTAAAGTCTAACTTATATAAATCGTGCTGGTCCGTGAGAGACTACACGTGTGCTGGTTTGTGAGCGACTACACCTTGGTAATTCCAAGAAGTTGAGTACATGAGCATATACATCTTGCATCGCAGTGGTTGACCGGTGAATTATGATTGGATATGATGTTGACGGGTGAAAATCGATGTGTGTAAGTACCTTATGAAATTTTGAATTTCTGATGAATTGATGTGATTGCTGAAGTGATATTTGTACTTACAAATTGATTTTTATATTAAATTGGTTGCTGTTTGAAAAAGTATAAATGTCATATAATTTCAAAATGAGCATCCTTATTTATCATCATTGTTATATAACATGACATGAATATGCTGTTATTATTGACATAAATGCTATGTGGTATTTGTTAATTTTGGTCGGTGACCCTTTACTATTATTGTGGAAAATTGGGCTTTGCCCTCAGATGATACCCAAACCCGTCCCACTGACGGTTACACTAACGATGGAGACGTCGTTAGTTTCCCCTGAACTTCACATACGGAGTATTCATGGACAACGTAGAGGGACGGACAGCTGGGGTGAAGACGAGATTTGTGGAGGAGGCCGTGGAAATCACTTGCTACTATAGCTTAGTGCATGATCAGACTAGACTTTTTGTATAGGGCCTAGTGTTGAGGGCTGCATTTACTTATTTTGGGATTATTGTATATTTTCTTTCCGCAACTCTGATAATATTTTGGTTTGGGATAATTGTATATTTTCCGCACTCTGATAAATATTTTGGTGGGTCCAGGATACAACTTTTGGATGTATTTTATTTTGGTATATTTTGAAGATTAAATTCCCAAAACTATCTTACTTGATTTCAATCACGGTGTAATTAAGTAAATACTTTTGTCGTTTTGGATCACGACAAATTATTTTAAGAAATGACTTAATTATATTTTAATTCTCTTAAATTAATTCGAAAATTATTTTATTTAATAACTCGGTTGAAAAAAAAAATACACTCGCGCTGTGTTTTAAACTCGGGGTGTTACAATTGTGGTATCACAACATTTGGTTAAAGTTTTGGGTTAAAGCTCTGGTTAAATTATTGATTTTGAGTCATTATCTGATCATGCATAGGAGCAAGTAGTTAAAGTGTCAAGTCTTGTGTAAGTTGTGGTGTGACTGAAGTGATGATGGTTTTGAAGGAAACAATGCCTCCAAGGAGAGACGACACCACAAGAGCGAACGTCAGCCGGGAGGATACGATGGCTAAAGCGATGAATAACATGGCTGCGTCTGTTGCTGCACAGACGGCTGCGAAGACTCAACGTGATTTAGAGAAAAGAGAAAGAGAAATTCGTGCTGCTGAATCAAGAGGACTAGAGGATTTTCGTCGCCATAATCCTCCAAAGTTCAAGGGTGATGAGGGTCCAGAAAGAGCGGATCAATGGATTCAGGAGATGGAGAAAATCTTTGAAATGATTAATTGTCAGGCAGCGGTAAGGGTCAACTATGCTATATATCTACTGATAGGGGATGCAGAGTATTGGATGAGGAGTACAAGGCTACTGATGGGGTCAGCTCATGAGGAGGTGAACTGGGAGTCATTCAAAAAGAAGTTTTTGGACAAATACTTTCCGATGAGCACTAGAACTAAATTGGGTGACGATTTTCTAAAATTGCACCAAGGAAACATGACGGTGGGGGAATATGCAGCTAAGTTTGAATCTCTATCAAGGCATTTCAGATTTTTCGCAAAGCAGTGGATTAACAGTTTGTGTCATCGTTTCCAAAATGGACTGAAATATGAGATTCAAGACTCCGTTTTACCCTTGGGGATTCAACGTTTCCAAGCATTAGTGGAGAAGTGTAGAGAGGTTGAGGATATGAAGAACAGGAGGGCCAACAAAGGAGGGAACTTTAATTCAAAAGGACCTAGTCGGATGCACTATCCGAACAAAAAGGGAAGTAGGTTGCTAAGCCATATAACCAGCCACAAAACAACAATAGCGGCCAAAATCGGCCGGGAAATCAGAATTTTGGACGACAGTTGGGACAAGGAGTCCGATGTTTCCGATGTGGGAAAGAGGGACATATTGCTACTGCTTCTGCCACAAAGGATCCTATATGTTTCAATTGCCAGAAACTAGGACACATTGCAAGGGATTGCCGCGTTCCGAAGGTGGAACCAACAGTGAACGCAACTAGGGCTACTCGTCCTATTGCTAGGGGACGCGTCTATCACATGGGTGCTGAAGCTGGGAGTCAAGCTCCTAATTTAATCCAGCAAGATTGCGAGATTGCAGGTCATACACTAACTGCACTTTTTGATTCGAGGGCAACCCATTCTTTCATTGCTATGGACAGTGTGAATCGTTTGAAGTTATCTGTGTCTGCTTTACCTTTTGATTTGGTTGTTTCCACACCTACTAAGACTTTGACCGTAAATTCTGCATGTTTACGCTGTCCTGTAACGATTCAAGATAGAGATTTCTTGGTTAATCTAATCTGTTTACCCCTACAATCACTCGAGATCATTCTCGGAATGGATTGGATGTCGTATAATTATGTAGTCTTGGATTGTTCTCGCAAATTAGTTCTTTTACCCGAACCTGGTATTTGGTTGCTAACAAGCTCGAAGTATCACTGAGAGAAGGAACTCAGGAATTTTTATCATTGGTTAACGTGGAGACCAAGATGGATGTGAACATAGAAGATGTGGTATTAGTCAAAGAGTATCCGGACGTATTTCCAACAGAAATTCCAGGATTACCCCCGGTGAAAGAGGTGGAGTTCTTCGTTGATCTGCACCCAGGAACTGGACCTATTTCAATTGCGCCGTATCAGATGTCGCCATTGGAATTAAGCGAGCTTAAGGATCAAATTGAAGGTTTGTTGGAGAAAGGATTTATTAGACCAAGTGTGTCGCCATGGGGAGCTTCGATGTTGTTGGTTAAGAAGAAGGATGGAAGTTCGCGCTTATGTGTGGATTATAGACAATTTAACAAGGTAACTATTAAGAATAGTTATCCTTTACCACGCATCGATGATTTGATGGACCAATTAAGAGGAGCCGCGGTGTTCTCAAACATCAATTTGAAGTCAAGATACCATCAGATTCGGGTAAGAGAAGGAGATATTCAAAAGACTGCTTTCAGGACTCGTTACGGACATTACGAATATCTTGTTATGCCATTTGAAGTTACGAATGCACCAGCAATTTTTATGGATTATATGAATAAGATCTTTAGCCCGTTTCTAGATAAATTCGTTGTGGTGTTCATCGATGATATATTGATTTATTCAACGGATGAAGAAGAACATGAAGAGCACCTACGCCAAATTCTTGAAGTCTTACGCGAGAAGCAATTGTATGCCAATTTGTCGAAGTGCGAGTTTTGGCTAGAAAAAGTGAATTTCTTGGGACATGTGATAACAAAAGAAGGAATCGCTGTAGATCCGGCAAAGATTGAGACAATTCTTGCCTGGAAACAGCCTCAGACTATCACAGACATACGTAGTTTTGTCGGACTGGCAGGATACTACAGGATATTTATTGAAGGATTTGCTAAGATTGTAGCTCCTTTGACACAACTCACCAGAAAGAATCAGCCGTTTGCATGGACGGCGAAGTGTGAGGAAAGTTTTCAGTTGCTTCAGGAAAAGTTGACAACCTAACCAGTATTGGTCTTGCCACAGCCAGAGGAACCATATGAAGTTTACTGTGATTCATCTCACCAAGGTTTGGGATGTGTTTTGATGCAACACAAGAAAGCTGTAGCCTAATCCTCAAGGCAATTGAAAACTCACGAACGAAACTATCCTACTCATGACTTAGAGCTTGCTGCAGTAGTATTTGCATTAAAGGTCTGGAGGCACTACCTATATGGATGCACGTTCACGGTATTCAGTGACCATAAAAGCTTGAAGTATCTGTTCGATCAGAAAGAATTGAACATGCGGCAGAGGAGATTGATGGAGACTCTCAAGGATTTTGATTTTTCATTGCAGTACCACCCTGGGAAAGCCAATGTGGTGGCTGCTGCATTGAGTAGGAAAAGTGTATTCGTATCTTCAATGATGATGGCCAGACAACAAGAGTTGTGGGAAGCATTTAGAGATCTACACTTGGACGTAAAGTTTGCACCAGGAATTTTAAAGTGTGGAATGATAAACATTTCGAGTGGACTACTTGAGGAGATTGCGAATTTGCAACATGACGAATTAATCCAAGAAAAGAGGAACCTCATAGTGCAAGGAAAGACCACTGAGTTCAGGATCAGACCAGATAATATTCTGAGATGTAATGGAAGGATTTGTGTACCGGCCAATGCAGATCTGAGGAGAACAATTTTTGAAGAGGCTTATAAGAGTAAGTTGAGTATTCATCCTGGAGCAACCAAGATGTACTAGGACTTAAGACAGAATTACTGGTGGCCAGGAATGAAGAGGGACGTAGCAGAGTATGTATCAGCTTGTTTAACTTGTCAGAAAGCGAAAGTGGAACATCAACGACCTGCTGGAATGTTGCAACCTTTGGATATACCGGAATGGAAGTGGGATAGCATTTCCATGGATTTTATAACAGGATTGCCCAAGACAAGGAAAAAGAATGATTCAATTTGGGTAATAGTGGATCGATTGACAAAATCCGCACATTTCTTACCAGTAAGGACCACTTATAAAATAGATAAGCTGACGAAAATCTACATTGCTGAGATTGTGAGATTACACGGAGTTCCATCGAGTATTGTATCGGACTGTGATCCAAAATTCACATCTCATTTTTGGGGAGCGCTGCATGAAGCATTGGGAACGAAACTGAAATTGAGTTCCGCTTACCATCCACAAACAGACGGACAGACTGAGAGAACAAATCAGTCCTTGGAAGATCTATTGAGAGCATGTGTGTTGGATGATAGAGGAAACTGGGATGAGGTATTGCCATTGATTGAGTTTACTTACAACAATAGTTTTCGCTCCAGTATTGGAATGGCACCCTATGAGGCTTTATATGGACGCAAATGTCAGACGCCTTTATGCTGGTATAAGGACGGAGAAAGTATGATTGTTGGACCTGAGAAGGTGGAATAGACTACAGAGAAAATCAAGAGGATACAAGAGAAAATGAAGGTTTCATAGGATCGTCAAAAGAGTTATGCGGACAAGCGTCGTAGACCTTTGGAATTCGAGCAGGGTGATCATGTATTTCTAAGGGTCACGCCTACAACTAGAGTTGGCAGAGCTATTAAGTCAAGAAAGTTGACTCCGAAATTTATTGGACAATACCAGATTACTGCACAAATTGGACTAGTGGCTTATCGGATTGCTTTACCTCCCATACTGTCCAATATTCCCGACGTATTTCACGTGTCGCAGTTAAGAAAATACATTTCGGATCCTTCACATGTAATCGAACCAGACACAATTCAATTGAAGGATAACCTGTCATTTGAAGTATTCCCTGTAAGAATTGAAGACAGGAAGATTAAACAGTTGAGGAACAAGGAAGTCCCACTAGTCAAAGTGATTTGGAATCTGACTACGGGAGACGCGACTTGGGAACTGGAGAGTAAGATGAGGGAACAATATCCTCAGTTGTTTATTAACATGTAGTTTCGAGGACGAAACAAATTTAAGAGGGGTAGTAATGTAAGACCCTTAAATTTAAAATTAAATTATGGATTTAATACTAAGTGTATTTTGGGGAATAATTGTAAAATATTTAATATATGTATATTTTGTGTAAATATATATATATATATATATATATATATATATATATAAAAATATTTATTTTGGAGGTTGAATTAAAATTATTGGATGAAGGATAAATTAATTTAATTACGAGTAATTAAATTATCGGGCAGTTAATTAAGAAGTATCTATTAATTACGACGAGAGTCGTTAAGTACATGATGATCAAGCAATATTATAATATTGTTGTTGGATGAGGTGGCATATATATGTGCCTATATATATGAGGGAGTGGCAAGAACAAAGGCAGAAAACCCATTTTCCTTCCTTCCTTACTGCATGCAACAGTACCCTTCTTCTTCCTCTCCCCATTCTGTTTTCTGTTAGTAGCGGGAAAAAAAAGAGCATCCTCAAAAGTGAGATTACTTGGAAATCCAAGCACCGAACCAACAAGTGCCCAGAACAAAAGTTGTTCCTCTCCTCATTACGGAACTAGAGAACCCACTTTCGTAGCGGCGAACGCGAACGCGATTTTCGCAGATATTGTCGTGGTAGCATAAACAAGCGCAGGAAACGTAACAGAGGTAAAGGGCACCTTCCACTTTCTAGTTTGCATTTTAGGGCTGTAAATCCATGATTGATGTGTGATTATATTTGAGTTCTGGTTTGAAAAACGAAACTGTTGTTCATGTTGTTTTAAAATGCAAAAAATGCATTCTGTTGATGTTTTGATGATTCTGTGATGTTTGCTGCTTGGGCTGATACAATATTGCTGTTTTGGTTGTGTGGAAATACTAGAAAATGCTTTGCATGTTGTTTTGGTTGTGTGGAAATACTAGAAAATGCTTTGCATGTTGTTTTGGGAATGATCAAAATGCAAACGTTTGAAAATGCGTGTTCTGTTTTTGGTTGACTTTCTGTTTTGGTGGTTAAAGCAAAACTGTGAGGTGGTTCTGGTGTTGGTGATTCTGTTTTCTGTATGTTGATAACAAAATTTGGTGTTGATGATGGTTTCAAAAGAAAGGGATTTAAAATGGTGGAAGTGTTTTTTTCTGGAAAATCTGTTGTTGATGAAAAATGTTCTGAGTTTTGTGGTTAAAGAAAAATAGTGAGGTTATTCTGGTGGTGATGATTCTTTTTTTCTGTTGTGTTGTTAAAAATCTGTTGTTGATTGTGTTGATGGTGATTTTTAAAGGAGAAGGATTTTAAATGGGTGAGGGTGTTTCTGGAAAATCAGTTGTTGATGAAAAATGTTGAGTGTTGTGTTTTCAAAAGAATGGTGATTTTGTTTTGGTGTTGTGTTGGTTTTTCAAAGAAAAGAATTTGAAAACGTGTTGAAGTTTTCTGTAAAATTTCACTGAATTCGAAGGTGTATTCGAATACGGCATGAGTTTATTCAAATACAGCCTGCAAAGCTTCTGTTTTATTCAAATTTTTGAACTTGTATTCGAATACGGGTCTTTGTATTCGAATACAGATAAGGGATTTTTGCTTCTGACTTAGCATCTGTATTCGGCTACGACCCTGTCGTATTCGAATACAGGATTGCAATTTTTGCCACTGTATTCGCCTCTGTATTCGAATACAACACCCTTGTATTCGAATACATAATGTTGATTTTTCACTATTTTAGCTTTTGTATTTGAACACAAGGGAAATGTATTCGAATACAAATTCGTTTTTTTCAGAAATTCAAGTTTTAAACATTTTTATATGAACTTAAAGGGTTGGGAAATATTGGGAAGGCTTGTGATGAATTAAAATGGAGTTTTCAGATAGTTTTGAACTAGAGATGATGAAGTTCTTGAGATCTTTATTGATGTTGTGAAAAATGCTGATTTTGCACTGTTTTATCTTCTCTATTCGAATACAAGGATGTTGTATTCGAATACAAGGATGTTGTATTCGAATACAGAGTGTTGATTTTACTCTGTATTAGCTTATGTATTCGAATACAAGGAAGCTGTATTCGAATACAGACTGTTCTTTTTCAGAAATCTCAGTTTTAAATATGTGTTTATGAACTTTAAGAATTGGGGAAACATTGGAAAGACTTGTGGTGAATTAAAATGGAGTTTTTGAGATAGTGTGTGGTGGTAATGATGAGGTGCTTGAATTTTTGTTGATGTGATGATAATGAAATTATTTGGGTTGAGATGGTTTTGGGGAAGTGATGGAGTGGCTGAACTTTTGCTGATGTTTGCATACTGTTATCAGTGAAGAGAAAACATTGCATGTCCATGCATTGCATAGTCAGGTGGTGATCGTGATGGGCCATAGAGTAATGCGTAAAAACGTGCTGGTCTGTGAGCGACTGCACGAGTGCTGGTCTGTGAGCGACTGCACTGGTACTGGTCTGTGAGCGAAAGGTTCATATTATAATATTCAATGTTTTTACTTTATATAGATATAGGAAAAAAGATGTAATTCAGATAGATAAGACATATAGCTAATTACAGAATAATTCGTTTTCATTTACAGAACAAATGTCTTTCACATTGAACTATAGCAATGAAAAAACTATTCTAGTTAGATGGCAGTTCCAAAAAAAGCGCACTTCTATATCAAAAAAAAACTTCGGAAGAATTTTTGGAAAAAAAAGGCATATAAGACAGCATTGAAAGCCTTTTCATTAGCTCAATCCATTTTTACCAGTAAATCAAAAAGTTTTTTAATACTCATTTTATACTAATACTAACATAGAATATAGATTCTATATTTAGAATATATTATAGATATATTCTAAATATAGAATCTATATTTTTCATCTTAAATTGCAAATTAAGGTAAGTCGGTTTGCACCAATCGAAACCATAAATTTTTTACACAGTAGAACTATATATAATTAATAGAATATATTTCTATATTTTAGTCTATGATCTAAACGAGTCGCACATACACCCTAGTACATGTTCCTCGGCGCTGAGGGCATCCCAGAAGAGCGGGAGATTTGGTGACATTTCGAATTGGCTGTCTTGCGTTTCTAATAAGTTGTTTTATAGTTGGCATGGTGAGTCATATACATAATTAGCTGGTTTAGATCAATCCTAACCCGATGATTATGAATTAATTAGATTCGATTAAATCCGGTTAGTAAGACGATTAAAAAGAAAAAATTTAATCTCAAATCCTGTAGTTATCAGGAATCCTTTCTCCTCTTTTTTTATTAACAAATAATCCGCTACCTTATGAAATTTTGAATTTCTGATGAATTGGTGTGATTGCTGAATTGATATTTGTACTCACAACTTGATTTTTATATTAAATTGGTTGCTGTTTGAAAAAGTATAAATGTCATATAATTTCAAAATGAGCATCCTTATTTATCATCATTGTTATATAACATGACATGAATATGCTGTTATTATTGACATAAATGCTATGTGGTATTTGTTAATTTCGGTCAATGACCCTTTACTATTATTGTGGAAAATTGGGCTTTTCCCTCAGATGATACCCAGACCCGTCCAACCGACGGTTACACTAACGACGGAGACGTCGTTAGTTTCCCCTGAACTTCACGTACGGAGTATTCGTGGACAACGTAGAGGGACGGACAGCTGGGGTGAAGACGAGATTTGTGGAGGAGGCCATGGAAATCACTTGCTACTGTAGCTTGGTGCATGATCAGACTAGACTTTTTGTATAGGGCCTAGTGTTGAGGGCTGCATTAACTTATTTTGGGATTATTGTATATTTTCTTTCCGCAACTTTGATAATATTTTGGTTTGGGATAATTGTATATTTTCCGCACTCTGATAAATATTTTGGTGGGTCCAGGATACAATATTTGGATGTATTTTATTTTGGTATATTTTGAAGATTAAATTCCCAAAAATATCTTACTTGATTTCAATCACGGTGTAATTAAGTAAATACTTTTGTTGTTTTGGATCACGACAAATTATTTTAAGAAATGACTTAATTTTATTTTAATTCTCTTGAATTAATTCGAAAATTATTTTATTTAATTACTCGGTTGAAAAAAAAAATACACTCAGGGTGTTACAGATTGAATCTGAATTAAATATGGACTATTGATCTTTTAACCTGGACATTTTATCTTCTGATCTGGATCAAGTCGGGATTAAATCTGGACAATCATTTCTTCTGATCTGGACTGAGTTTTATGTTCTGGACCATGCTATCTTCTGGTCTGGACCAAGTCATAGTTATCTTCTGCTCTGGATCAAGTCTAGATTAAGTCTGGACTGATTCATATATTCACGACCAAGCTATCTTCTGGTCAGAGTTAAGTCTGGACCAAGTTTGACTTATGATTCGTTCTGGTCTGGACCAATTCTCCCTCTAACAAACTTCCTTCTGGTCTGGACCAGATTTCCTTCTAGACTCTGCTTCCTTCTAATCTGGGCTAAGAAAGATATCCTCTAATGATGTTATTTGACCTTTGATGACATCCTCAGGTATCCTCTGGAAGAGTATCCTCTCGTGCGTTCAGGATGCATCCTCTGGTACCCTCTGGATGCATTATCTGGCTTAACCTTCTGGTGACATTTCTATCCTCTGGTTGCTTCCTCTGGATGTATCCTCTGGTAGTGTCATCCTCTGATTTTGCACAGCTTCTGATTTGATCTTCTAAGTCAAAATGCTATTTACATAAAATACTTTTGTTAACATCAAAATTCTAAGTATAGAACCAACTTGGTTCCAACAATCTCCCCCTTTTTGATGATGACAAAACCTTGTATTTTTGTTAACTATTTTTCTTTCTTTTGACTTTGACCCCCCTAGGACTATGCTTTATTTTGACTTTTTCTCCCCCTAAGACTAATGCCCCATATTCTCTATCAAATATATCTTCTCCCCCTTTGTCATAAAAAAAAAAAGGATTGAAGGAAGAAAGCTATCTTCTTACTTTTTTTTTTGTTCTGGAGTACAAAAAAATTAAATGACAGGAAATAAAATACAAAAAATAAAAAATACTCCTCTACAAAGACTACTTGATCTAGTCAGATATAGAGATTATGTTGAGATGTTTCTTGATGAACTCGAATCTATCTTCAGGAAATGGTTTAGTGAATATGTCAGCCCATTGATGATCTACGTCTACAAACTGGATGTTGAGTGTTCCTTTTTGAACATAATCTATGATGAAGTGGTGTTTGATTTCTATGTGCTTGGCTCTAGAGTGTAGGATAGGGTTCTTGGTTAGGTTTATGGCTGAAGTATTGTCACAGAACAAAGGGATGTTGGTTTCAAAGATGTTGTAGTCTTCCAACAGATGTTTCATCCAGATTAACTGTGAACTGCGTCCTGCTGCTGATATGTATTCTGTAAGACCCTTAATTTTAAATATTAATATTGGAATTAATGTCAAGGGCATTTTGGGAATTTTTGTAAATATTTAATATATGTATGTTTTAAGTGAATATATATATATATATAAATATTTATTTTGAAGATTGAATTAAAATTATTGGATGAAGAATTAAATTAATTTAATTTCAAGTAATTAAATTAATCAAGACCATTAAGAAAAGATTAGTGGCTAATTGCAAGACAATTAAAAGCTGGAAATCAGACAAGTGGCAAGTGAGGTGGCACCATGAGAGCCTATAAATAGGAGTGAGAAGGATGGTGAAGTCAGAACACCATTCCTTCCTCCTCACTGCCCATATTGCATGTACCAACTCCATCTCCTCTCCCATTCTGTCTCTGTTCTGCCATTCCCGAATTCAAATTGAAGAGAGGGAAATTCCTCCAAACACCATTAACTGAAATTCCAACCATCAAACCAGAAAACTCATAGTAGTAAAGTTAATCCCCATCTCAATACGAAGAGAAAGAACCCAGTTTTGCAGCAGCAAACTTAGGGAACAGCTTCGCCGTTTTTAGACGCAGAAAAGGGAACGCAGCAGGAACAAGAGAAATAGCATAGCACGCTACAAGGGTAAGGGCACCTTCCATCTTTTAGCTGCATTAGGGTCACGAATGTGTGTTATTTCAGTTCTGTTTTTAAAAGAAAAACTATTTTCGAAAAATGAAATTTTGAAAGAAAATGCATTTTTGTTGATATGTGATTATCCTAATGGTTGTTGCTGGCTGTTTTTCTAATAAAACATACTGTTTTACTTATGGGTGAAAGCTGGAAAATGTTTGCATGTTATTTTAATGATGGTTAAAATGCATGTCTTAAAACTGGTTTGAAAATAGTCTTAAAATGCAAAAATGCATTCTATTGAGGTTTGTGGTTCTGTGATGCTTGCATGTATTTATGTGGTATCATGAAGGTTGAGTACTTGCATGCTATTCTATTGTGTGGTGAAAGCTGAGTATTTGCATGTCATTCTGGTGTTTTTGAGAAAACTGAATAATTGCATGTTTGTTCTGATGAGTGAGGAAACTGCAATGTTTAAATGATGTACTGATGGTTTGAAAATCTGAATGATTTGGTGATGGTGACTCTGATTCTGTTCTGTGTTGAGTGATTCTGGTGATATTGATGATTCTGATTCTGGTTGTTTTGTGTGATTCTGGTGGTGTTGATGGTTTTTAAAGGAAAAGGGATTTTAAATGAGGGAAGAGTTTTGAAAAGTGCAGAATCCATTTGATGTTTGATTGTTATTTTTAAAGAAATAGTTTGAAAGAGTGTTGATGTTTCAGGAAGTATTTCACTGGTTTTTCGAAGGTGTATTCGAATACAATATGAGTGTATTCGAATACAACCTGTCAAGTTCTGTTTTGCCTAAGTTTTCAAAACCTGTATTCGACTACGAGCCCCTGTAGTCAAATACAGAAGAAGGATTTTTGCTTCTGACTAAACCTCTGTATTCGACTACGACCATGTCGTATTCGAATACATAAGTGAAATTATAACACTGTATTCGCATCTGTAGTCGACTACAGGCATGCTGTATTCGACTACAGATTTGAGTTTTTCCACAAACTCAATTTTTAGCTTCTGTATTCGAATACAAGGAAGCTGTATTTGAATACAGATGCGTGTTTTCCAGAAAATCAAATTTTAATCACTGTCATGTGAGTTTTTGAAGTGTTGAGAAACTCTGAGAAGGTTTAAATGATTTGAAAAGAAGTCTGTGAAATGGTTTGAAAAACTTTAAGTGACATGGGAGAAAAGGCTGTATTTTTCAAAGGTTGAACTCTTGTATTCGACTACAGTCATGCTGTATTCGAATACAGAATGTTAAAACTGCAGTTCATGCTTCTATATTCGAATACAGGGGGTCTATATTCGAATACAGATTCAAATTTCCAGAATTTCCAAGTTTTTAAGAGTGTTTTGTAAACCATGAGTGTTTGGGGAATGTTGGGATTGTTGTGGGGAATTCAAATGGAATTTTTGGGTGACATTTCGAAGTTGTGGTGATGAAGTTTTTGAAACTTTACTGATGTAGTGAGAGATGTTGGTTTGTGCACTGTGACTGCCCCTGTATTCGAATACAAGAGGGTTGTATTCGAATACAGGGTGTGAATCTGCACTGTTTTTGGCTTCTGTATTCGAATACAGAGGAGCTGTATTCGAATACAGATTCATAAAATTCCAGAAATCCTCAGTTTTAAATTCTGTATTTGAATTTTAAGAGTCTGGGAAAACTTTTCAAAGTGTTAACGATTAATGGACTATTTAATCATGATTATGATGTTGTTATTTATGACTGTGTTGAAATATTTAAACATGATGAAGAACATGAATTGTCTGATTTTGCATTCTGTTTCTGGAGAAGTGAAACACTGCATATTCATGCATTGCATAGTCAAGTGGTACCCGCGATGGGCCATAGAGTAATGCGCAACCACGTGCTGATCTGTTGAGCGATTGCACGAGTGCTAGACTGTTGAGCGTATGCACTAAGTACTGATCTGTTGAGCGATTGTACTTTGGTATACAAGTGCTGGACTGTTGAGCGTATGCACTGGTACTCGACTGTTGAGCGTCTGTACCCTGAAATGCGCAACCCCGTGCTTATCTGTTAAGCGATTGCACGAGTGCTGGACTGTTGAGCGTCTGCACTAGGTACTGATTTGTTGAGCGATTGTACCTTGGGCGATGTCAAACGTGCTGGTCTGTTGAGCGACTGCACGATGTGCTGGACTGTTGAGCGTCTGCACTAGTGCTGATCTGTTGAGTGATTGCACCCTGGTCATGAGGGCCGTTAATTGTGCTGGTCTGTGAGCGACTGCACCTTGGTGATTCCAAGAAAATTATGCATGAGCTTATATGCATTACATTGGGGGATTTGACCGGTGTGTTACGATTGTTTATATGATGAATGTTGGAAATTAATGTGTGTGAATGCTGTTCTGAATCTGAAATTCTGAATTAATGATTGTGTTTTGTTGACGTGTGTTTGTACTTACCGCATACTTCATAATCATTGACTGCTGTTTTTGAAAAGGCATGAAAGTCATAAATTTTCAAATGAGCATGATTATTTCCTCATCATCATATGTTATACCATGATTATACATGTTGTTGTGCAATATATGCTATGTGATTATATGTTATTTTCGGTCGGTGACCCCTTGCTATATGTTGTGGACTTTGGGCTTTGCCCTCAGATGCCTCCCAAACCCACGCCGCCCGTGGGTACCCGAACGACGGAAACGTCGTTGAATTTCCTTGACCGCTACTCGCGCACTACTTGGGCTTTTGACCCCCTCTCAAGCAGAGCGACTTATACGGGGTGGCTGGAGCAGATAAGTAGGACTGATGGCGTGGAAGACTTTGTAGAGCGCACTCACGCGAGCATAGATTTTCTCGTGCCTTCCCGCCTGGTGTTAGAGCCTACTGAAGGGGTTGAGGCGGAGGCCACTGTAGGAGTGGTGACTCCCAACCCTGTGATTGGAAGAGAGATACATGAGTCTGATGCGGTAGAGAAGCGTGATGAGTTGAGACCATTAGCGACTGAGATTCCGGGTCCATCTAGGATTTTCGATGACTGCTACGAGATTCCGGCACCGCCAAAGCGGCCACGAGTGTGTATTGACTTGACTTCAGAGGAGACCGACCCTTCTCTGTATGACGAGGAAGAGGAGGAGGTTACGTCGAAGCGAGCTGCAGAGTCAGAGGAGACTTGCGTGGGATGCGGAGGGAATCCGTGCTACTGCAGCTTCACCGCATGATCAGTTAGACTTATTGTATTAGGTTTTGGGTTGAAATTGTAATTTGTCTTATTTTGGAAATTCTGTACTATTTTCCGCTGAACCATGTACTCTGATATTTACTGTTGATGTATTATGACAATGATATTTTGGGATGTATTAATGTTTAAAAACTAATTTCCAAGATAAGTACTTAGTGATAATCCTGATGAAGTATTTGGGTTACGTTCATCGATTAATCTATAACGTACTATTTTATGAAAAACTTTATTTTAATTCTTTTGAAATAAATTTGGGAAAACTTATTTTAATTATTAATTTACAAAAAAAAATAAAATGCACCCACGCTGTGTTTTAAACTCGGGGTGTTACATATTCAGCTTCTGCTGATATGTATTCAGCTTCTACTGTTGACATGGCAATGGTGCTTTGTCTCTGGCTTGACCAAGAAATCAGATTATCACCTAGAAGCATATAGTTGCCACTTGTGCTTTTTCTCTCTAATTTGTCTCCAGCATAATCAGAATCACAGTATCCACTTAGTTTGTATGTGGGAGTTTTCTTGTAGAGCAAGGTAAGATGTGTGGTTCCTTTAAGGTATCTAAGGATTCTTTTGAAAGCAGTGAAGTGGGATTCCCTAGGGTCAGGTTGAAAACGAGCACAGACACAAACATTAAATAAAATGTCAGGTCTAGAAGCAGTTAGGTAAAGAAGGGATCCAATCATACCTCTGTATGTTTTCTGGTCTACCTTTTGGCCGGATTCATCTTTTTCAAGTGAGCAGGTGGGGTGCATGTGGGTGGCCATAGGCTTACAATCACTCATCTTGAACTTTTTGAGAAGTTCTTTAGTGTACTTAGATTGGTGAATGAGTATACCTGTTTTGCCTTGCTGAATCTGAATTCCTAGGAAGAACTTAAGTTCTCCCATCATGCTCATCTAAAACTCTTGCTGCATCAAATAAAAAAACTCTTGGCAGAGAGTGCCATTAGTGGATCCAAAGATAATATCATCAACATAAACTTGAATGATAAGAAAATCATCTTTAATGGATTTTCTAAACAAAGTGTTATCTATTTGGCCTCTAACAAACTGATTTTTAGGTAAGAAATTGCTAGGTCTGTCATACCATGCCCTAGGTGCTTGTTTTAAACCATATAAAGATTTTTTAAGTTTAAAAACATGGTTTGGAAAATCAGAATTTTCAAAACCTGGGGGCTGTTTGACATAGACTTCCTCACTTATATAACCATTGAAGAAGGCACGTTTGACATCCATTTGATACAAAGTAATATCATGATTTGCAGCAAAAGAGAGTAGGATACGAATTGCTTCTAACCTGGCCATTGGAGCAAAAGTCTCAGTGTAGTCAATGTCTTCTTGCTGAATGTATCCTTGTGCCACAAGCCTAGCTTTATTCCTGACTACTTCACCCTTTTCATTGAGTTTGTTCCTGAACACCCACTTGGTTCCAATGATATTTTTGTGTGGTCTGGATACCAGATCCCAAACATCATTCCTTTCAAACTCATTCAGCTCTTCTTGCATTGCAAGAATCCATCCTTCTTCTGTCAGTGCTTCATCAACAGTAGTTGGTTCAATGGTAGAAAGTAAACCAAACAGACTTGTTTCTTTAAATGATGATCTGGTTTTCAATGGTTCAGCTGCGCTTCCAATAATCAGTGTTTCTGGATGTGAAGACTTGTACTTCCACCCATTCTTTCCTTCTGACTTGTCTTCAGGTTCAGCACTATATTCGGATTTGCTTTCATCCTTTTCTTTCTCTGGTTCTGTTCTTTGATCTGCTCCTGCTTCTTGTGCTTCTGGTAAACCTGCAATTTCCTCATCTTGCTTTGACTTTTCAGAGTCAAGCTGTTTGTCATCAAACTTAATGTGTATGGATTCCTCCACAGTTTTAGTTTCTTTATTAAACACTCTATAAGCTTTTGATCTCTCAGAGTAACCAATGAAGGTACACTTTTGAGATCTGGAATCAAATTTTGCAAGATTATCCTTAGTGTTTAACATATAACAAATGCAGCCAAACTGTTTGAAGTAGGAAATATTAGGTTTTTTACCTTTCCACAGTTCATATGGAGTTTTGTTTAGAATAGACCTGATGTAAACTCTGTTATGGATGTAGCATGCAGTGTTCACAGCTTCTGCCCATAGGTAGGTAGCAACATTCATGTCACTCGGCATAGTTCTGGCCATCTCCTGCAGTGACCTATTCTTCCTTTCAACAACTCCATTCTGTTGAGGTGTTTGAAGGTGCAAACACGAGAAGTGGGGTTGAATTGTGTTTGACTAACTTGAATACTTTTTCTGTTTTTACAGTTTTAAAACAAAACTTGATGTATGAATAAAACAGAGTTAGCAGCGGATATAAAGTAAAAATAAAAACAATGAATTTTATACTGGTTCAGTCCCTTCACCTTGAAGGATTTCACCAGTTCAAAACATGAATTACAATGACACCACTGACCCTCCAAGTTAGTCTTCTCAAACAGTCTAACAATCCTAGACTTTTGAGGAATATAGCACCTTGACTTCTCAAGTCAAGTCTTCTCCTACCAATCTGACAACCTCAGATTGTAGAAGGAATTACAACGCCTTGAATCTAATTGCTAAGTAATCTGCTACCCCTTCTAACTCCCTCAGATTGTAGACTCTACTTCCACAACTTAGATTTAACACAAGGGAAAGAAAAACACGAGTGCTTGCTTCTGGAAAGCTGGAACTCACAATTAACCTCACTGAAAACTCGAGTGTTTGCTTTTGGAAGTGTATGTCTCTTTTGTGATTTTCGATGCTAAGTCTTCTGCCTTGAGCCTCCTTTTATAGATGTGAATTCGGGTCTCTTCCAAGCTTAATTTCGAGCTGTATATTACTGGATTCTCTTGCAAAAATACTCTGACCAATCGGGTTTCATATAAATAAAAAACATATCTTTTTAGCTCCAGATTTGCTTTCATAAATAACTTGGGCCAATCCTGTCTTTAATTAATTCTGGAACAAATCTTTCTTCCCGCCAATAGCTTCTGAATTCCACAAGACTTCACTTTATTTTTGAATCAAATCCTTTTAATACTTTGATCAAATTAAATTAAATCTCCACCGATTATCATCATGATTAATTCTGGACCGTTTGATCTTCTGCTCTCGTCTGATCTCGGCCAACCTGGACTAGCAAACGGATCTGCTGTGATCCTCTGATCTTGGCCAATGCTGGACCATACATTCTGACCTTCTGATTTCGGCCAACACTGGGCCATAGTTTGATCTTCTGATCTCGGCCAACACTGGGCCATATTCTTAAATGTGGACCATTTATCTAAACCTTTTCCCTCTGATCTGGACCAATTCTGAACTGGGTCTGGATTGAACTGAAATTAAATCTAGGCAAATGATATCTCAGTCTGGACATTTTACCTTCTGATTTGGATCAGGTCTGGATCAAATATGGACATCATTTCTTCTGGTCTGGACTTAGTTTCATACCCTGAACCATGCTATCTTCTGGTCTGGGTCAAATCTGGATTGATTCTCTTGTTCTGGACCCATTAATTTATCCTCTGATTAAGTCTGGATCAAGTCTGGGTTGTTTATCATTTCACTGCCAAGCTATTTTCTGGTCAGAATAACTTCTGGACTAAGTCTGGCTTATGATATCTTATGGTCTGGAACAAGTCTCCCTTTGGAAGGCTTCCTTCTGGTCTGGTCCAGGTCTCCTTCTGACTTTGCTTCCTTCTGATCTGGGCCAGCAAAGATATCCTCTGGTAATTTCAAAATGCATCCTCTGGTACCTTCTAGATGCATTATCTGATGTCTTCATCTTCTGCCTCTGGAAACTTCATCTTCTGGTGGCATTTAATGTAATAATTGAAGGTACAAAATAAGATTACATGATGTGCTTTTGTAAACATCAAAATCCTAAGTACTTAGAACCAACATGGTTCCAACAGTGTTCTGGGGGATGAGAAGTTATGAGAGATACCATTCTCATCACAAAATTCTTCAAAGTACCTGTTCTCAAACTCACCTCCATGATCACTTCTAATAGTTATTATTTTAAAACCTTGCTTGCAGAAGGAAATAAATACCTTATGGGATTCATCTTTGTTTCTCAAGAACTTTACCTAAGTCCACCTTGAGTAGTCATCAACTATGACAAACCCATACTTTTTACCACTAAGGGATGCAGTTTGAACAGGACCAAATAGATCTAAATGAAGCAGTTCAAGAGGTTGTGAAGTAGAAATACAGTTTTTAGGTTTAAAAGAGATTTTGGTCTGTTTACCTTTTTGACATGCTTCACACAGAATCTCAGATTTGGTACTTAGTTTGGGAAGACCTCTCACTAGCTGAAGTTTACTTCACTCAGAAACCAGCCTAGGGTTTGCATGGCCTAACCGTTTGTGCCAAATCAGATTTTCCTCCCTAACAGATAAAAGACACGTAACTTTCTGCTTAACTAGGCTAAACAGATATATCTTATAGATATTGTTCTGCCTAACACCGGTGAACAAAATAGATCCATCTTTTTGACTAATAGCCTTGCAGCTTTTCTGATTATACACAACATTATACTTGCAGTCACTTAGCTTACTAATGATTAACAGATTGTGATTCAGACCTTTAACTAATAAAATATTTTCAATAGATAAGGAAGAAGAATTGTTACCTACCAACTGTGCATGTACAAATGATCTGACCTTTCTGGTTTCCTCCAAAGGCAACCTTGCCTCCTTTCTTCAGAGTCAGCTTCTGGAACATTGATCTGTCTCCAGTCATATGCTTGGAGCATCCACTGTCCATATACCATGCTTTGTGTTGCAGATAAGACATTTCTTCTTTTGATACTTCACCGTCAGAGTCAGACTCAGTGCTGTAATCAGATTCTGTACGAGCCATCAGAGCCAGTTCTATTTTTCGCTTGTTCAGATTGGTTGAACTGTTCCCTTGATTCTGCTTCGGCTGATACACCATGTTCCTCTGGTGATTCTAGAACTTATGGTGATTCTGGTGATTCTGCTTCTTCTGGTAATACTGAAGCGATGTGTGTGATTATGCTGTTTGTGGCTGAACCTCTGATTCTAATACTGATACTGGTTCTGGTTCTAGTTTTGATTCTGGTGTGAATTGTACTGACCAGACCTTCTTTCATCAAACTCATTTTGCTTCTGTCTGGTGGAAACTGGAACATACACCTTTTTTTGTTTGTGCATTGCCAACATCCATTGACCAGGCACCATGATTGGTGTTTCCTTCTGGTTGCTCAGAATATCTGCAACATAAACAATTTTGTTCTTTGGTACCCAAAACTAGTTGGGTCCAGGTTTGTTAGACTTAACAGGTCTCTTGTCTTTCCCAGATTTTATCATAGGACAAAATAATTTAGAATGACCCTTTTTAGCACAAATAATACACAGAACATTAGAATGAGCAGATTTAATTTCAGCAACAGATTTAGTAAAACCTATTCCTCTCTTACCATTGTTACTGATTCCATAAATCATGGAAGCATACTTACTTTTTTCCATACCATTTGCAATAATGTTTTAAAAAGCTTGTTCATGCATATCAGATTCACAAACAGAATTGGAAGTAGAGCAATATTACTTTTGAGAGTTAGATTTTCAGAATTGAGTCTGGCAACTTCAGTTTTAAAATTAGTGTTTTCAGTTGCAAACTCAGCATTCTGATTCTTTAAAATTTGTACTTCTTTGGTTAGAATTTTCTTTTCTTCCCTAAGAGTTTTCAGTTTTAAAGACATCTTGTTGTTGGCATTTAGAAAGTCTTTAAGAGCAGTAATTAATTCAGATTTATTAAGATCAAAGAATACCTCTTTATTTTCGTCTTCTGAATCAGTTCCAGAGTCTGTGCTGGATCCAGAACTTGAGTTGGTATGTGCCATCAGAGCCAATACTGCTTCCTCTGATGTGCTTCCAGACTTGCCGGAATGAATGATTTGTCCATCCTTCTTACCTTCTGCTTTTTATCCAGAGCTAGTACCTTTATGGAGTCCAAAGGAAAACTTGATGTGAGCCATCATAGATGTTTCTGCCTCTTCATCATCAGATGATTCCTCTTCTGAGTCAGATGTATCCCATGCTGCCATCAAACCCTTCTTCTTGAATCTGGAACCTTTCTTGTGATGCTTTCCTTTCTCCATGTTTGGACATTTTTACTTGATATGTCCAGGTTCATTGTATCCATAGCAGATGATGCTTTTCTTATCAGCTTCTTCTTTTCCTCTGTTGGAGTATTTGCCATTTTTCTTGGGAGCTTTCTACTTTCTATTTTGCCACATCTTTGCAATCTGCTTGGTTTTGTAAGCAAGATCATCGTCTTCACTATCACTATCCTCTGATTCTGATACAACCTTTGCAGCTTTCCTCTGTTTTGACATAAGGGCTAAAGTCTTCTTCTTCTTTGGTTCATCTGCAATCAGCTCTATTTCATGAGACCTGAGGGAGATGATCATATCTTCAAGCCTCAAGGTATTCAGATCTCTGGCTTCCTGTACTGCAGTAACCTTTGGTCTCCATTTGGCTGGTAAGCTTATGAGGATCTTCTTTACATGATCTGCAGTGGTGTAGCTTTTCTTTAATACTTTTAAACCTGATACTAGAGTCTGGAATCTGCAAAACATTGCTTCAATGTCTTCATCCTCTTCCATGATTCTCCTCTTTTTTTATTTACAAAGAATCCGCTACCATATCAACAATTCCGTAGGCTTGAGCTTCTTCTGCTGACATATAAAGATCCCTTTCCATGTCTTTGGATATCTGCCATGAAGGTTTGCCTGTTCTTTGTGCATAAATATTTGTCATAGTTTTGCGCATTTTCAGTAATTCATTCGCTTCCAGCATACATTCTACTGTTTGTCCCTCATAAAAAGAAGTAGCAGGTTAATGGATCATTACCCTGAGAGTATAACATATTGAACATCTCATACTGTTTGACCAGTATGTTTGCCTTTGCCTCTTGAACCTGTTGACTTCCTTCATAGGTCAGAACCAAACTGTCATAGATGCTTTTATTATTTCCTTGTTGGTGCATCTATCAATTTCTTTAAATGTGATAGCATTGATCATAATGGTTCTGTACTTGTGATGCAGCTTGTATAACTTCTTCTGGTTGGGATTCATGTCTTCTACATCCAGTTCTTGACCAGTTTCATCTCCTGGTGTAGTGGGTGCAGTATAGCCTTTGACTACCAAGGTCCAGAGATCAGGATCTTGGGAGATGAAGAAGCTTCTCATTTTGTCCTTCCAGTATTCAAAGTGATCTCCATCAAACAGTGGTGGCCTATTGATGTTGCCTCCAAATTCTTCTTTGGATTCTGACATGTTGAACCCCCTAGGACCTTTCTTCAAACATTGTTAAGTGCTCAGCCTTGAGACCGAGCTTTGATACCAATTGAAGGTGCAAACACGAGAAGGGGGGTTGAATTGTGTTTGTAATACCTGAATTATTTTTCTATTTTTGATGATTATTTAAAATCTGATATATAAGCAAGCAGAATTAGCAACGGATAAAGTAAAATAATAAACACAAAGATTTATCCTGGTTCACCATTAACTAGGCTACATCCAGTCCCTTCACCTTGAAGGATATTTTCACTAATTCAAAACCTCTGAATTACAACAACACTACTGACCCTCCAAGTCAGTCTTCCCAAACAGTCTAACAATCCTAGACTTATGAGGAAAACAACACCTTGACTTCACAAGTCAAGTCTTCTCCTACTGATCTGACAACCCCATATTGTAGAAGGGATTTCAACACCTTGAATCTAATTGCTAAGTCACCTGCTACTTCTTCTGACTCTTCAAATTGTAGACTCTACTTCAACAACATAGATTTGACACAAGGGAACGAAAAACAAGAGTACTTGCTTCTGGAAATCTGATACTCACAATTAACCTCGCTGAAAACTCGAGTGTTTGCATATGGAAGTTTATGACTCTTTTACTGATTTTCGATGCTAAGTCTTCTGCTTTGAGCCTCCTTTTATAGATGAAAATTAGGGCTTCTTCCATGATCAAATTCGAGCTGTATCTGTCTAGATTCTCTTGCAAATATAACTTGGCCAATCGGGTTTCACTTAAATAAAAAACGTATCTTTTTAGCTTCAGATTGCATTTGAAAATTCTGTTCACCAATCTTTCTTTTAATTTCAAACCATATCTTTTTAAGCTTCAGATTGCATTTGAATTTCTTCAAGTCTTCAGTAATTTTTGAATCAAATCCCCTTAATACTTTGATCAAATTTCTATCAAAATTTAATCAAGTCTTCTTCAAATTTTAATCAAGTCCTCACTGATTTGCATCATGATTAAAATTCTGGACCGTATGATCTTCTGATCTCGACCAACTCTGGACTTATGTAATCTGATCTGCCCCAATTTTGTGATCCTCTGATCTCGGCCAACACTGGACCATATGATCTAATCTTCTGATCTCGGCCAATCACTGGACCATATGATCTGATCTTCTGATCTTGGCCAACATTGGGCCATATGATCTGATCTTCTGATCTCGGCCAACATTGGGCCATGATACTTAAATCTGGACCATTGATCTAAACATTTTCCCTCTGATCTGGACCAAGTCTAGACTGAGTCTGGATTGAATCTGAATTAAATCTGGACTATTGATCTTTTAATCTGGACATTTTATTTTCTGATCTGAATCAAGTCTGGACAATCATTTCTTCTGATCTGGACTGAGTTTTATGTTCTGGATCATGCTATCTTCTGGTCTGGACCAAGTTTGGACCAAGTCATTGTTATCTTCTGCTCTGGATCAAGTCTAGATTAAGTCTGGACTGATTCATATATTCACGACCAAGCTATCTTCTGGTCAGAGTTAAGTCTGGACCAAGTCTGACTTATGATTCCTTTTGGTCTGGACCAATTCTCCCTCTAATAAGCTTGCTTCTGGTCTGGACCAGATCTCCTTCTAGACTCTGCTTCCTTCTGATCTGGGCCAAGAAAGATATCCTCTGATGATGTTATTTAACCTTTGATGACATCCTCTGATATCCTCTGGAGGAGTATCCTCTGGTGCCTTCAGGATGCATCCTCTGGTACCCTCTGGATGCATTATCTGGCCTAACCTTCTTGTGACATTTCTATCCTCTGGTTGCTTCCTCTAGATGTATCCTCTGGTGGTGTCATCCTCTGATTTTGCACAGCTTCTGATTTGATCTTCTAAGTCAAAATACTATTTACATAAAACACTTTGGTTAACATCAAAATTCTAAGTATAGAACCAACTTGGTTCCAACACACGTAACCCATATTTGGAATAGTCATCCATTTCTCGATGGGTTGGTTTCTCAAATAAGTTACAAGTAAAGAGTCTGTCACTTTTTGCAAATGTTTCTGGAATAATGCAACATATAATTCAGGATTGGACTTAATCTCTGTATACAACTGTCGACGCACAATGCTCCAAGACTCTTCACCATGGCTAAGTAAAGCAGCAATAGCACGGTATCCACAGTTTCCATCAACTTCAACATTAACTATGTCTTCGATATATGGATGAATTAGAGGAGGAAACTCATCCAAATATTTTCTAACTTGCTGGGAGGAAACTCTCGTCATAGGTGCTTGCTGTGAGACTTGTTTGGATGCTTGCTGGGAGATTTTTTGTGATGTTTTCATGGGTCCTTGCCGAGAGACTTGAGTATTTGCATCATGAGAATAAATTGCATCAACATGCTCAAAAAATGAAGGGTCGCGATATACGTCAAATCCCTTCGGCTTTTTACCTTTTTTCCTCTTCACACCATCTTTTGTTTTGATCTTATCAGGTGGTGCACACATTGATGTTGTCTCTGGATATGCTATTTCACGCAACTTGCTCTTCAATGCCCTTCTTCCAGCAACATTAAGTGTTTTCCATGTTTTCCAACTAATATTCATCTCTGATGTAATGTCCAACTCTGAATCATTTTCCAACTGCTCTTCCTCTTGATCACTATTCATGGTTAATTTCCTCCAATGTATGTGAACAACATCTAATGGGATTAGAACACCTTCCAACTTGTATCTTGCCAACTCACAAGCACAAGGTTATCCATGAGTTTTTCTAACTATACAACCACACGCAGCTTTGTCGTTATTGACATAGCTAACTCTCTTGTATTCATGAACAATATCAGTTAAAGCATTTCTAGATACAACCCACGTCAAATTCGCATAGAATGGATCGTTGTGTATGTGCTCTTTGCGACATTTACTTGTCTCAAATGAACCTTTTATCTTAATAATTTGGAACTTCAACATGTCATTCATACCATTCTATGCCTTACACAAATCTCCTTTACTATGTTCCAAAAATCTCTTCAGTGACCAATGAGCAAATTCAACCCTAATATTCAAACAAAAAAGTATGTATGATATTATTATTTCTATCATGCATGTTTAATTCTATACAACTATAAATATAAATAAAAAATGAGCAGATTTAATGACGTACCTATTAGTCGTAGTATTTCCTAGATGCAATACTTGATTGGTCCATGCTTCAACAAATCTTTCCTTGTGAGGAGTCAACCATGTGTCTCTGACGTAGTCAAAGAAAATAATATTATCGACACATGTTTGCTCAAACATTTGCAAATGTTCCTCGTACTCCTTCTCTTCAGAACAATACACAATTTCCCTCCACAACTCAAGAATGGGTTCATGCATATATTTCTTTAATATATATTGTTTGCATTTGGCTCCAACATTTTTGTTAATATGAAGTTGACAAAGTAAATTTGTTGAAGATGGAAATACAACTTCGATTGCATTCATTAAAGCAAGTTCCCTGCCAGTCACGATCAGCTGAGGAAATGAGGTATTTGAAACAAACAACTCTTTTAACCTCTCCAATGCCCAACAAAAATTTTCTTGACGCTCATAATCCATATAAGAAAATGCAACGTTGAATGTCAACCCAATTGAAGTAACACCAACAATTTCAAACAATGATAACCTATACATGTTGGTTTTGTAGGTGCTATCCATGATCAATACAAGTGGAAACATGTTCAACAAAGTTATAGAATCTGGGTGCGTCCAAAACATGTCCCTCACAATGTTGGAATCTCCATGAGTTCTACTCCAACAAGCATACTTCTCAGATTCAAGTAACTTCAACAGATGTTGCATATAAGTTCTAGGCCCTTTCAAATTCTTCCTGTATGTACTTCAGTGCTTATAAATTTGAGAGATATTAGTGACATTCTCCTTATCTCGATCTCTCAAAGATGACAAGATGTGTCTCGGTGCAACGTGGTACTTTGTCAGCTCGTCAACATGTTTCTTATCTTCTTCTGTTAAGTGTCCCATAAATGCGTTACTCTCAAAAGTAGCTACTAACTCATGGTTATGGAATCCACATATTACCCTTTTAACTATTTATAATAAGTTTCAAAATGGATAGTTTCGAAAATTTCAAATTATCCAAATTTTCGAAACTTTCTAAAGTTTCAAAATTCTTGAATTTTTCTATTTCGAAACTTTCCAAATTTATAAACTTTCGAAACTTTTCAAATTTGGAAACTTCGAAACTTTCCAAATTTATAAACTTTCGAAACTTTTCAAATTTGGAAACTTCGAAATTTTCCATATTTGGAAACTTTCAAAACTTTCCAAAATTTCGAAATTATCCAGATTTGAAAACTTTCGAAACCTTCCAAAGTTTCGAAATTGTGGAATTTTTCTATTTCAAAACTTTCCAAATTTATAAACTTTCGAAACTTTTCAAATTTGGAAACTTCGAAATTTTCCAGATTTGGAAACTTTCAAAATTATCAGATTTGGAAACTTTCGAAAAATTACCTACAGATCTTAGTTCGTGGATAAATTATTAATTACCCACGGATCTTAGTTCGTGGGTAAAGTTAAAGTAAAGTTTTCGAAATTTTCAACTTCAAATGAAACTTTTGAAGTTAAAGTAAACGAATTCGGAAATTTGAGATGTAAACATTCGAGAGTTTGATGAAACTATCGATAATTTGGGAAAAAATTCACTTCGAAGGTTTCAGCTTCTTCAAAACTTTCGAAAGTTGACAAAAATTTAACTTCGAACATTTTAAATATTCGAATTTTATCTAAATTACATACTTGTTTTATTTCGAAGATTTGAATGTTTCGAATTGTGGAGTGAATTCTATAAGTTTCGAATGAAGGAGGTGAAAAAGTAAATGATAATTTTTTTGAGATGGATTTATAGTTAGTAAAAAGGGCAATTAGGACATTTCACAAAGAATGGAGGGGTGAGAGGAAAGGTGGGGGGGTGCACAGTACATTTCTCCCATGACTAGAGACTGTAACGAATCCAGACCTAAACTCAAATCTGAATCCGAATCATCGACCCTTCACGCGACGTCCTGCCCCTCAAAATCAAATACCGGACCGGAGAATGCTTCTTCCACAATTCCAATTCTAAACAATTTATCATCAATTTTAAATTGAATAACACGATTACTTAACTCAAATTGTTTTGTCTCAATAAGGACTCGTGCAAAATCAAAACGATTTTTTTTCTCGGTGCACTCATCGACCTTCACAAATTTACCCAACGTGCATGACAATTCCTTAAAGACACCGATACTCCACGCATGAATGGGCATACCACAAAACCGGAACCACCCACATCGTTCCAAAGATGTCGCTTCTAGAGTCCATTCCTCAACAGATTCAAATAATGCACTAAAATATTCAGCTCCCTCTTCCATCGTCCCCTTCACATCCACTGTTACATCACCGTAAATAAATACTTTGCGACCCAAAATTGGTATGACTCGCAACGAAGTGAATCCTGCATCATTTATCAAATTTTGAGCAACTGGGACCATTTCCATATCGTGGAGAATCCCTACACGCCCCTTTTTGCCCAATCCAAATCCTCCCTTTTGGTCTTGAAACTGATACCACACCAATCTTTGTTATGATTATGTGTACTTATAGTTTCCTTCGGACGCCAATCGACTCTTTGTTTTTTACGCATCATATCTGCGTATGAGATGTTTGTAGTTCTACCTCTCACCACTTCCCCCGCTCTTTGGTACGTCTGCTTTTTACTGTATCTGAAAGTTGCAGCATCATTCTGACGCACGTTCCTTCCTCCACCCATCCTTCTTGCCTCCCGCTCCCTATCAAAACGTGCTTCATTCGCCCACAATTTAATAGAACTGAACCATACATTTCGAATAGCTTTGACAAGTTTTCCGACGTCCTTCAACTTCACAAACCTAGCAAGTCCAAATCTCTGTCCCTAAAAGTTTAATCGATTTGAAAGAAAAAAAAAATCGACCAACATACCACACGATTTTACCCCTTCCTTCATATCCTTCAAAGTAGCATCTGCGGGAAAATTAATAACATAAACTGATATTTATTTTGTTTATCCCTTAATTATTCATTGTCGTCGCTCCTACGAAAACCATCTTCATCGTCGCTCCTACGAAAACCATCTTCAACCCACTACTTGTAGAAAGCATTGAATCTGCTGCCATTGTACCCTTTGTAACTGTCTAGTCCGACTTGTACCAGTTGCTTGCCTTTCCTCTTCCTTGGACTCACAATAATCCATTGAACCCCATCCCTAGATGCTCATTTCAGGTTCATATAAGAAAGAATTAGCATAATTAAGTCCCACCCCCACCGAGTAAAAAAAAAAAAAATTCCTACCCCCACTAACTTAAAATGAGTATTACATATATATTACAATTTGATATTAATAAAAGAACTATCATTTTCATTCATTAATGCAACAACGAACTAGACAACAAAAGAAAACATCTATGAAAAAGACTCTTCCTGTCAAATAAAGTTAGTATAAATCACATCTCTCATTATTATACTAGTTTCTTTTATTATTTTTCAAAATGTCCTCACAATTACTTAGGGGATGAAAAGTGAGCCAATACAAGTATAAAACTTTTTTATGTTAATGGTTCACATCAATTAAACTCATTTATTGTATGATAGCATAAGTTAACAGATTTTTGCAGCACCGAATAATTCCTACGAGGGACCATGATGACAAAGAAGCTTAGATTATGCAGTCACAGAGTTGTGTATCATAAATAAGTAAGCCTTTATTAGGAAACCATCGTTACCTATCCATGACCCAATTAAACAAGCACCAACTTTACATTGGAAAAGTTAGGCAGAAAAAGTTGCTAACTTTCAAATAAGCAAAATGGTAAAATAATAACAAGAGTAATTAAATATACATGCTTAGCTATTTTGAAGAAACAATTAAATAATATTGATGACACCTAGCAGTAGCATAACAATATATGAAATGGAAAGATGGAGCAGAGGGAGAACATAGTAGGAGCTAATTACAATGAGAATGGGATTTCACTACTCTATCTAAGACACACAAGCAAGGCTCTTCAGAGGTGAGAACCAATCTGCACATAGCAACGGGGAATCATGTGCTTGCTTGCTCGCTCTTCCAGCTAACAGTGAAGTCAAGATTTTAGGTGCTCTGTGATGGAACCTGATTCAAAACATCAAAATTTTTGGCAGGTTTTGGCCTCCACTCAGTCCTACCCCTCACAATCTCTGCACCATCATTGAGTCGAAGCAAGTGCTTGCATTCAACAAATCCACCGTCGGCTATCTTTCCGATGTCAGCACCAGAGACATCAGTCAGGGACTGAAGTACACTGTTCCTTCCACATTCCCTCCTGTACTCTAAAGTCATGGAATGCAGTTCATGACTCTCCAAAATTGGTTGTGGAGCACTCTGCAGCAATCAAAGCAGAAACCCTTTTGATTAACTGGCCTGTTACGTCTATTGACTAAACAAATAATGTACATCATGTTTTTTTCTCAAAATAACTCGACATCCCAACCAAAAAGGTATTTGCCTCATCTAAAATAAATAATAAAGTAAGCAATTTCAATTGTTGATATTAATCAATGGTTAATGTTACCTGCACATGCATAACATTCATAGATGTGCTAGAACATCAATCGTCGATTTACTCATCAAAGATATCAGTACAAGAATAGAAAATTACCTCCAGTATCCATCCAATGTACTTCACGTTATTAACATGCTGATTAACATCTAGATCACTCCATCTGGGCTGAAAATAGAGGTCAATTGTAAAAAATATTTAGAAAACATCTGAGATTTTCTATAAACTAAATCAATGATAACAGTTTGAAAAATAGTTCACATACACTTAAACCAGTGCGAATATATTCAGCCGTATCATCAAGTTTAAGTAATTTTCTGTTATCCTCATCCACAACTGGATCAGAATTAACAAAATAAGGCTCTATCTCTCCTCTGACTTCTTCTGGAATTTTAGATAGTTTCCTTGTCAGCTTATTCATCATGACCCAAACACTGTAGAACATCAAAACCAACAGATCAGAAAATGCTTTTGTTACTAGAACCAAGGTGCATCATGTACAATTTGAAATATTAAATTCTGTTGGTAGAATTAAAAATTATAAGTGAAAAAAAAAAAAAGAAGCTTAAATAAGTAATTTACTGCTCCACTTAAATCTCAAATAGATTGAGACAAGCAAAGTGAATATTCAATTTTCGATTCTGATGAAATAAGATTAACAAACACATAACTAGTATAGCTTGCAAGATATAAAACAGATTCATAAAAACACTTTAAACATGTGTAATGGCCACAGAAGAAAGGAGCAAGAAAAATTTCAGAATTGACTTCTACCTGGATGCTCTTGTCAAAATTTCACCTGTTTTAGCATCACGCACAAGCCAATCACGACGCATACCATTTTTCCCTGTTGCAGAAACCCAAGTGTCTACTTGAACAACATCACCCCTGAAGCAAATAAAAATTCACTCAACTTCAGATGAACAGATACAAAATACTCCACATTATTGATAATGTTACGGACCAGCATGTCTAAACAACTTAAAACTGTCCGCAGTCAGAACAAAGGTATACAACAAGTAACGAAATAATTTGCATTAGTACATATATGGTATAAGTTGCTTCTTTCAAAAGTGCATATGTTCACATTTTTACCATAATAGTAGGTAGGCTAACTCAAGAAATCTACAAAACTATTATAAAAGTAGGTCAACAAATTTATAAACAACACCGTATTATACTTCAAACCCTGTCAACAGCCTAAAGGCAAAGGAAATCCCAAAATTCATTATGAATAAAGCTTATACTTTTCAGATCTATCATCATGCCAGAAGAATTTAACATCAATGGCAATCTGGTGCTATAAAACTCCTGAGACAGTGAGATCCAGGGAAGGGTTGAATCCGTAAGGAATCTGTTATTTCCAATCTTACCCATCAAGCATTTGTAGGAGGTTGAATCGGGGACTGCAACCAATAAGAATGCCACAGGCCTACCTTCTAAGAACAATTTCACATATATTATAGTTAAAATGTTCATAGTTAAACCTCAAGTTCCCAACTATTATGTCAGTTTCGTGGATCATCATGTATAATAATAGATAGAAGAAAAGCAGAAGTAAAAAAATTTCGGCTAGAAATTATAGATTCATGATTCATAAATTAAGAGCCACCAAGATAGAAATACAAATAACAGCTGAACATGGACATCATTTCAGTTAACAAATTAAAAAGGCAAATTCAGAGTTTAGACTGACTAACCATGTCGGATAACGATCAACCACAACCTGCATCCGAGTTACAACCCATATCAGGTTCTTTTTGCACATTTCGGGTGTAGAACCAAAGCCATCACCAAGAAGGCCAGCAGTCTTAACATGATTGAGCGCAGTTTCCTGTTGTCAAAACAAATAATTTAGATAAAATCAGGAAGCTGCAATTCTTGTTACTATTGCAAAATTTAATTTAATCCTCCATAAACAATACCATACCTGCAAATGATTCATCAACGTCTCTATAGACGCGGTTTTATCAGCACCTATTTCATAGGATCTAATTGAAAAGTTTTGGCGGAACACAAGACCATCCTGAACAATTTTTCCTATACCAAAAGGGTCAATGAGCATGTCTGATCGTCTTGGCTTCCAATCAAGCATCATCCACTGCTTTTCAGCAGCAAGGAAAATGGTAGTAATGGCAGCTAGAAGCATGCTCCAATCAGGCAATTGATTGATGAAAGTCCTTGGGTGATGTTGTGATGTTGAACCATTTTCAACAACCTTCATACTTTCTACATTTGTAGTAGTAACCACGGTTCCATTGATCTTTGAAGGGGCTGCTTTTGCCTTAATGTTCAATCCATTAGAGCTTTGTTTGGATTTGAATCCTCCAAGGTTTGCAGGGCTACCTCCATTTTTCGGGGGTCTTCCACCACCATCAGATGAAGATGAAGTAACAGGAAAAAACGATGATGTAGCAGCAGTTGCAACCATATTGAATTTTACACCTGCATGCAAAGTTGAACCAACACTTAATAATAATAATAATAATAATCATAACCATAAACCTTAATAATAATAACAACAACAACAACAACAACAACAACAAAAATTCAGCCAACAAAACAATAATTAATTAATTAATGTGTTCTTTCTTAACGTTGAATTTTAGTAATTGCAAAGTTAGATTATTTAAGAAAGAAGGAAAAGACAAGTTTCAAACACAAACTGCCGAGCAATTACCACCTAAACAAAAAAGATTTTTCAGACAAAAATCAATTGCTAGGAAATAAATATACAATAAATGTGAAGCAAAGCAAAATGATGTTGCTGTAGATCTGACTTTGAATCTAGAAAACAACGGAAACCAATATTGCATTGAAAGTCTCAAAAATGAAGTTCAGACAAAGGAAATTTCAGCAAAAGAAAAATAAAATTGAACAAACAAAAAGTAACGAAAGTCGTGACAATACGCAACAAAACCATAACCTCATTGCGTCGAAAGCCACAAAGAGAAAAATCATAAATTATTCATTTTGTTTTAAGAAAAAAAAATATCAAGTTAGAAAACGCGATTTTTTTTCTGGGCAGTTTTACTTTACAGATTGAGGTAGATGAGAAGGGAAATGGAGGAAGGAATAAAACGCGGCGTATAGTACCTTAGAGATGATGAGAAAATGAAACCAGAGAAGAAAGGGAAGAGTGGAAACGGGAAGAAGAGGCTTGTTGGATTGCGAATAGACGCAAAAAACAGCCTTTTTACCGTCGTGTCAACACACTCTCTCTCTTGTTTTGGACTTTGTTTCTGTTATTAAATTTTGAACTCGAATAGTAAAAGGATGGATGAATTGAAGAGAATAATAATAATAATAATAATAATAATAATAATAATAATAATAGTGTGTTTAGGGCCAGCGATGTGAGTGGCACAGAATTGGAATCCAGCCAGCCACTACGTTAAATACAATCCACCTGGCCCTCCCGCCCCTCCCGCTTTTAAAGTTCTTTTTTTTGGTATATAGCTTTTAAAGTTCTTTAATTCAATTCAACTTCTACTAATAACTTAAAAAAAACAAAAATCAATATTCTTCTATTTTCAACTTCAAAGGAATAACGAATAAGCACGTTATTATTTATGTGTTTAATAAACATGTTAAAATAATTTTTTATCGATATTTAATAAAAAATTCACGATTTTATTATGAAATCTCACTTTATAGATGCAGTTTAAATATAATTATTAGATATTGAAGTTTTATTTGACGTTAATATAAAACTAATTTTTATTAACAGTGTATCTTTTTTTTTCTTTTATTATTTTATTAACATCATATTTTAATTTTTTATTTGAATATTTGAGTTACAAATTTGATGAAATTTGTATTATATTGAAAAATATAATTAATTTTATGGGTTTTGGTTGAAAATTTTGATGAATTTTTGTAAAAAAAAAAGATAATATTGTTGACATTTTAAAACATAAAATATCAAACTGTCACTTAAAATTAAAATAAAGAACCAAATCGGGGAAAAAATAAAAGACTAAAACGTTAATTGAAATTAAGTTAAGGGACCGCGGTGCTATTTAGCCAAATATTTAATTGCAAATTTCTTTTCTAAAAATGACGTTTAGAATCATTGTTACATTATATAAAATGGTTTTGACACAACTAACTTACTGAATAAACAACCAAACATTTCACATTGACCAAAAAAAACTCGTAGCTATTTTAGATACATAAATTCTACTGTGACAACAACATTGCAACAAAGAAGGGAGAATAAATAAAACCCTAAGCTGATCTTGAACTCCAATTGAGAATGATTGGGTACTGAGAACCCACATGTAGCATCAAGCCTCACTGCTTCCGATCACTAATCCAAATCATCGCTCTGTCACGTCTTCGACGTCATTGCAATTCTCGTACGACTCAAAACTCTAAGAACTTGGGGGCATAAGCCCGGTCCACAATAATAGTAATGGGTCACAATCTAAAAATAGCATATATACGAAAATACAAAGCACGAAAGCATAGCATGGCATGGTATTAAGTGATACAAGCATGCATATAAATATCATCATATAACAAATATGACTCTTTTAACAAAGCACCCTAATGTAATGCTTATATGCCAGTACGCATGATTCCAGAATTTCCACCTATCACATATCAACATGATTTACTAGAGTGTAGTCTACCACATACCTACACAACTCAAAAATCCTTGTAAGAACTTTCAATTTCCTTGTACCTTAAACCAATCAATTATCTTAATCAATACAAGTTTCTAAAACAACCCCAAATGAACCCTAGGTTCGGCCATATCCAAATCAATTAGAGTTTGGCTTTCTCTTAGGTTCCCTAACTTCAAAAAAGACTTTAGTTTAAGTACTTTGACGAAAGCGAATTTCAAAACCCTTGTGCCATACTTTGAAAATCTCGAAACTGTTTTTCAATCTCGAAACATCATGTTATAAAGTCCAAAACACTCAACGAAAATCAATACATTTCACTATAACATCAAATCGTCTACGAGAAATTATTATCGCACACGATACATATTAGTCACAACAAAACAATCACAAGGGTACCATTCTAACTCTGAAGTACATGGTTAGGAAGCTTGATACTGAAGGTGCAAACACGAGAAGGGGGGTTGAATTGTGTTTGACTAACTTGAATACTTTTCCTGTTTATACACTTTTAAAACAAAACTTGATGTATGAATAACAACAGAGTTAGCAGCGGATATAAAGTAAAAATAAAACACAGAATTTTTATACTGGTTCACCGTTAACGAGGCTACGTCCAGTCCCTTCACCTTGAAGGATTTCACTAATTCAAACCTTGAATTACAACAGTTCCACTGGCCCTCCAAGTCAGTCTTCTCAAACAGTCTAACAATCCTAGACTCTTGAGGAATACAGTACCTTGACTTCCTAAGTCAAGTCTTCTCCTGCCAATATGACAACCCCAGATTGTAGAAGGAATTACGACGCCTTGAATCTAATTGCCAAGTAATCTGCTACCCCTTCTGACTCCCTCACATTGTAGACTCTACTTCAACAACTTAGATCTAACACAAGGGAAAGAAAATAACACGAGTGCTTGCTTCTTGAAAGCTGGAACTCACAATTGACCTCACTGAAAACTTGAGTGTTTGCTTTGGAAGTGTATGACTCATTTGTGATTTTCGATGCTAAGTATTCTGCCTTGAGCCTCCTTTTATAGATGTAGATTAGGGCCTCTTCCAAGCTTAATTTCGAATTGAATCTTACTAGATTCTCTTGCAAAAATATCTTGACCAATTGGGCTTTATTTAAATAAAAAACATATCTTTCTTAAGCTTCAGATTTTCTTTCAAAAATAATTGGCCAATCATGTCTTTAGATTCTTCCCGCCAACAGCTCCTGAATTCCACAATACCTCGTTTATTTTTGTAACAAATCTTTTCAATACTTTGATCAAAATAAATTAAAATCTCCACCGTTAATCCTCTTGATTAAATCTGGACCATTTGATCTTCTGCGCTAGTCCACATCTGGACCATACTAAGTGATATGTTGTGATCCTCTGATTTCGGCCATCCTTGGACCACACTTCCTAACCTTCTGATCTTTTGATCTCGGCCATCTTGGTCTAGCAAACTGATCTGCTGTGATCCTCTGATCTCGGCCACTGCTGGACCACATATCCTGACCTTCTAATTTCGGCCAACACTAGGCCATGGTCTGATCTTCTGATCTCGGCCAACACTGGGCCAAATAGTTAAATCTGAACCATTGATCTGAAAATCTTCCCTTTGATCTGGACTAATTCTGGACTTGGTCTGGATTAAACTGAAATTAAATCTGGACAAATAATATTTCAGTATGGACATTTTACCTTCTGTTTTGGATCAGTTCTGGATCAATTCTGAAGATCATTTCTTCTGGTCTGGACTTAGTTTCATACCCTGAACCATGCTATCTTCTGGTCTGGGTCAAATCTGGATTAATTCCTTTGTTCTAGACCCCTTTATTTACCCTTTGATTAAGTCTGGATCAAGTCTGGGCTGTTTTATCATTTCACTGCCAGGCCATCTTCTGGTCAGAATAACTTATGGAATAAATCTGACATTTGACATATTCTGGTATGGGACAACTCTCCCTATGGCAAGCTTCCTTCTGGTCTGGTCCAGGTCTCCTTCTGACTTTGCTTCCTTCTGATCTGGGCCAGCAAAGATATCCTCTAGTAGTGTTTTGACATCTTGGTGTATCCTCTGGTAATTCCAGGATGCATTCTAGATGCTTTTTCTGCCTCTGCAAACTTCATTTTCTGGTGGTATTTAATGTAATAATTCAAGGTACAAAATAAGATTTCATGGAGTGCTTTTGTAAACATCAAAATCCTAAGTATTTAGAACCAACTTGGTTCCAACAATCTCCCCCTTTTTGATGATGACAAAACCTTAACTTATTTTGCTAATTTATAACTCGAAGACTTGAATTACTCCCCCTCAGACCAATCTCTCCCCCTAAGTCTGATACTGACTTTTTCTTCTCCTTTTCAACTCATTCTTTATTCACTCTTTCTTTTCTCTCTTCACATTGCCTTTCCTTTCCAACTCCTTCTCTTTTCACTCTTTCTTTTTCTCTCTCCCTGTTTCCTCTCCTTTTCAATTTCTTTTTTTTTCATCTCTTTCTTTTTCACTCCTCCTTTCTTTTTATCTCTCCTTTTCTACTTATTTCCCCTTTCTCTCTCTCTCTCTCTCCCCCGTTTTGTCATCAGCCAAAAAGAGGTCCTACTATTTTTGTAGTTTTTGTTTTTCTCTTTACAAATTACAGAAAGTAAAACAAAAAATAAAATTACAAGAAATTTAAAAACTCCTAAGTGAAGGTGCAAACACGAGAAGGGGGGTTGAATTGTGTTTGACTTAACTTAAATACTTTTCCTGTTTTAATACTTTCAAAACAAAACTTGATGTATAATTAAAACAGAGTTAGCAGCGGATAAAAATAAAAATAAAAACTCACAGATTTTATACTGGTTCACCGTTAACGAGGCTACGTCCAGTCCCTTCGCCTTGAAGGATTTCACTAATTCAATCTTGAATTACAATCTTGCTACTGACCCTCCAAGTCAGTCTTCTCAATAGTCTAACAATCCTAGACTTCTTGAAGAAAAAATCCTTGTCTTCAGCCAATCTGACAACCCCAGATTGTAGAAGAAATCACAACACTATGAATCTAATAGCTAAGTACCTTGCTACCCTTTTTGATTCCCTCAGTTTGTAGACTCTACTTCAACAACTTAGATACAACCCTATCTAATTGCCAAGTACCCTGCTACCTCTACTGACTCCCTCAGATTGTAGACTCTACTTCAACTTAGATTTGCCACAGTGGAAAGAAAATAACACGAGTACTTGCTTCTTGAAAGCTAAAACTCACAATTGACTTCTATGAAAATTTGGGTGTTTGTTGCTTTGGAAGTGTGTGACTCTTTTTTGATTTTCGATACTTTATTCTTCAGCATTAAGTCTCTATTTATAGTTGAACTTTAGATCTTCACTGATGCTTAACTTCTGTAGTATATTTCGATTAATCTGTTTTGAAAATATACTAGAGTAGTTTGCTCAGATTCTGTTTTGAGTCTTTTGCTCACTGAGATGTTTTGAGCATTTTGCTCCACTTCTGTTTTAAGCATTTTTCTCAGATTTTTTTTTAGCCTTTTTCTCCAATTCTGTTTTGAGCATTTTTCTCAGATTCTTTAATCCTCATGATCAAATCTGCACCATTGGATCTTTATGCGATAGTCCACATCTGGTCCAGCCTATTTGATATTCTGTGATCCTCTGATTTCGGCCTTTGCTGGACTGCACAGTTTGTCCCTATGATTTCGGCCACCACTGGGCCATGGTCTGATTTTCTGATCTGGACCATCACTGGACCAAATAATTATTTCTGAACCATTGATATGGAAATTTTTACTCTGATCTGGAACAAACTGAAATTAATTTGAACAAAAAATATTTCAGTCTGGACATTTTACCTTTAATTTTGGACCAGGTCTGGATTGATTCTGGAACTCATTTCTTTTGGTCTGGACTTAGTTCCATGCCCTGAATCATGCTATCTTATGATCTGGGCCAAATCTGAATTGATCCTTTTATTCTGGACTCATAAACATACCTTCTGGTCAAGTCTGGAACAAGTCTGAACTGTGTAATTTTTCACTGCCAAGCCATCTTCTGGTCAGAATAACTTCTGGAATAAAATTGATATTTGACTTATGTTTGTCTGGAACAACTCTCCTTCTGGCAGGCTTTCCAATGGTATGATCCATGTTTCATTATGATTTTTCTTCCTTCTGTTCTGGGCCACCAAACATATCCTCTGGTGATGTTTTGATATCGTGGAACATCTTCTGGAAATTCCAGAATTCATTTTCCTTTGATCTCTGCTTCTGTTTCGTTCAGTTTCTGGGGAATTTAACTTAATAATTCAAAGTAAAAAATAAGTTTAGATTAAGTACATTTGTAAGCATCAAAATCCTAAGTACTTAGAACCAACATGGTTCCAACACTAAGATACTACTTGAGCTAGTCAGATATGGAGGTAATGCTGAGATGCTTCTTGATGAACTCGAACCTATCTTCTGGTAATGCTTTGGTGAAGATGTCAGCCCATTGATGATCAGTGTCCACAAACTGGATGCTTAAAGTCCCTTTTTGAACATGGTCCCTAATGAAATGGTGTTTTATTTAAATGTGTTTGGCTATAGAGTGTAAGATAGGGTTCTTGGTTAGGTTTATGGCTGAAGTGTTATCACAGAACAAAGGGATATTGGTTTCAAAGATGTTGTAATCTTCAAGTTGATGTTTCATCCAGAGTAACTGTGAACTACATCCTGCTGCTGATATATACTCTGCTTCAGCTGTTGACATGGCAATGATTCTTTGTCTTTTGCTTGATCAAGAGATCAAATTATTGAAGGTGCAAACACGAGAAGGGGGGTTGAATTGTGTTTGACTTAACTTGAATACTTTTCCCGTTTTAATACTTTCAAAACAAAACTTGATGTATAATTAAAACAGAGTTAGCAGCGGATAAAAATAAAAATAAAAACTCACATACTTTATACTGGTTCACCGTTAACGAGGCTACGTCTAGTCCCTTCGCCTTGAAGGATTTCACTAATTCAACCTTGAATTACAACCTTGCTACTGACCCTCCAAGTCAGTCTTCTCAAATAGTCTAACAATCCTAGACTTCTTTGAGGAAAAACAACTCTTGTTCTTCAGCCAATCTGACACCCCAGATTGTAGAAGAATTCAAAAACACTATGAATCTAATTGCTAAGTACCTTGCTACCCTTTCTGAATCCCTCAGTTTGTAGACTCTACTTCAACAACTTAGATACAACCCTATCTAGTTGCCAAGTAACCTGCTACCTCTATTGACTCCCTCAGATTGTAGACTCTACTTCAACAACTTAGATTTGCCACAGTGGAATGAAAATAACCGAGTACCTGCTTCTTGAAAGCTGAAACTCACAATTGACTTATATGAAAATTTGAGAGTGGTTACTTTGGAAGTGTATGACTCTTTTGTGATTTTGGATGCTAAGTATTCTGCCTTGAGCTTCCTTTTATAGATGCAGATTTGGGCCTCTTCCAAGCTTAATTTCGAGTTGAATCTTGCTAGATTCTCTTGCAAAAATAACTTGACCAATTGGGCTTTATTTAAATAAAAAACATATCTTCAGATTTCCTTTCAAAATAACTGGCCAATTAAATCTGTTGGTTCTTTCCCGCCACAGCTCCTGAATTCCACAACACCTCACTTTATTTTTGTAATAAATCTTTTTAATCCTTTGATCAAAATAAATTAAATTCTCCACCGTATAAATTTCCTGATTAAGTATGGACCATTGGATCTTCATGTGCTAGTCCACATCTAGACCATACTGATTGTTATGCTGTGATCCTCTGATTTCGGCCTTCCCTGGACCACACTTCCTGACCCTCTGATCTTCTGATTTTGGCCATCTTGGATGCGCACCTGATATGCTATAATCCTCTGAATTCGGCCTTTGCTGGACTATACATTATGTCCCTCTGATTTTGGCCAACACTGGGCCATGGTCTGATTTTCTGATCTGGACCATCACTAGACCAAATAATTATTTCTGAACCATTGATCTGGAAGTTTTTACTCTGATCTGGACTTTGGTCTGGAACAAACTGAAATTAACTTGAACAAAAAATATTTCAGTCTGGACATTTTACCTTTAATTTTGGACCAGGTCTGGATTGATTCTGGAACTCATTTCTTTTGGTCTGGACTTAGTTCCATGCCCTGAATCATGCTATCTTATGGTCTGGGCCAAATCTAGATTGATCCTCTTGTTCTGGACTCATAAACATACCTTCTGGTCAAGTTTGGAACAAGTCTGGGCTGTGTAATTTTTCACTGCCAGGCCATCTTCTGGTCAGAATAACTTCTGGAATAAAATTGATATTTTATTCCTATTTGTCTTGATCAACTCTCCTTCTGGCATGCTTTCCAATGATATGATCCGTGTTTCATTCTGAAATTTATTCCTTCTGATCTGGGCCATCAAATATATCTTCTGGTCATGTTTTGACATTCCTGGAGTATCTTCTGGTCATTCTAGAATTCATTTTTCTGGAATCCTTTGATCACTGCTTCTGATTCCTTCAGTTTCTGGGGCATTTAACGTAATAATTCAAAGTACAAAATAAGTTTACATTGAGTGCTTTTGTAAACATCAAAATCCTAAGTCTTAGAACCAACTTGGTTCCAACAATCTCCCCCTTTTTGATGATGACAAAACCTTAACATATTTTGCTAACTTATAATTCGAAAACTTGAATTACTCCCCCTCAGACCAATCTCTCCCCCTAAGTCTGATACTCTCCTTTTCAACTCCTTCTTTTTCACTATTTCTTTTCTTCTCTTCTCCTCAACTTTTCAACTCCTTGTTTATTCTCTCTTTCTTTTTTCTCTCTTCACGCGCCTCTCCTTTTCAACTCCTTCTTTTTCACTCTTGCTTTTCTTCTCTTCTCCTCTCATTTTCAACTCATTCTTTATTCTCTCTTTCTTTTTCTCTCTCTCTTTCTCCCCCTTTTTGTCATCAGCCAAAAAGTGGTTCTACTATTTTTGAATTTTTTGTTTTTCTCTTTACAAATTACAGAAAGTAAAAACAGAAAATAAAATAACAGGAAATTTAAAAACTCCTAAGATGACTACTTGAGCTAGTTAGATATGGAGGTCATGCTGAGATGCTTTTTAATGAACTCGAACCTATCTTCTGGTAATGCCTTGGTGAAGATATCAGCCCATTGATGATCAGTGTCCACAAACTGTGAATTGCATCCTGCTAAGAAAGTGCAGTTGCCACTTTTACTTTTCCTTTCCAACTTGTCTCCAGCATAGTCGGAATTACAGAAACCTCTGAGTTTGTAGGTGGGGGTTTTCTTGTATAACAAGGTAAGGTTGGTAGTTCCTTTAAGGTATCTCAGAATTCGTTTGACAGCAATTAATTGGGATTCCCTACGGTCAGCTCGAAATCAGGCATAAACACAAACACTAAACAGAATGTCAGGTCTAGAAGCAATTAAGTAAAGAAGGGATCCAATCATACCTCTGTATGTTTTCTGGTCTACCTTTTGGCTGGTTTTATCTTTCTCAAGTGAGCAGGTTGGGTGCATGGGGGTGGCCATTGGCTTACAGTCACTCATCTTGAACTTTTTGAGAAGTTCTTTAGTATATTTTGATTGGTGAATGAGTATACCTGATTTGCCTTGATGAATCTGAATTCCCAGGAAGAACTTAAGTTCTCCCATCATGCTCATTTGGAACTCCTTCTGCATTAGGTCAGAAAACTCTTTGCACAAAGTGCCATTAGTTGATCCAAATATGATATCATCAACATAGACTTGAATAATCGGAATATCATTTTTGATGGATTTCCTAAACAGTGTATTATCAATCTTGCCTCTATTAAATTCATTCTTAAGCAGAAAGTTACTAAGTCTGTCATACCATGCCCTTGGTGCTTGTTTTAAACCATATAAAGATTTTTTAAGTTTGAAAACATGGTCTGGAAAATCAGAAATTTCAAAACCAGGGGGCTGTTTGACATAGACTTCTTCACTTATGTAGCCATTTAAGAATGCACTTTTGACATCCATTTGATACAGCATTATATCATAATTAGCAGCAAATGATAAGAGAGTTCTAAATGCTTCTAACCTGGCCACTGGAACAAAAGTCTCAGTGTAATCCATACCTTTCTGTTGACTATATCCTTGAGCTACAATTTCACCCTTTTCATTGAATTTGTTTCTGAATACCTACTTGGTTCCAATAATGCTTCTGTTTGGTCTGGATACCAGATCCCAAACATCATTCCTTTGAATTTCATTCAGCTCTTCTTGCATTGCAAGTATTCAACCTTCCTCTGCCAAAACTTCATCAATAATGCTTGGTTCGCATCAGCTTCTGGTTCTGTAACAGCTTTTGATTCTGATGAATCAACTTCTGGTTCTGGTGAATCTGTAACAGCTTCAGATTCTGGTAAATATCCAGATTTCTCTTATGACTTATCTTGGCTGTTTCTGACTTGATCAGATTTATCTTTTGAAGATTTGTCATGTGTTGCTGACTTGCTTGTATCCTTTACCTTTCCAGGAACTTCTGTTTCTTGTGCTTCTGCTCCTTGCACTATTTTTTTCTTGCTTTGATTTGTTAAGATCAAGCAGTTTTTCATTTTACATAATGCAAATCAAATAAGTTAAAATTTAACTCAATACAGCCAAACCATTCGTTCTGCTTCTGCTTCTGCTCCCTTTGGTTCTGATGAACCTGTACTATCTTTATCTTGCTTTGATTTGTCATATACCATAATATAAATCAATTAATTTAAAAATGAACTTAGTACAGCCAAACCATTAATTCTGCTTCTGGTTGTTTCTGTTTGTTTTTGAAACCACTGGAATGCTGTTTCTTTTGAGTGTTCAATTCGTGTGAATCACCTGGTTCCTCTGATGTTTTGAAAACCTGCAGAATACTTATCTAGCTTTGATTTGTTAAGATCAAGCTTCTTGTTATCACAGTAAATATTAAATAATAATAATATTTACAGCAAGATGTAGCCTCGGTTTTACTCTGAAAATCCTCTTGCTTCTGATTTTCAGATTCCTAATCTATATGTTCTGAGATTACATGGTTTGGATGAGGGAATTTGAATTCCCTTCCAGGTTTGTAGTCTTGATGAATCTCACTAGAGAGTTTGAAGAACTCTCTTGATTCTGATTCTTTAATTTTTGTTTTGGCTCATACACCATATTCCTCTGGTGATTCTGGAACTTATGGTGATTCTGATAATCATACTTATTTTGATAATTAAGGTAGTTCTGATGATCATACCTCATCCTTTGATATTGATACATGTTCAGGTTCTGGTTCTGGTATTGATTCTGATTCTGATTCTGGTTCCAGTGTTGATTCTGGTTCCAGTTTCTGTGCCTCCAGTTCTGGTTCTGGTTCTAGTGTTTGTTCTGGTTCCACTTCCAGTACCTCTGATACTGGTTCCAGTTTTGGTTCTGGTTCCAATTTCTGTGCTTCTGGTACTGGTTCCAGTTCTGGTTCTGGTTCCAGTTCCTGTTCCTCTGATAATTCTGGTTCTGGTTCTAATAGGTATTGTGTTGACCAGTTCTTCTTCTACTAGAGTCACTTTGCTTCTGTTTGGTAGATGTTGGAACATAAACCTTCTTCTGCTTGTGCGTTGCCAACATCCATTGTCCAAGCACCATTGTTGGTGTCTCCTTCTGGTTGCTCAGAATATCTCATCGTCTTCATCTTCTGATTCTGTTCCAGAGCCTGAGCTGTATTCAGAACATGAGTTGGTATGAGCCATCAGAGACAAAATTGTTTCCTCTGATGTGCTTCCAGATTTGCCAGAATGATTGCTTCGATCATTCTTCCTTCTGCCTGTTTTCCTTCTGGAATTCGTGCCTTTGTGAGGTCCAGAAGCAGACTTGATGTGAGCTATCTTTGTTGTTTTTGCCTCTTCTTCATCAGAAGATTCTTCCTCTGATTCTGATACATCCCAGGCAGCCATCAGACCTTTCTTTCTGTATCTGGAACTCTTCTTGTGCTGTTTTCCTTTTTCCAGATTTGGAAATTCTGACTTGATATGTCCAGGTTCATTGCATCCATAACAGATGATGTTCTTCTTGTCAGATTCTTCCTTGCTGTTATGTTTCTTCTGGGAACCTCTCCTCTTTCTGTTTTCCCAGATCTTAACCATCTTTTTGGTTAAGTAAGCCATATCATCACAGTCATTGTCACTATCCTTTGATTCTGATACTGCCTTTGCAGCTTTCTTCTGTTTCGACTTCAGAGCCAGATTCGTCTTCTTCTTAGGTTCATCTTCTTCCAGTTCTATTTCATGAGACCTGAGTGAGCTGATTAGATCTTCCAGCCTCAAGGTAGTCAGATCCTTAGCTTCCTGAATTGCAGTAACCTTTGGTCTCCACCTTTTTGGTAGACTTCTCAGAATTTTCCAGACATGATCTTCAGTGGTATAGCTTTTGTTTAATACTTTCAGTCCTGATACCAAAGTCTGGAATCTGCATAACATTGTGTCAATGTCTTCATCCTCTTCCATCTTGAACAACTCATACTTTCTGACCAATATGTTAGCCTTTGTTTGTTGAACCTGCTTGGTTCCTTCATAGGTCAGAACCAGACTATCGAATATACTCTTTGCTGTTTCTTTATTTGTGCATCTATCAAATTCCTTGAATGTGATTGCACTGACCATGATGGTTTTGGACTTGTGATGAAGTCTGTGTAGTTTGATCTGATCTGATTTCATATCATCCAAGTCTAGTTTCTTAGTTGGATCTTCTGGATCAGTAGGTGCAATGTATCCTCTGACTATCATCTTCCATAATTCAGGATCTTGAGATATGACAAAACTTCTCAGTCTGTCCTTCCAATACTCAAAACCTTTCTCCATCAAATATTGGTGGTATGTTGATGTTGCCTCCCAATTCTTCTGACATATTGAATCACTTGGACCTTTCCTCAAACACTGTTAAGTGCTCAGCCTTGAGACCGAGCTCTGATGCCAATTGAAGGTGCAAACACGAGAAGGGGGGTTGAATTGTGTTTGACTTAACTTGAATACTTTTCCTGTTTTAATACTTTCAAAACAAAACTGGATGTATAATTAAAACAGAGTTAGCAGCGGATAAAAATAAAAATAAAAACTCACAGATTTTATACTGGTTCACCGTTAACGAGGCTACGTCCAGTCCCTTCGCGTTGAAGGATTTCACTAATTTAACATTGAATTACAACCTTGCTACTGACCCTCCAAGTCATTCTTCTCAAATAGTCTAACAATCCTAGACTTCTTTGAGGAAAAACAACTCCTGTTCTTCAGCCAATCTAACACCCTAGATTGTAGAAGAATTCACAACACTACAAATCTAATTGCTAAGTACCTTGCTACCCTTTCTGAATCCCTCAGTTTGTAGACTCTACTTCAACAACTTAGATACAACCCTATCTAATTGCCAAGTCACCTGCTACCTCTACTGACTCCCTGAGATTGTAGACTCTACTTCAACAACTTAGATTTGCCACAATGGAATGAAAATAACCGAGTACTTGCTTCTTGAAAGCTGAAACTCACAATTGACTTATATGAAAATTTGAGAGTGGTTGCTTTGGAAGTGTGTGACTCTTTTGTGATTTTCGATGCTAAGTATTCTGCCGTGAGCTTCCTTTTATAGATGCAGATTCGGGCATCTTCCAAGCTTAATTTCGAGCTGAATCTTGCTAGATTCTCTTGCAAAAATAACCTGACCAATTGGGCTTTATTTAAATAAAAAACATATCTTTAGATTTCCTTTCAAAATAACTGGCCAATTAAATCTGTTGGTTCCTTCCCGCCACAGCTCCTGAATTCCACAACACCTCACTTTATTTTTGTAATAAATCTTTTTTGAATCCTTTGATCAAAATAAATTAAATTCTCCACCGTATAAATTTCCTGATTAAGTCTGGACCATTGGATCTTCATGCGCTAGTCCACATCTAGACCATACTAATTCTTATGCTGTGATCCTCTGATTTCGGCCTTCCCGGGACCACACTTCCTGACCCTCTGATATTCTGATTTCGGCTATCTTGGATGCGCACCTGATATGCTATAATGCTCTGAATTCGGCCTTTGCTGGACTATACATTCTGTCCCTCTGATTTCGGCCAACACTAAGCCATGGTCTGATTTTCTGATCTGGACCATCACTGGACCAAATAATTATTTCTGAACCATTGATCTAGAAGTTTTTACTCTGATCTAGACAGATTCTGAACTTTGGTCTAGAACAAACTGAAATTAACTTGAACAAAAAATATTTCAGTCTGGACATTTTACCTTTAATTTTGGACCAGGTCTGGATTGATTCTATAACTCATTTCTTTTGGTCTGGACTTAGTTCCATGCCCTGAATCATGCTATCTTATGGTCTGGGCCAAATCTGGATTGATCCTCTTGTTCTGGACTCATAAACATACCTTATGGTCAAGTCTGGAACAAGTCTGGGCTGTGTAATTTTTCAGTGCCAGGCCATCTTCTGGTCAGAATAACTTCTGGAATAAAATTGATATTTGATTCCTGTTTGTCTTGATCAACTCTCCTTCTGGCATGCTTTCCAATGATATGATCCATGTTTCATTCTGAAATTTATTCCTTCTGATCTGGGCTATCAAATATATCTTCTGGTCATGTTTTGACATTCTTGGAGTATCTTCTGGTCATTCCAGAATTCATTTTTCTGGAATCCTTTGATCACTGCTTCTGATTCCTTCAGTTTCTGGGGCATTTAACTTAATAATTCAAAGTACAAAATAAGTTTACATTGAGTGCTTTTGTAAACATCAAAATCCTAAGTCTTAGAACCAACTTGGTTCCAACAATTATCACCTAAGAAAGTGCAGTTGCCACTTGTACTTTTCCTTTCCAACATGTCTCCAGCATAGTCAGAATCACAGAAACCTCTGAGTTTGTAGGTGGGGGTTTTCTTGTATAACAAAGTAAGGTTAGTGGTTCCTTTAAGGTATCTCAAAATTCGTTTGACAGCAGTTAAATAAGATTCCCTAGGGTCAGCTTGAAATCGGGCACAGACACAAACACTAAACAAGATGTCAGGTCTAGAAGCAGTTAAATAAAGAAGGGATCCAATCATACCTCTGTATGCTTTCTGGTCTACCTTTTGGCTGGTTTCATCTTTCTCAAGTGAGCAGGTTGGGTGCATGGGGGTGGCCATAGGCTTACATTCACTCATTTTGAACCTTTTAAGAAGTTCTTTAGTGTATTTAGATTGGTGAATGAGTATACCTGATTTACCTTGATGAATCTGAATTCCCAGGAAGAACTTAAGTTCTCCCATCATGCTCATTTGGAACTCTTTCTGCATTAGGTTAGAAAACTCTTTGCACAAAGGGCCATTAGTCGATCCAAATATGTTATCATCAACATAAACTTGAATAATCAAAATATCATTTTTAACGGATTTCCTAAATAGTGTATTATCAATCTGGCCTCTATTAAATTCATTCTTAAGCAGAAAGTTACTAAGTATGTCATACCATGCCCTTGGTGCTTATTTTAAACCATATAAAGATTTTTTAAGTTTAAAAACATGGTCTGGAAAATCAGAGTTTTCAAATCCAGGGGGTTGTTTCACATAGACTTCCTCACTTATGTAGCCATTTAAGAATGCACTTTTAACATCCATTTGATACAGCATTATATCATGATTAGCAGCAAATGATAAGAGAATTCTAATTGCTTCCAACCTGGCCATTGGAGCAAAAGTTTCAGTGTAATCTATACCTTCCTGTTGACTGTATCCTTGAGCTACAAGTCTGGCTTTGTTCCTTACCACTTCACCTTTTTCATTTAGTTTATTTCTGTACACCCACTTGGTTCCAATAATGTTTTTGTTTGGTCTGGGTACCAGATCCCAAACATCATTCCTTTGGAATTCATTCAACTCTTCTTGCATAACAAGTATCCAACCTTCCTCTGCCAGAGCCTCATCAACATTGCTTGGTTCAATTGTTGAGAGTAAACCAAACAGACTGGTTTCTCTACTTGATGATCTGGTCTTTAAAGGTTCTGATGCACTGCCAATAATGAGAGATTCTGGATGTGAAGACTTGTACTTCCATTCGTTCTTTCCCTCTGACTTGTTTTCAGAGTCAACATGTTCTTCTTCATCTTGATCTTTCACAGATTCTGCTGCTGGTTCAGCTTCTAGTTCCTGTGCCTCTGGTTCACCCTCAATTTCCTCATCTTGCTTTGACTTTTCAGAGTCAAGCTGTTTATCATCAAACTTAATGTGGATTAATTCTTCCACAGTGTTAGTTTCTTTATTAAACACCCTATAAGCTTTTGATCTCTCAGAGTAGCCAATAAAGATACACTTTTGAGATCTAGAATCAAACTTAGCTAGGTTATCTTTAGTGTTCAACATAAAACAGATGCAACCAAATTGCTTAAAGTAGGAAATATTGAGTTTCTTACCTTTCCACAGTTCATAGGGAGTTTTATTTAAGATGGACCTGATGTAGACTCTATTCTGAATGTAGCAGGCTGTGTTGACAGCTTCTGCCCAAAGGTAGATGGCAACCTTCATATCATTCAGCATGGTTCTGGCCATCTCCTGCAGTGATCTATTTTTCCTTTCTACCACTCCATTATGTTGAGGTGTTCTGGGGGATGAGAAGTTGTGAGAGATCCCATTCTCATCACAAAATTCTTCAAAATACTTGTTCTCAAATTCACCTCTATGATCACTTCTGATGGTTATGATCTTAATACCCTGTTCATTCATAACTTGCTTACAGAAAGAAATAAACACTTTGTGAGATTCATCTTTGTTCTTTAAAATTTTTACCCAAGTCCACCTTGAGTAATCATCAACAATCACAAAACCATATTTCTTACCACTGAGGGAAGCTGTTTGAACAGGACCAAACAGATCTAAGTGAAGCAGTTCAAGTGGTTGAGAGGTGGAAACACATTTTTTAGTTTTAAAACAGCTTTTAGTTTGTTTACCTCTTTGACATGCTTCACAGAGTATCTCAGTTTTGGAACTTACCTTGGGAAACCCTCTTACCAACTGGAGTTTGCTCAACTCGGATATAAGTCTAGGGTTTGCATGCCCTAGCCTCTTGTGCCAAATCAGATTTTGCTGACTTACAGATAATAGGCATTTAACTTGTTGCTTAGCAAGACTAAAAAGATCAATTTTATAAACATTATCCTTCCTAGTTCCAGTAAATAAAACAGTCCCATCAATTTGACTAACAGCTTTGCAAGTTTTTTGATTAAAGATAACATCATAATTGCAGTCACTTAATTGACTTATGCTTAGAAGATTATGTTTTAGCCCTTTAACTAACAGAACATTTTTAATAGACAAGGGAGAAGAAGTGTTACCAATAGTTCCTGTACCAATAATCTGACCTTTTTGGTTTCCTCCAAAGGAAACTTTGCCTCCATTCTTCATAGTCATATCCAGAAACATAGATTTATCTCCTGTCATGTGCTTAGAGCAGCCACTGTCAAGATACCAAGTTTTGTGTTGCTGACCAGACCTTGCCTTTTCTCTGTTAGAATCAGAGTCAGAGTCAGACTCAGATTCAGACTTAGCTTTTGTTCGAGGCATTAGGGCCAGTTCTTCTTCTGGCTTGTTTGAGCAGTTTCATTGATTCTGCTTTGGTTTATAAATCATCTTCCTCTCATGATTCTGGAACATGTTTTGATTCTGGTAATTTTGGTGAATCCAGTGATTTTGATAACCTTGATAATTCTGGTGATTTGGGTGAATCTGGTGGTTCTGATGAATTTGGTAATTCTGGTGATTCTGGTAATTCCTGATCTGATTCTGGTTCTGGTTCCCGTGTTGATTTTGATTCTGATTCCAGCACTGATTCTAATTCTGTTTCCAGTATTGGTTCTGGTTCCAGTGTTGGTTCTGGTTCTAGTTTTAGTTTTTGTGCTTCTGATACTGGTTCCAGTTCTGGTTCTGGTTCCAATTCCTGTTCTGGTTCTAGTTTTGATTCTGGTTCCAGTTCTGATTCTGGTTCTGGTTGCGTTGACCAAACCTTTTTCCATCTGGCTCAGATTGCCTTTGTCTTGTTGTAGCAGGAACATAAACCTTATTCTGCTTGTGCATAGCCAACATCCATTGTCCAGGCACCATTGTTGGTGTCTCCTTCTGGTTGCTCAGAATATCTGCAACATAGACAATTTGATCTTTTGGTACCCAGAACTGGTTGGGTCCAGGTTTGTTAGTCTTAACAGCTCTCTGATCTTGTTCAGATTTTACCAATGGACAAGATAGTTCAGAGTGACCTTTCTTAGCACAAACAATACATAAAATATAAGAATGAACTGCTTTACTTTCAGCAATCGTTTCTATAAAACCAAGACCTCTCTTTCCAGTGTTACTGTTTCCATAAATCATAGATGCATATTTACTTCTTTCCATTCCATTGGAAATAAAGTTTTGAAAAAAATGTTCATGCATATCAGATTCACAAACAGTTTTGGAAGTGGAACAAACATTGCTTTTGAGAGTTTGGTTTTCAGATTTGAGTCTTGCAACTTCAGTTTTGAAATCCTTGGTTTTAGTTGCATACTCAGAATTTTGATTCTTTAAAACATGGACCTCTTTGGTCAGATTTTTCTTATCTTCCCTAAGAGTTTTCAGTTTTAAAGCCATCTTATTATTTGCATTTAAAAAATCTTTTAAAGTATCAACTAACTCAGATTTAGAGAGATCAGAAAATACCTTATCGTCTTCATCTTCTGAATCTGTTCCAAAGCCTGAACTGTATCCAGAACTTGAGTTGGTATGAGCCATCAGAGACAGAATTGCTTCCTCTGACGTGCTTCCAAATTTGCTTGAATGACTACTTCGTTCATTCTTCCTTCTGCCTGCTTTGCTTCCTGAAATCATGCCTTTATGAGGTCTAGAAGCAGACCTGATGTGTGCCATCATTGCTGTTTCTGCCTCTTCTTCATCAGACGATTCTTCTTCTAATTCTGATACATCCCAGGCAGCCATCAAACCCTTCTTTCTGTATCTGGAACTTTTCTTGTGCTGTTTGCCTTTTTCCAGATTTGGACATTCTGATTTGATATGTCCAGGTTTATTGCATCCATAACAAACAATACTCTTCTTGTCAGATTCTTCCTTTCCTTTGTTGTTATGTTTCTTCTTGAAACTTCTTCTCTTCCTGTTTTCCCAGATCTTAACCATCTTTTTGGTTAAGTAAGCCATATCATCACAGTCACTGTCACTATCCTCTGATTCTGCTGCTGCCCTTGCATCTTTCTTCTGTTTCGACTTCAGAGCCAGATTCTTCTTCTTCTTAGGTTCATCTGCATTCAGCTCTATTTCATGAGACCTGAGGGAGCTGATCAGATCTTCAAGCTTCAAGGTAACCTTTGGTCTCTATTTGGCTGGTAAGCTTCTGAGAATCTTTTTAACATGATCTGCTGTTGTGTAGCTTTTCTTCAAGACTTTCAGTCCAGATATCAGAGTCTGGAATATGCAGAACATTCCATCAATGTTTTCATCATCTTCCATCTTGAACATCTCATACTGTTTGACCAGTATGTTAGCCCTTGCTTCTTGAACCTGCTGGCTTCTTTCATAGGTCAGAACCAGACTGTCAAATATGCTCTTTGCTGTTTCTTTATATGTGCATATGTCAAATTCCTTGAATGTGATGGCACTCATCATGATGTTTCTAGACTTGTGATGAAGTTTGTGTAATCTGCTCTGATCTGGTTTCATATCATCCATGTCTAGCTCTTTAGTTGGACCTTCTAGATCAGTAGGTGCAGTGTATCCTTTGACTACCATCTTCCATAGTTCAGGATCTTGAGATATGAAGAAACTTCTCATTCTATCCTTCCAATACTCAAACCTTTCTCCATCAAACAGTGGTGGTCTGTTGATGTTGCCTCCCAGTTCATCTCTGGATTCTGCCATGTTGAACCCCTTGGACCTTTTCTCAAACACTGTTAAGTGCTCAGCCTTGAGACCGAGCTCTGATGCCAATTGAAGGTGCAAACACGACAAGGGGGGTTGAATTGTATTTGACTAACTTGAATACTTTTCCTGTTTTTACACTTTTAAAACAAAACTTGATGTATGAATAACAACAGAGTTAGCAGCGGATATAAAGTAAAAATAAAACACAATTTTTATACTGGTTCACCGTTAACGAGGCTACGTCCAGTCCCTTCACCTTGAAGGATTTCACTAATTCAAACCTTGAATTACAACAGTTCCACTGACCCTCCAAGTCAGTCTTCTCAAACAGTCTAACAATCCTAGACTCTTGAGGAATACAGCACCTTGACTTCCTAAGTCAAGTCTTCTCCTGCCAATCTGACAACCCCAGATTGTAGAAGGAATTACAACGCCTTGAATCTAATTGCCAAGTAATCTGCTACCCCTTCTGACTCCCTCACATTGTAGACTCTACTTCAACAACTTAGATCTAACACAAGGGAAAGAAAATAACACGAGTGCTTGCTTCTTGAAAGCTGGAACTCACAATTGACCTCACTGAAAACTTGAGTGTTTGCTTTGGAAGTGTATGACTCTTTTGTGATTTTCGATGCTAAGTATTCTGCCTTGAGCCTCCTTTTATAGATGCAGATTAGGGCCTCTTCCAAGCTTAATTTCGAGCTGAATCTTGCTGGATTCTCTTGCAAAAATATCTTGACCAATTGGACTTTATTTAAATAAAAAACATATCTTTTTTAAGCTTCAGATTTTCTTTCAAAAATAACTGGCCAATCATGTCTTTAGATTCTTCCCGCCAACAGCTCTTGAATTCCACAATACCTCACTTTATTTTTGTAACAAATCTTTTCAATACTTTGATCAAAATAAATTAAAATCTCCACCGTTAATCCTCTTGATTAAATCTAGACCATTTGATCTTCTGCGCTAGTCCATATCTGGACCATACTAAGTGATATGATGTGATCCTCTGATTTCGGCCATCCTTGAACCACACTTCCTAACCTTCTGATCTTCTGATCTCGGCCATCCTGGTCTAGCAAACTGATCTATTGTGATCCTCTGATCTCGGCCACTGTTTGACCACACATCCTGACCTTTTGATTTCGGCCAACACTACGCCATGGTCTGATCTTCTGATCTCGGCCAACAGTGGGCCAGATACTTAAATCTGAACCATTGATCTGAGAATCTTCCCTCTGATCTGAACTAATTCTGGACATGGTCTGGATTAAACTGAAATTAAATCTGGACAAATAATATTTCAGTCTAGACATCTTACCTTCTGTTTTGGATCAGTTCTGGATCAATTCTGGAGATCATTTCTTCTGGTCTGGACTTAGTTTCATACCCTGAACCATGCTATCTTCTGGTCTGGGTCAAATCTGGTTTAATTCCTTTCTTCTGGACCCATTTATTTACCCTCTGATTAAGTCTGGATCAAGTCTGGGCTGTTTTATCATTTCACTGCGAGGCCATCTATTGGTCAGAATAACTTCTGGAATAAATCTGACATTTCACATATTCTGGTCTGGAACAACTCTCCCTATGGCAGGCTTCCTTCTGGTCTAGTCCAGGTCTCCTTCTGACTTTGGTTCCTTCTGATCTGGGCCAGCAAAGATATCCTCTGGTAGTGTTTTGACATCCTGGTGTATCCTCTGGTAATTCCAGGATGCATTCTGGATGCTTTTTCTGCCTCTGCAAACGTCATTTTCTGGTGGTATTTAATGTAATAATTCAAGATACAAAATAAGATTACATGGAGTGCTTTTGTAAACATCAAAATCCTAAGTATTTAGAACCAACTTGGTTCCAACAGATACTATGCCACCACCGGAGTGGACAGACAATTCAAGTTGGCCCTATCTTCATTGATTCCCTCAACTCAACCTTAGACACATATATGCGACAGTCGATGTAACAGTGCTCTCCTTCCCCTTCTCCCATTCTAATTTCTGTTTTACGAATAAAAAAAAGGGAGTTTCTCAAAAGTGATATTACTTGGAAATCAAAGCACCAAACCAGAAAATCCTCAGAACAAAAGTTGTTCTCCTCATCATTACGGAGCTAGAGAACCCATTTTCGTAGCACCAAATGCAAGAGGGGGTTTCGCTGATTTTTGACGCAGAAACGTGAACAGTAGCAAAAATGCAACAAGGGTAAGGGCACCTTCCACTTTCTAGTTGCATTTTAGGGCTGTAAATGTATGTTTGAGGTGTGATCATATTTGAGTTTCTGTTTTGAAAAACGAAACTGTTTTGCATGACATTTTGAAATATGAAAAAATGCATTCTGTTGAGGTTTTAAAAATCTGTGATGTGCTGTTTTGGGTGGTTATCTCAATGCTGTTTTGTTATTGTGGGAAAGTTGAAAAATGCCTTGCATATTGTTCTGAAGATGATCAAAATGCATATTTATAAAACTGTTGTGCTGGTTGTTATAAAATGCGAAAATGTACTATGTTGGTGTTTTGGTGTATGTGATGCTTGCTGTTTGGCTGAATGTATTAATGTTGTTCTGATGGTGTGAGAAAGCTGAAAATGCTTTGCATTTTGTGATTGGTAATGTAAGAATGCTGGAAATACTCTGCATGTTGTTTTGAGAATGCTCACAATGTAAACGTTTGGAAATGCATGTTCTGTTTTGAGTTTGATATTCTGTTTGGGGGATTTAAACAAAACTGTGATGTTGCTTTTGGTGTTGGTGATTATGTTTCTGTCCTGTTGATGAAAATCTAGTGTTGCTGATGTTTTCAAAAGAGAAGGATTTAAAATGATGAAAGTGCCTTCTGGAAAATCTATATTGATGAAAAATGTCTGAGTTTTGTGGTTTGCAAAAGAGTGCTAAAACTGTTTTGGGGTTGTTGGTTTTCCAAAGGAAAAAGTTTGAAAATGTGTTGAAGTCTCAAGAAAATTTCACTGAATTCGAAGGTGTATTCGAATACAACATGAGTGTATTCGAATACAGCCTGCCAAGTTTCTATTTTACTCAAGTTTTCGAACTTGTATTCGAATACGGGCTTCTTTATTCGAATACAGATGAAGGATTTTAGCATCTGACTTAGCATCTGTAATCGACTACGACCCTGTTGTATTCGAATGCAGAAGTGAAATTTTAACACTCTATTCGCATCTGTATTCGACTACGACAGCCTCGTATTCGAATACAGGATGCTAACTTTCACAATATTTGTTTCTGTATTCGAATACAAGAAAAGCTGTATTCGAATACAGATTCAGGTTTTTCTAGAAACTCAAGTTTTAGCTTCTGTATTCGAATACAAGGAAGCTGTATTCGAATACAGATTCGTGTTTTCAAAAAACCAAGTTTTAAACACTGCCATGGGAACTTTAAAGTGTGGGAAAACATTGGAAAGGTTTGAAATGATTTAAAATTGAGTTTTTGAAATAGTTTTGAAGAGGAGATGATGAAGTTCTTGAAAACCTTTAATGATGTTGGGAAAAATGTTGGGTTTATACTGTTTTGGTCTTTTGTATTCGAATACAAGGATGCTGTATTCAAATACAGAGTGTTGAATTTGTACTGTTTTCAGTTGCTGTATTAGAATACAAGGGAGCTGTATTCGAATACAGATTCGTGTTTTTCAGAAAATCAAAGTTTTAAACATTGTTTTATAAACCCTAAAAGTTGAGGAACATTGGAAAGGTTTGTGACAAATTAAAACTGGCATTTTGTGATAGTTTGAATTGGTGGTGATGAAGTTTTTGAGACTTTACTGATGTTGTGAAAATACTGATTTTTACACTCTGACAGCCTCTATATTCAAATACAAGGAGGCTGTATTCAAATACAGAGTGTTGATTTTGCCCTGTTTTTGGCTTTTGTATTCGAATACAATGAAGCTGTATTCGAATACAGATTCGTGTTTTCCAGAAATCTCAGTTTTAAACACTATTTTATGAATTTTAAGAGTTGGGGAAAACAGATGGGAGATTTTTGATGAACAAGAATGGAGTCTTAAGATGATGTGAAGTGGAAATGATGAGATGTTTGAATATTTGATGTATGATGTGATTATGATGAAATTTGTTGTGTTGAGATGTTTTGAGAAATGATGGAAAGGCATGAATTTTACTGAGCGACTGTACCCTGAAATGCGCAAAAATGTGCTGATTCGTTGAGCGATTGCACGAGTGCTGGTCTATTGAGCGACTGCACTGGTACTGATCTGTTAAGCGATTGTACGTTGGTATATGTTAAACGTGCTAGTTTGTTGAGCGACTGCACGAGTGCTGGTCTGTTGAGCGACTGCACTGGTGCTGATCTGTTGAGCGATTGCACCCTGGTCTTGATGGCCGTTAAAGTAAAACATATTTAAATTGTGTTGGTCTGTTGAGCGACTGCACCTTAGTAATTCCAAGAAGTTGAATTCATGAGCATATTCATATTGCATCAGGGTGATTGACCGGTGGGTCACGATTTGGTTATATGATGATGATTGGAAACTGATGTGTATAAGTACGTTATAAATTCTGAAATTCTGATGAATGATTGTGAATGCTGGAGTGTTAGTTGTACTTACAATATGTTTTCTATATTAATTGGTTGTTTTAAAAGCATATATGTCATGAAATTTCAAGTGAGCATCCTTAATTTTCATCATTGTTATATGAAATGCAATGGATATTTTTGTTACTGTGAGATATATGCTATGTGTTATTTGTTAATTTCGGTCGGTGACCCTTTAATATTACTGTGGAATTTGGGCTTTGCCCTCAGATGCCCCCCAAACCCATGTTTCCCGTGGGTCCCCCGACGACGGAAACGTCGCTCGATTTCTTTGATCGTTCCGTGCCTACTGCTTGGGTATACGACCCCATCTCAAGCAGGGCCATGTACACAGGGAGATTGAAGAGGACCTGTAGGACTGACGGAGTGGTGCACTATGTGGAGCACACCTATGCGAGGATTGACTTTCCTGTGCCTTCCAGTTTGGTATTGGAGGCGCATGGAATTTTTGATGATGCAGAGGAGCCAGCTTGAGGGATTGAGACGGAGGCCACCGTAGGAGTGGTGACTCCTAACACGGTGATTGGAGGGGATGTACGTGATTCTGAGGCGGAAGAAAAGAACAAAGGGCCGATGCCAGTAGCAGCAGATATTCCGGGTCCATCTAGGGTATCCGATGATTGTTATGAGATTCCGGCACCGCCGAAGCGACCTAGATTGTGCATTGATCTGACTATGGAGGAGACCGATCCCTCTTTGTATGATGAGGAGGAGGAGGTTACATGGAGGCGAGCGGCGGAGTCGGATGAGACTTGTATGGGATGTGGAGGAAATCCGTACTATTGTAGCTTTAGTGCATGATCAGTTAGATTTGATGTATAGGATTTTGAGCTGGAAAATGTAATTTGTTTTTAATTTGGGAATTATTGAACCACTTTTCCGCTAACACATTCTGCACTCTGATATTTTCTTCTGGGATGTTATGACACTGCTCTTCTTTTGAAATGTATTAATGTTATTATTAATTCCCAAAGTTAAGTACTTAGTAATGATATGATGAAGTTATTTAATTACGTTCATCGATTAAATTACGACGTACTATTTTATGAGATGAATTAAAGGAAATTTTATTTCAATTCTTTTGAAGTAATAATTGGAAAAATCATTTTTAATTATTTATTTTAAAAATAAAAAAAATACACTCGCGCTGTGTTTTAAACTCAGGGTGTTACAATTGTGGTATCTGAGCATTTGGTTAAAGTTTTCGGTTAAAGCTCTTATTTAATTATTGGTTTCGAGTCTTTATCTGATCATGCATAGGAGCAAGTAGTTAAAGTTTCAAGTCTTGTGTAAGTTGTGGTGTGACTAAAGTGATGATGGTTTTGTAGGAAACAATGCCTCCAAGGAGAGACGACACCACAAGAGCCAATGTCAGTCGGGAAGATAGGATGGCTGAAGCGATGAATAACATGGCTGCGTCTGTGGCTGCACAGACGGATGCAAAGACTCAACGAGATCTGGAGAAGAGAGAAAGAGAGATTCGTGTTGCAGAATCTAGAGGACTAGAGGATTTTCGTCGCCATAATCCTCCCAAGTTCAATGGGGATGAGGGTCCAGAAAGAGCGGACCAATGGATTCAAGAGATGGAGAAAATCTTCGAGATGATTAATTGTCGGGCAGCGGTGAAAGTCAACTATGCCACATATCTACTGATAGGGGATGCAGAATATTGGTGGAGAAGTACAAGACTACTGATGGGGTCAGCCCAAGATGAGGTGAACTAGGAGTCGTTCAAAAAGAAGTTTTTGGACAAATACTTCCCGATGAGCACTAGGACCAAGTTGGGTGACGATTTTCTGAAATTGCACCAGGGAAACATGACGATGGGTGTAAGACCCTTAATTTTTAATTAAAATTATGGAATTAATTTTAATTGTATTTTTGGGGATAATTGTAAAATATTTAATATATGTATGTTTGAGTGAATATATATATATATAAATATTTATTTTGGAGGATGAAATAAAAATTATTGGGTGAAGATTAAATTAATTTAATTATGAGTAATTAAATTAATTGTACAATTAATTGAGGATTAGTGGCTAATTACAAGGTAATTAAGTGCTGAAGAACCCAGCCTTATTTTAATATTATTTTGGGGTGAGGTGGCACCACCAAAAGCCTATAAATAGGGTGAGCATGATGGTGAAATCAGAACACCATCCCTCCTTCCTCATTGCCCATACTGCATGTAATAGTAACCCATTTTTTCCCTCCCATTCTGTCTCTGTTTTCTGCCTTCCCATTTCAAGTCACGGTTATAAAAGAAGAAGAGAGGAAACTCTTCAAAGTATCATTACTGGAACATCCAAACATTGAAACACCAAAACCCCAGTACAAAATTTATTTCCCATACCATTACGAAGCTAAAGAACCCAGTTTCGCAGCAGCAAACACCAGTTGCAGTTTCGCCGTTTCTGGACGCATACACTTTAGCAGAAGCAGAACACGCTACAAGGGTAAGGGCACCTTCCAACTTTCTAGTTGCATTAGGGCTGTAAGTGTATAATTTTATGGCATTACTAGTATTTTCATGACTGTTTTGAAACTGGTTTGCCTGTGCTTGAAAGAAATGGGAAAAAAATGCATTTTTGATGTTTTAAAAGCTCTGTGATGATTTCTGTTTGAGCTGAATGCACTAAAGATGTGCTGTTTATGTGGGAAAGTGGAAAATGTCTTCAATGTTATTTCAAACATGATCTAAAAATGCATGTTCATAAAACTGTTTTAAAAATGGTTTTGAAATGCAAAAATGCATTCTGTTTGTGTGTTGCTGCTCTGTGAATGCTGCATGTTATTCTGATATGTGTGAAAGTTGAAATGCTTGCATGTTCTTCTGATGTGTTGTGAAAGCTGAAATGCTTGCATGTTATTTTGATGAGTTGTGAAAGCTGAAATGCTTGCATGTTATTTTGATGTGTTGTGAAAGCTGAAATGCTTGCATGTTCTTCTGATGTGTTGTGAAAGCTGAAATACTTGCATGTACTTCTGATATGTGTGAAAGATGAAATGCTGTGTGTTATTCTGTTGGTTTGAAGTTCTGGATGATTTGGTGTTGATGATTCTGATTCTGTTTTTTTTTGAGTGATTCTGGTAATGTTGATGATTTAAGAAGAAAAAGGGATTTTGAATGAGGATGGTATTGTCTGGAAAAGTACTGAATCTGTTTTTGGTTGTCTTTTTAAAAGGAAACAGTTTTGAAAGGTGTTGAATTTCACTGGTTTTTGAAGGTGTATTCGAATACAACATGTGTGTATTCGACTACAACCTGTAAAGGTTCTGTTTTACTGAAGTTTTCAAACTTGTAATCGAATACAAGCCCTTGTATTCGAATACAGAGAAAGGATTTCAGCTTCTGACTTAGCATCTGTATTCGACTACGACCATGTCGTATTCGAATACAGAAGTGGGATTTTAACACTGTATTCGCATCTGTATTCGACTACAGGCATGCTGTATTCGAATACAGAATGCAAATTTTCACTTGTTTCAGTTTCTCTATTCGAATACAGTGGGTCTGTATTCGAATAGAGATTCGTGTTTTTCCAGAAGCACTGTTTTTAGCTTCTGTATTCGAATACAAGGAAGCTGTATTCGAATACAGATTCGTGTTTTTCAGAAAATCAAGTTTTAAACACTAAGATATGCATTTTAAAGTGTTGGGAAACTTGGAGAAGGGTTAAAGTAATTTTAAAAGGAGGTTTTGAAATATTTTGAAGAGGAGAGGATGAAGTATTGAAAACCTTTAAGGAACTGGGAGAAAAGATTGAATTTTCAAGGTTTTGTCTTCTGTATTCGACTACAGGCATGCAGTATTCGAATACAGAATGTTAAAATTACAGTTTCATGTTTTTGTATTCGAATACAAGGGGTCTGTATTCAAATACAGATTCGAGTTTCCACAAATTCCATGTTTTCAAGAGTGTTTGTAAACCCTGAGTGTTTTGGGAATGTTGGGATTGTTGTGGTGAATTAAAATGGAACTGTTGGTGATATTTTGAAATGGTGGTGATAAAGTTATTAAGACTTTACTGATGAAATGAAAGAGGTGTTTTGTGCACTGAGACAACCTCTGTATTCGAATACCAGAGGGCTGTATTCGAATACAGAGTGTCATTCTGCACTGTTTTTAGCTTCTGTATTCGAATACATAGGAGCTGTATTCGAATACAGATTCGTAAAATTCCAGAAATCCTCAGTTTTAAACTCTGTGATTGAATTTTTAAGAGTCTGGGAAAACCTTTCAAAGTGTTAATGATTAATGGATTGTTTAATCATGATTGTGATGATGTTAATTCTGACTATGCTGAAATATTTTAAACATGATGAGAAACATGAATTTTCTGTTTTTGCATTCTGTTTCTAGAGAAGTGAAACACTGCATATTCATGCATTGCATAGTCAAGTGGTACCCGCGATGGGCCACAGAGTAATGCGCAACCACGTGCTGATCTGTTGAGCGAATGCACGAGTGCTGGACTGTTGAGCGTCTGCACTAGGTACTGATCTGTTGAGCGATTGTACTTTCGTATATAAGTGCTAGATTGTTGAGCGTCTGCACTGGTACTGGATTGTTGAGCGTTTGTACCCTGAAATGTGCAGCCACGTGCTGATCTGTTGAGCGATTGCACGAGTGCTGGACTGTTGAGCGTCTGCACTGGGTACTGATCTGTTGAGCGATTGTACCTTGGTTTATGTCAAACGTGCTGGTCTGTTGAGCGACTGCACGAGTGCTGGACTGTTGAGGGTCTGCACTGGGTGCTGATCTGTTGAGCGATTGCACCTTGGTCTTGAGGGCCGTTAAGTCAAACATAATGTGCTGGTCTATTGAGCGACTGCACCTTGGTGATTCCAAGAAACTGTATACATGAGCATATACATATTACATTGAGGTATTGACCGGTGGGTCACGTTGATTATATTATGAATGAGTGGAAAATTGAATGTGTGTGAGTACTGTCCAGAATATGAAATTCTGATTTAATGATTGTGTTTTGCTGAGATGTTGTTTGTACTTACCACATATTTCATAATGTTTGGTTGCTGTTTTTGGAAAGGCATATATGTCATTAAATTTCGAATGAACATTATTATTTTCCTCATCATCATATGCTATACCATGATTATAATTGTTGCTGTGCAATATATGCTATGTGAATATTTGTTAATTTCGGTCGGTGACCCTTGCTATTATATTGTGGACTTTGGGCATTGCCTCAGATGTTACCCGAACCCGTCCTACCGATGGATACACTAACAACGGAAACGTCGTTAGTTTCCCCTGATCTTTACGTACGGAGTCTACGTGGACAACGCAGAGGGACGAACGATTGGCTGAAGACGAGACTTATAGAGGATACGGTGGAGACCGTGCTACTGTAGCTTAGTGCATGATCAGTCTAGACTTTTGTATAGGGTCTTGAGTTTTGGGAAATGTAATTTCATTTTGGGAATTAATGTATTACTTTTTCCGCTGTATTATTCTGCACTCTGACACTGATTGGGTGATAACTTTTGAAATGAACTGATTTTATTTTAATTCCCTTGATATTAATTTTGGAAAACTCATTTTAATTATTTAAAAAAAAAAATACACCCGCGCTGTGTTTTAAACTCGGGGTGTTACAATGAGGGAATATGCAGCCAAGTTTGAATCTCTATCAAGGCATTTCATATTTTTCCGTGAAGAAGTTGATGAAAAGTTTATGTGCCATCGCTTTCAAAATGGACTGAAGTATGAAATTCAAGACTCGGTCTTACCCTTGGGAATTCAACGTTTCCAAGTGTTAGTAGAGAAGTGTAGAGAGGTTGAAGAGATGAAGAACATGAGGGCCAACAGAGGAGGGAACTTTAATTTAGGAGGGCCTAGTCAGATGCACTATCAGAACAATAGAGGAAAACAAGCGGCTAAGCCGTATAACCGGCCACAAAACAACAAGAGAGGCCAGAATCGGCCGGGAAATCAGAATTTTGGACGGCAATTGGGACAAGGAGTCTGATGTTATCGATGTGGGAAAGAAGGACATATTGCTACTGCTTATACCATAAGGGATCTTATGTGTTTCAATTGCCAGAAACCAGGACACGTGGCGAGGGATTGCCGGGTTCTGAAGGTGGAACCAACTATGAACGCAACTAGGGCTACCCGTCCTATTGCTAGGGGATGCGTCTATCACATGGGTGCTGAAGCTGGGAATCAAGCTCCAAATTTAATCCAGCAAGATTGTGAGATTGCATGTAACACCCTAACTGCACTTTTTGATTCGGGGGCAACCCACTCGTTCATTGCTATGTACTGTGTGCATCGTTTGAAGTTATCTGTGTCTGCTTTACCTTTTGATTTGGTTGTTTCCACACCTGCTAAGACTTTGACCGTAAACTTTGCATGTTTACACTATACTGTAACGATTCAGAATAGAGATTTCTTGGTTAATTTAATCTGTCTACCCCTACAATCACTCGAAATCATTCTCGGCATGGATTGGATGACGTATAATTACGTAGCCTTGGATTGTGCTCGAAAATTAGTCCTTTTCCCCGAACCTGGAGTCGTTCGGTATTTGGCTGCTAACAAACTCGAAGTATCATTGAGAGAAGGAACTCAGGAATTTTTATCATTGGCTAACGTGGAGACCAAGATGGATGTGAACCTAGAAGATGTGGTGTTAGTCAAAGAATATCCGGACGTATTTCCAACAGAAATTCCAGGATTACCCCCGGTGAGAGAGGTGGAGTTCTTCATTGATTTGCACCCAGGAACTGGGCCTATTTCAATTGCGCTGTACCGGATGTCGCCATTGGAATTAAGCGAGCTTAAGGGTCAAATTGAAGGCTTATTGGAGAAAGGATTTATCAGACCAAGTGTGTCGCCGTGGGGAGCTCCGGTGTTGTTGGTTAAGAAGAATGACGGAAGTTCACGCTTATGTGTGGATTATTGGCAACTTAACAAGGTAACTATCAAGAATCGTTATCCTTTACCACGCATCGATGATTTAATGGACCAATTGAGGGGAGCCGCAGTGTTTTCAAAGATCGATTTGAAGTCAGCATATCATCAAATTCGGGTAAGAGAAGGAGATATTCAAAAAACTGCTTTCAGGACCCGTTATGGACATTATGAATATCTCGTGATGCCATTTGGAGTTACAAATGCACCAGCAATTTTTATGGATTATATGAATAGGATCTTTAGCCCGTTTTTGGATAAATTCGTCGTGGTGTTCATCGATGATATATTGGTTTATTCAAGAAGTGAGGAGGAACACGGAGAACACCTGCGCCAAGTTCTTGAAGTTTTACGAGAGAAGCAATTGTACGCCAATCTGTCGAAGTGTGAGTTTTGGCTAGAGAAAGTGAACTTCTTGGGACATGTGATAATAAAAGAAGGAATTGCTGTGGATCCAGCAAAGACTGAGACAATTCTTGCCTGGAAACAGCCCCAGACTATCACAGACATACGAAGTTTTGTCGGACTAGCAGGATACTACAAGAGATTTATTGAAGGATTCGCTAAGATTGTAGCTCCTTTGACACAACTCACTAAGAAGAATCAGCCGTTTGCATGGACAGAGAAGTGTGAGGAAAGTTTTCAGTTGCTTAAGGAAAAGTTGACAACCTCACCAGTATTGGTCTTGCCACAGCCAGAAGAACCATATGAAGTATACTGTGATGCATCTCACCAAGGTCTGGGATGTGTTTTGATGCGACACAAGAAAGTTGTAGCCTACGCCTCAAGGCAGTTGAAAACTCACGAACGAAACTACCCTACTCATGATTTAGAGCTTGCTGCAGTAGTATTTGCATTAAAGGTCGGGAGGCACTACTTATATGGATGCACGTTCACGGTGTTCAGTGACCATAAAAGCTTGAAGTATCTATTCGATCAAAAGGAATTGAACATGCGTCAGAGGAGATGGATGGAGACACTCAAGGATTTTGACTTTTCATTGTAGTACCACCCTGGAAAAGCCAATGTGGTGGCTGATGCATTAAGTAGGAAAAGCGTATCAGTGTCTTCAATGATAATGGCCAGACAACAAGAGTTGTGGGAAGCATTTAGAGATCTACACTTGGACGTAGAGTTTGCATCAGGATTTTTAAAGTGTGGAATGATAACAATTTCGAGTGGTCTACTTGAGGAGATTGCAAACTTGCAAGACGACGCATTGATCCAAGAAAAGACGAATCTGATAGCGCAAGGGCAGACAACTGAGTTCAGGATCGGACTAGATAATATTCTGAGATGTAATGGAAGAGTTTGTGTACCAGAAGTTGCAGATATGAGAAGAATGATTTTGGAAGAGGCTCATAAGAGTAAGTTGAGTATTCATCCTGGAGCGACCAAGATGTATCAGGACTTAAAACAGAATTACTGGTGGCCAGAAATGAAGAGGGATGTAGCGGAGTACGTATCGGCATGTGTGACTTGTCAGAAAACGAAAGTGGAACATCAACCACCTGCTGGAATGTTGCAACCTTTGGATATACTGGAATGGAAGTGGGATAGCATTTCCATGGATTTTATAACTGGATTGCCCAAGACAAGTAAAAAGAATGATTCGATTTGGGTAATAGTGGATCGATTGACAAAAACGGCACATTTCCTACCGGTAAGGACCACTTATAAAGTAGATAAGCTGACGGAGATCTACATTGCTGAGATTGTGAGATTACATGGAGTACCATCGAGTATTGTATCGGACCATGATCCAAAGTTCACATCTCATTTTTGGGGAGCGCTGCATGAAGCTTTGGGAACGAGACTGAAATTGAGTTCCGCTTACCATCCACAAACAAATGGACAGACTGAAAGAACAAACTAGTCCTTGGAAGATCTATTGAGAGCATGTGTATTGAATGATAGAGGAAACTGGGATGAGGTGTTGCCATTGATTGAGTTTACTTACAACAATAGTTTTCACGCAAGTATTGGAATGGCACCCTATGAGGCTTTATATGGACGCAAGTGTCAGACGCCTTTATGCTGGTATAAGGACGGAGAGAGTATGATTGTTGGACCTGAGATGGTGGAACAGACCACAGAAAATCAAGAGTATACAAGAGAAAATGAAGATTTCGCAAGATCATCAGAAGAGTTATGCGGACAAGCGTCGCAGACCTTTGGAATTCGAGCAGGGTGATCATTTCTAAGGGTCACGCCTACAACTGGTGTTGACAGAGTTATTAAGTCAAGAAAGTTGACTCCGAAATTTATTGGACCATACCAGATTACTGCACGAATTGGACCATTGGCTTATCGGATCGCTTTACCTCCAATACTGTCCAATATTCACGACGTATTTCATGTGTCTCAGTTAACCAAGTACATTTCAGATCCGTCACATGTGATCGAACCAGACACAATTCAACTAAAGGATAACCTGTCATTTGATGTATTCCCTGTAACGATTGAAGACAGGAAGATGAAACAGTTGAGGAACAAGGAAGTCCCACTAGTCAAAGTGATTTGGAATCCGACTACAGGTGACGCGACTTGGGAACTGGAGAGTAAGGTGAGGGAACAATACCCTCAGTTGTTTATTAACATGTAGTTTCGAGGACGAAACTAATTTAAGGGGGGTAGTAATGTAAGACCCTTAAATTTAAGAATTAATTTATGGAATTAATATTAAGTGTATTTTGGGGATATTTGTAAAGTATTTAATATATGTATGTTTTGAGTAAATATATATATATATATTTTTTTTTTTATTTGGAAGATAAATTAAGATTATTGGATGAAGAGTAAATTAATTTAATTACGAGTAATTAAATTATCTGGCAGTTAATTAAGGGATTATCGACTAATTGCGACGAGATTGGTTAAGTGCTGAGGATCAGACAAGTGTCGGGTGAGGTAACACCCACATAAGCCTATATATAGGAGTGAGAAGGAAGGGCAAAGTCAGAAACTCATTCCTCCTCCCTTACTGCATGTAACAGTGCTCACCTTCCCCTTCTCCCATTCTGATTTCTGTTTTACGAATAAAAAAAAAGGAGTTCCTCAAAAGTGATATTACTTGGAAATCCAAGCACCAAACCAGAAAACCCCCAGAACAAAAGTTGTTCTCCTCATCATTACGGAGCTAGAGAACCCATTTTCGTAGCAGCAAACACAAGCGGGAGTTTCGCCAATTTTTGACGCAGAAACGTGAACAGTAGCAGAAACGCAACAAGGGTAAGGGCACCTTCCACTTTCTAGTTGCATTTTAGGGCTGTAAATGTATGTTTGAGGTGTGATCATATTTGAGTTTCTCTTTTGAAAAACGAAACTGTTTTGCATGACATTTTGAAAGATGAAAAAATGCATTCTGTTGAGGTTTTAAAAATCTGTGATGTGCTGTTTTGGGTGGTTATCTCAATGTTGTTTTGTTATTGTGGGAAAGCTGAAAAATGACTTGCATGTTGATCTGAAGATGATCAAAATGCATATTTATAAAACTGTTGTGGTGGTTGTTATAAAATGCGAAAATGCACTCTGTTGGTGTATGTGATGCTTGCTGTTTGGCTGAATGTATTAATGTTGTTCTTATGGTGTGAGAAAGCTGAAAATGCTTTGCATGTTGTGATTGGTTATGTAAGAATGATGGAAATACTCTGCATGTTGTTTTGAGAATGCTCAAAATGTAAACGTTTCGAAATGCATGTTCTGTTTTGAGTTTGATATTTTGTTTGGGGGATTTAAGCAAAACTGTGATGTTGCTTTTGGTGTTGGTGATTCTGTTTCTGTCCTGTTGATGAAAATCTGGTGTTGCTGATGTTTTCAAAAGACAAGGATTTAAAATGATGAAAGTGCCTTCTGGAAAATCTATATTGATGAAAAATGTCTGAGTTTTGTTGTTTGCAAAATAGTGGTAAAACTGTTTTGGGGTTGTTGGTTTTCCAAAGGAAAAAGTTTGAAAATGTGTTGAAGTCTCAAGAAAATTTCACTGAATTCGAAGGTGTATTCGAATACAACATGAGTGTATTCAAATACAGCCTGCCAAGCTTCTGTTTTACTCAAGTTTTCGAACTTGTATTCAAATACGGGCCTCTGTATTCGAATACAGATGAAGGATTTTTGCTTCTGACTTAGCATCTGTATTCGACTACGACCCTGTCGTATTCGAATACAGAAGTGAAATTTTAACACTGTATTCGCATCTGTATTCGACTACGACAGCCTCGTATTCGAATACAAGATGCTAACTTTCACAATATTTGCTTCTGTATTCAAACACAAGGGAGCTGTCTTCGAATACAGATTCGGGTTTTTCCAGAAACTCAAGTTTAAGCTTCTGTATTCGAATACAAGGAAGCTGTATTTGAATACAGATTCGTGTTTTCAAAAAACCAAGTTTTAAACACTGCCATGGGAACTTTAAAGTGTGGGAAAACATTGGAAAGGTTTGAAATGATTTAAAATGGAGTTTTTGAAATAGTTTTGAAGAGGAGATGATGAAGTTCTTGAAAACCTTTAATGATGTTAGGAAAAATGCTAGGTTTATACTATTTTGGTCTTCTGTATTCGAATACAAGGATGCTGTATTCAAATACAGAGTGTTGAATTTGTACTGTTTTCAGTTGCTGTATTCGAATACAAGGGAGCTGTATTCGAATACAGATTCGTGTTTTTCAGAAAATCAAAGTTTTAAACATTGTTTTATAAACCCTAAGAGTTGAGGAACATTGGGAAGGTTTGTGACAAATTAAAACTGGAATTATGTGATAGTTTGAAGTGGTGATGATGAAGTTTTTGAGACTTTACTGATGTTGTGAAAATATTGATTTTTACACTGTGACAGCCTCTGTATTCGAATACAAGGAGGCTGTATTCAAATACAAAGTGTTGATTATGCCCTGTTTTTGGCTTCTGTATTCGAATACAATGAAGCTGTATTTGAATACAGATTCGTGTTTTCCAGAAATCTTAGTTTTAAACATTGTTTTATGAATTTTAATAGTTGGGGAAAACAGATGGGAGATTTTTTATGAACAAGAATGGAGTTTTAAGATGATGTGAAGTGGAAATGATGAGATGTTTGAATATTTGATGTATGATGTGATGATGATGAAATTTGTTGTGTTGAGATGTTTTGAGAAATGATGGAAAGGCATGAATTTTATTGATATTGCATACTGTTTTCAGTAAAGAGAAAACACTGCATATTCATGCATTGCATAGTCAGGTGGTACCCGCGATGGGCCACAGAGTAATGCATAAACGTGCTGATCTGTTGAGCGATTGCACGAGTGCTGGTCTGCTGAGCAACTGCACTGGTACTGGTCTGTTGAGCGACTGTACCCTGAAATGCGCAAAAATGTGCTGATCTGTTGAGCGATTGCACGAGTGCTGGTCTGTTGAGCGACTGCACTGGTACTGATCTGTTGAGCGATTGTACCTTGGTATATGTTAAACGTGCTGGTCTGTTGAGCGACTGCACGAGTGCTGGTCTGTTGAGCGACTGCACTGGTATTGATCTGTTGAGCGATTGCACCCTGGTCTTGAGGGCCGTTAAAGTCAAACGTATTTAAATTGTGTTGGTTTGTTGAGCGACTGCACCTTGGTATTTCCAAGAAGTTGAATACATGAGCATATTCATATTGCATCAGGGTGATTGACCGGTGGGTCACAATTTGGTTATTTGATGATGATTGGAAACTGATGTGTGTAAGTACGTTATAAATTCTGAAATTCTGATGAATGATTGTGAATGCTGGAGTGTTAGTTGTACTTACAATATATTTTCTATATTAATTGGATGCTGTTTGAAAAGCATATATGTCATGGAATTTCAAGTGAGCATCCTTAATTTTCATCATTGTTATATGAAATGTCATGGATATTTTTGTTACTGTGAGATATATGGTATGTGTTATTTGTTAATTTCGGTCGGTGACCATTTACTATTACTATGGAATTTGGGCTTTGCCCTCAGATGTCCCCCAAATGCATGTTACCCGTGGGTCCCCCGACGACGGAAACGTCGCTCGATTTCATTGATCTTTCCGTGCCTACTGCTTGGGTATACGACCCCATCTCAAGCAGGGCCACGTACACGGGGAGATTGAAGAGGATCTGTAGGACTGAAGGAGTGGTGCACTATGTGGAGCACACCTATGCGAGGATTGACTTTCCTGTGCCTTCCCGTTTGGTATTGGAGGCGCACAGAATTTTTGATGATGCAGAAGAGCCAGCTGGAGGGATTGAGACGGAGGCCACCGTAGGAGTGGTGACTCCTAACACGGTGATTGAAGGGGCTGTACGTGATTATGAGGCGGAAGAAAATAACAAAGGGCCGACGCCAGTAGCAACTGATATTCCAGGTCCATCTAGGGTATCCGATGATTGTTATGAGATTCTGGCACCATCAAAGCGACCCAGATTGTGCGTTGATCTGACTTCGGAGGAGACCGATCCCTCTCTGTATGATGAGGAGGAGGAGGTTACATCGAGGCGAGCGGCGGAGTCGGATGAGACTTGTATGGGATGCGGAGGAAATCCGTGCTACTATAGCTTCATTGCATGATTAGTTAGATTTGATGTATAGGATTTTGAGCTGGAAAATGTAATTTGTTTTTAATTTGGGAATTATTGAACCACTTTTCTGCTAACACATTCCGCACTCTGATATTTTCTTCTGGGATGTGATGACACTGCTCTTCTTTTGAAATGTATTAATGTTATTATTAATTCCTAAAGTTAAGTACTTAGTAATGATATGATGAAATTATTTAATTACGTTCATCGATTAAATTACGACGTACTATTTTATGAGATGAATTAAAGGAAATTTTATTTCAATTCTTTTGAAGTAATAATTGGAAAAATCATTTTTAATTATTTATTTAAAAAAAAAAATACACTCGCGCTGTGTTTTAAACTCGGGGTGTTACATACTTCCCTGAAATCACTACGCTTGTCAGGCTCTGCCTATATGATGACAAAATAATCTCCACTTCAAAAATTCACATTAACTTGAAATATTTTCAATATCTATTTACTCCCCTCGTTAGCCTAGTCTACTCCATTAAGAGCATTATCTATAGTACAAGTTGGAATAATCATTAATTCATCAATTATGGGGTTACTTCAATATTCTCATCACAAATTTATATCATTAATCATGCATTATCATGATCATCATATAAACTCATAACTAATTTATAACGTCACTATCATCAATCAAACATCATCATCATCACATAAAACTATATCATACAATGCATCTCACATAACATAAACTCGTCTAATCAAACATATGCATACAATTTCATTCAACATCCAAAATTAAAATAATATCAAATATTACACAATTATCAAAAATCAAATCAATCAACACCTTATAAACATTTCTATTTCACATTTTAATCTCACAATTCTCATATTTTCACTTTAACTAATTTATCTCTCAAATGACTACTGTCGTATGTAGCGAGCCCCGGATGAATCGGTGGAAAATACGGTTTTCTCGTTCATCTAACATTATAATATACTCATGAATTCCAATGCTATCGCACCTCTTACTTGGATTTAAGCTTTCACACAACAAACCCAGGCAGTTTACTGAACATTTGTCATGTCTTCGTCGATCGTCGTGTCTTATAAAACGAGTTAAGCGCTATGTGTGTTGTCCATCTCCTTTTAAAATCGGAATCTATTAACTCTATGAGAATGAGAATGAGAATGAGAATGAGAATGATTGATTTAATTCTGTGGGTGCGGCAATGTTCTTATTACTTTAGACGATAACTATATTATAGTTAGCAAGGAATGAGAATTTTTGTTTTGGCAAGCGGCGGATAGAAAAGCAAGCAGCAAAGCCTAATAAACTTATCAATATATTTGTAAGATAGTTATCATACGATGCCTACATATACCAATCAGCTTCTACAAATCAGCGTGTCCTATATATTTTAATCTATCATTATTATTTATTTATCTATTTATTTTAAAGAAACAATTATGTAGTTTTTTTTTAATGATATATTTAATTAGGTTTTACTATTCCTCTAATCCATAAAACATATTTTACTCTTTTGTTTTATTTATTTATTTATTTTTAAATAAAATCAACAATTATCCAAACTAATTTTTGTTAACACTTTTTTAAACACAATTTCATTACTGAAATTTTACTAATATTTAAAAACTAATATTTTATAATATAAAGTAATTAATTTTTTTTAATACATTAATAACCAAAACTCTCACATTCAAAATAATAACTATAATTATTACTATAATATTTTTTAAAATAAACCCATAAAAATACTACCATCTTTATAGAATAGTCAAAACGATAAAATAAATATACATAATATCAAAAATTTATATTAATTAATACATCACAATCAATATGTATCAAATCATCATGTCATAGGAAATATATAAACATAAAGAAAATCAATCACAATATTACTAATATCTCAAGATAATTATTTATAAAATAAATAACTTGAAATATAAAATAGTTATAAATAATTGAAATATAGCTACGTGCATACCTTACATAAGTCAAACGCACAGAAAAATATTACATTAATTGTGTACGCGTATATCTACGTAAAATCGCATAAAAACTTATTCTTTAATGTATTACACTAAAGTACTATTATTTTTAGAAAAATATAAAAATAATAAAATATAATATTTATTATTTATATCACTCATTGTATCTAATATGTATAAAACTAGCACATCATAAAAAGCACCCATATAACAAAAATTAGTCATAAAATTTATCAACATATATTTTAAAATAATTTTAACATCAAATTAATTATTTAAAATTCTATTTAATTAATAAAATAGTTTATTATTAAATTTGGGGTGTTACACACACTGTTTGAAATTTCAATTAAATCATCAATCAATTTCACAAATTTGTAAACTTTAATATTTGAAAAACTATTAGAAGGCTTGTATCACCAAATCTTATAAAAAAACTCAAATACTAAGAGTTCCAATATTCTAACTATTCAAAATCATGATTCTTCCTATTTGACATTGTTGAAACCTTAATCTTTATCAACTATTCTTTGCATATAAACTTTCATACGAAAACCACATTTTCTATTCAACACAAAATATTTCCCAAGTTCACAATTTTCTTTTAAGTCTTCAACTAAAATCTTCATTCCTAATAAAACTACATATCAAAACCCAAAATTGTAATCATTTATTGTTTTTCAAAACACTTAAATACTTCTTTGGCCTCAAATTTTAGCATAAAGTTGACATGTTTACTATAAAAATCAAAACATTCAACTTCAAAACTTAAGATTCAAACTTTGTTCATAAAGTGGATATCTGTCTTTCAAACCTTTTTGATATACAAAGCGTGAACCGTTATTATTTTTTTTAAATATGAACTATTTTCAAAATCATAAAGTTTGAAACTTTATTTCTCATAATTAAATCTTTTCATAAAAATTGGAAATTTAATATTAAAGAGAAATATTTTTTGGTTATAACTATAAATATGGAAACCTTATTTTCACAAAAACCCCAGAGATAGAACTTTTAATACCTTAATCACAAAATCAACATAAAACCAACATTTAATCAAAATTTTGAACTTTCTATCTATATATATACAACTCGGCTAAAACCCATTTTACCCATCAAAGTCTTTCAAAAAAATTTCCAAATCCAAATCTAGTGTAAAACACCTTAAATAATCAAGCACAACAACTCATTTGGTTTCAAACTTTAAACGACTCCAAATTTTAATTTATACCACCATTAAAAATTACAAGAGCACTTTTTCCTAACTCCTTTAAAGTTCATAAAATTTCTACCATTCAAATACTTTTGAATTAAAACAAAGCACAACAATTTATTTACCACTTTATTTCAAAACTTATTCCAAAATTTTTGTCATGACCTTTTTGTTTCTATCTCTTTTCCTTTAAAATTTCAACATAACAAACATAAAATATTCAAAGTTCTCTCTACCGCTAACTTAGTGTCAACAATCTCAATTCATTTTCGAGACTCAATGAGCTAACTACAGAAACATAGGGAATTATAAAATTTACTTCAAGGTTACATTATTCAAGAAAACTAATCAATTTCTTTTTTATCAATCACTCACTTACTTTAAAATCCTCAATTTCTTTTTTTTTTAATTTTTTTAATTTTAATAAAAAATACATCACTTTGGTCCCCAAACACCTTAACATTTAGTTGTCATTTCAATTAAAAAAATATAACTAAGCACACTTGCAAAAGTCTTCTTAATTTTCCTAACTTAAAATACTCTAATAAAATTTCTATTGTCGGTTCAAACTCATTTATTTGAAAACAACTCATTACGTTACTCAAACATGTACAAAAATCAAAATTTCATATTATGACAAACTACATTTTGGTCTTACTAAATTTTTGGGTGGTGTGGTTTCATTTTTTTTATTCATGTTACTAACTCCTCTAATTTCAATATTAACAAAGCACCAAGCTAGAAAAGCACACTTTCGTTTTACTCTCTTACCTAGGGTTTTGATTTTTTAAAAGAAAAAGAGTTGAAAATGTTTCCTTCAACTTCCTAAACATTAATAACAACCATAATAGTGATAAACAAGCAAGATTAAAGCTCAAAATAAATAAATAAATAAAAAATCACTTTTCTCCCCATATGCATGCTTCCGGTTTTAGAGAAAAGAGGGAAGAAATGCCTACCTCAACTAGTGATCCTTAGCTCTTTGCAATCATCTCAAGTAGTGAAACAACTTTGTAGTTGGAGGTTTTGTGATCAGAGGTTTCTAAGTTGCTCAAAAATGAATGAGAACGTTTCGGTTTGGAGAGAAATGAGAGAAGATGTGTTTGAAAAATAAAAGAAAGTGATAGTAAGATGATGATGACGACACATTAATTAATCTACTATCTAAATTCCAAATTAATTTCCAATTTTTTTTAATTGATCACATAAATTTAAGTCACATCATCTCGTTCAATCTCTGAGTTCGTTGTTGAATGAGTTGCATTTAACACACAGATAAATTTCTCGGTAACTGAAATATTTCTATAATAAATCTACAAATTAAATCTTTTCAAAATTTCAAGCCTCTTTGCTATACTAGCCCTTGACCAGTGAATGAGCCTAGACTCTCTCTATTCGAGTGAGTTCCACTTCTCTTAAAGCGTAATGCCCTTACTGCTAGTTTCCTATTCTCGAATCTAAGGGTTAGCTTTCTATCTCTCTTAAAGAGGGTCTTCGTAGCGCTTTCCTCTCACTGTTATTGCCCAGTACCCTAGCTAGATTCAAGTTCTCCTCCCCATTCTTTTAATGGTAGCAATGGATCCAAACAACTTCTGACCGCTTAACCACACTCAGATTTATTCAATCGGAAGACTGCTATTGAATAAGCGCTTTCAAAGGGCGACTCCACTGCTATTGATAAGTGCAGCTAACCTCTTGTTAGCAGCTTCTCCCGTCCAGGATTCAGTATTCTTGGATTAGGCTTCTCTCGGGCAAAAGCATTGGTTTACTTTCTTTCTAAGAGTTGGGAACTGATGTTCTTCCCGTTCTGCTTGCTCCTTTAGCTCATCAATGCCTTTATGCAAAAAGCTTTCCCTTTGCTTCGAGTATCCAGTTGAACAAAAGGTAGCTCAATAGATAGGGTATTGAATGAGTCCGCTAGCCGAAAGAAGGACTAGAGTCACGCTTGACGCCCGTTATCCCTTCGTTCTTTGATCAAGGTCTTTCTATGGGAATATGCTTTATAGTCTTCTTTCTCCTTTTGATGCTTTGAATGAAGGTACAAAAGAGAAAGAAGGCTTACCCCTTGCTCAAGTAAGTACCCCGGCGGTGATCCCACTCATTCATGTGCTCGGGGATAGACTATTAATCTGACACTCATGGTCAATTAGTTTCAAGCTTTAAGGCAAGTGCCGCCTTCATCAAGTCATATTGCACTAGCATCAACTATGGCTGTTCCCTCCTCCAATACTGCTTATTCATCTACACCTTCTATGGAATATTGTTCCAAATGCCATTTCCTTTCCTAGCTCTTGCCCTTAGTCAACTACGCTACTAAGATTAACAACACTGTAAGCAGGTTTACGGCAGAGAGAACGAGGGAAACAAGGAATTACAAGTAAAAGCAAGGGATAACAAGGAAAGACATGTTATAAGAGTTAAGGTTTTAATGCGTGCAATGTACCAACCTGAAGCTCCAATATCGTTCCCATTACGTGCTTCTCCTCCTCGTAAGACTAACGGGAAGCACTAATGCTCTCTTGTGACTTGCAAACACCAGCTTTCAGCCTTTGTTTGTAAGTTAAATATAGGCTTTTCATCCCTACAACTTAACTTCCTAAGCTCAGCAAGACTGTAAGAAGGTGTTAGCAAGGTAGTTCCAGGCGAAGCAAAGGAAGCAACAGGGTTAGAATAAGGAGATAACAGCGGAGTTATACCTAACTAAAAGCAAGGGATAAGAAGCAACAAACAACAATGGATTCAGTTTCTAATGCTAGGTAAAACCTCTTCGCTTTGCTCGAGCATCTTCAAACCTCCTAGATTTCTTGTTTCTAGTCTTCTCTCTCCCTTAGGCGGACTTTCGATTTTGAGTAAGTTCCTATGTCAGAAAGAGTGGCCCCATATTTCCTGATACGATAACGGCGAATTAGCGACATCAATAAGTAAAGGAGTTAGGGGCGAAACCTTTCATCTGACACTCTATCTATATCTATAGCTAGATCAATTCTTATTATTTCTCACCAGAAGGAACTCAACTACCTTTCGAGAAGACCGAGACGAGAATCACGAGCTACCTTCCCTTCTGCCCTTTGTCCCGAGAAACACTTCGCTTGAGAGAAAGAGCAGTCAGACTAATAGGGGAATCAGAATATCTTGAGCCAAGAAACCGCGCGGAAGGCGGGAAAGATGACAATTCAGTTGGAATCCACTAAAGAAGACAGAAAAACATGAAGTCAGGGGGAAAGAGGGGAACCTAGGGAACGTAACCTTTGCATCGGACTCGGGGGTTGAGAGGTTTAGGCTGACTTTTCTTTGGCAGCGGGTTCAGTTCACTAAATTCAATAGTATACCGGCTAGTCTGGTGGTAGCATCGGATTACCAGTCACTAGCTTTTTAGCAGCGGTTAGCAGACGCAAGGTGAAGCTGCTCCTAGGCTCGCTGGCAAGGGCGGATGAGAACTAAATTGCCTTATCTTTTCTTTCCCGAGGTCTTTCTGCCCAAAGTAAGCTAGCTAAAAGCAGAAACTCCTATATAAGTAAGGCCAGCTGTAAACAAAGCAAACAAAAGATTTGTGGTTGTACCAATCCCATCAGTCGTAGTTCATACTCTACCAGCTAACAGGAAGTAGAACGAGAACTCTTAAAGGCGCATCAGTGATATCAAGAAGGAAAGGAGCCCTTTAGCTTTTGGGGACATGTAAGATAGCCTAACGGATCCTTTTTCATGTCCATCAAAGGGGAGACGATTTCCGACATTCACCTTCAAAAGGAGGCCGTCCATGCCTGTTGAAAGTTCCTTGCCTCTTCTGCCGTGCGTGAGCTGTGCCCGCTTTTCCCTCACAAAGCAAAGCATTTAACCAGCTTCCCTAAAGTCAAGTGAATTAATAGGCTAAACTCTCACATTTCTTTCTTCCAGCTTAGCCGATCTACTTACCTCGAGTAAGGAGAGTTAGAACTGATAGCCATTTCCATTTTTCATGGCACTTTATACCTGCAACAGAGTCAAAGTTGTGGTAATGCCCATTCTTGTAAAAGAAGAACTCTCCCTTTCTGGGTCTGCTTTGCTAATGCACTAATAGCTATGATTCTTCGATCTCGAAAGTGAAAAGATCGGGATTGGATGCTTACTTAGCTTCCTTTCCTTCCTTGCCGCTAGCTTTCCAAAATAGCCTAACAAGATTGGTTGGATGTTTTTCCTTGTTCCATCTACCATTACTGACAATCCATCTTATCTTTAGTAGTAGCCTAACCTAAGGCTCCATGATGGATCTTCTGCGCTAAGGCTAGCATCTCATCTCATCTATCATCTACTTAAAGTTGCTACGTAGGGAGAGTGGCTAAGGCAGAAAAGACATCCATGCATGCCACCCATAGTAATCTGACAGATAACATCCATCAGCCATCTATGAACGGAGTTTAATAAACTCTTATTCAGCCAATTTCCTATGGCAAATATTCGTCTCTTCCCCGCTCCTTCAACCGACTGACCCGGTCGTCCGAGGTAAGGACTCTGACAGGAGTAGGATCATTGGGAATGACCTCCTTTTCAAAGGAGGCCATATCCATTCGACTAAACAACTCGTTGTTTTCGTCGAAACAATACCTAACTCTTGGGTACCACAGTTCACCTAATAATGAGGGTCTTTTACTTCCTTTTGTTACCTTTCGGTACCATGAATTAAGTTAAAAAGGCAAGGAACGTAGTAACTCGACAGTAAGGAGAGGATTGAAAAGTCCTCTTCGTACCTCTCCATTTGATTGACCTCATTGAAACCGGTTTAGCTAGTTTTATCAACACCTTGATGAGGACCTTTATGTATGGACCCCAAATGAGGGCACCCTCAGGTGTCAAACCTAAAGGAACTATCGGTTTACAAGACCGGTAGGCCAGGTTGGCTCTAGCATAAGGAGTTAACTCACAAAACATAAAGAAAGCTGCGGGACTCACAGAGTAGAGATGCCTGAGAGGTATTCGTAATCGCTGCAGCGACTAGGACATTGGCTTAACAGGCCAAACGCCATAGGGCAACAAAATAGAAAACCTTCAAGACAAGGTCGAACCGGACCCACTGAGAGTCGGTCGATTCAACCTGCCATTTCCGGTTCACGAATGGTGCGTCTAAGAGATCCTGGATGGTTACGCCTAGAGATACTGCAACCATGTAGTACCACTTAACTGAGTTAAGCCATTGTCGGACCCACGACCTTAAGGTTGTGTACTCCCCGAACTCGCGACTACCATCGGTGACGATAACCTAGTCAAGATAGAGGCACAGGTCCTTTGGAGCCATTTCCCTGGGGAAAAATTTACAAGGATTCCTGACTCTAACAAGTAAGCAAGTAAAATACCTTTAGGAATTTGAATTCCATTCTTCGAAATCCCCTCCTCTTCTCTTCTCTTAAGGCAGTCGAGGGATGCATGTTATGGGGTGGGCTGCTAAGGCCCGAGGAGCAAAATCGGGTCAAACATCAATAGGGAGCGAGGAGGTAAAGCATGAAAGAGCTGTTACACAATAAGGTCTTATAGAATCCGCTGTAAAAACGGATTCTTCGCATGCCATGTCTGTGCTTTACTGCCTGACTTGACTCTACAAAGCTCTTTCTTTGTAAGTGGCAAGCAAGCTATAGCTATGGTTCTATGGTTAATGACTTCATGCTTGAAAGAAAGGTATTCAGGTTTGGCATGAAGTACAAATGGTTAATTCTTTAATTCAGTTAGCATGGTATAAGAAAAGTATCAACCACTTATTTTTATGCAAATCACTCTATGAATGTAGAAGAATCAGTGGTGGTTGTCTAACAGATAGAGCAAGAAAGCTAGGAGCTGCAAGGGCAGTGATTGGCGAATCTATAGTTTCTGGTTCCTCTCTTTCTCTAAAGGTTTTTAAAATGCAATCCTACAAGTACAGTTTCAGCAAGTAAGATTTTGATCCCCAACGACAAGCGAACGGGCATTTTCGGGGACTAGCCCGCTTCCCATTACTCAAGCAAGAGGGAAATTCCTAGCACATAATTAAGGGAACCATGGAAAGGTGACTAAAACACCAGAAACGGCGACTACCCGAGCTAATGATAGAGGCAAGAAGACTTTCCGGCCAAGTCCCATTAATTGATCATAACGATATCGTGGAAATGCTGCGCGGACCCATATATATAGAAACAGAAACAAAATCACCTTGATACTAAACCAGGTCGAGTCGGGGATCCTCTTGAAAATGGGAAGATCTAGGATAGGCGGCCAGCCTCTTAGAGAGAGCAATGTGCATGGACCAGGTGAGTAGGGATGCAACTCCGTGGACCGCTCGTCGGGCCTGATAGGTGGTGGTCTCACACCCTTCTCAAAGGAACCGTTCGTGAGACTCTCGCGTCATACGGCTTCGTCCCGGAAGAAGGACCCCCCCTTTCTTTTGACCAACGAGTCCTCAAACCAACCTTCTCGTTTTCTTGCTCGTTAGCGCTTTAGTTTTCAATAAGTTTAGGCTTGACTAATGGAATATATAAGGCTTTTCTCGCTTGTTTAGTATTGCTTTGGCTTTGCCATACGTATCTTGCTGGCGCAGAAGCTGCCGCAACTAAAAAAACATGAATGAAGGAAGAAGGCATTAGAATTAAAAAGACTACAAAGGCATTCCAGGCCGACTACAATACAAGTCATGAGCGATAGCGAAGCCAAGCCAGATAGGCTTTTTTATTTATGTCGAAAGCCCCAAAACTAGCTATCTTATAGCACGCAAGCCTACTCAACGAATCTCATAAGTAAACGCCTGTTCGCATCGCGACTAATAGAAAAAAAACAACTAGACTAGTAGTGAAGTGCTCCTTATTGTTCGGATCTTGACCGAGTCCGAGCTTCCCAAGCTCTATGCTATTGGGGAACTCTGCAAGGGTTTTACCACCTTCTTGATTTACTATATTTGAGTCCTTAGAGTACTTGGGGATTATATTCTGCGCTAAGGATTTGTGCTTGTGGGCTAGGGTGAATATTGCAGACCAGCGAATCGGGTGGTCGACAATCGTTCGGACTTGGTAAAGGTTGTCGCAACACCTGTAGTAGGACAAAGGACTTATCACGATGCCCACAGACCAATTTACGATGGCTCCGTCGCTGACGTTCGTCAAGCAGGCCATGTGGATTGGCCAGGGTCTTCTTCGGCTAATGATACCTCGATCCCGAAGCCTTCGGAGTATCTTTTTTATAGGCGCCTCTATCTATATGGGGAATTCGTTGCTGATAGATCCCGCCCAGTGTCCTCCTCCTTCCCCGACCGCCTTCCGACCCACGGGAGTATACAATGACAATTTCTAAACACTCATGCCCGATCGTGCGACTGCCTCTTGAACGTTCGATGGCGCGTAGCTCCGACCTTAGCTATGCAACAACGAGATCCCCCATGATCCTTGCCAGATGTGCTGGACGGTGCCGCATAATACACTTACTTGGGGACTTCTTACTCTAGCTGTTCCAAGAGTCTCCGCTAGTGGATCCCCGTCCAGTAGACTCCCTCTTTCAATCATCCCCTTTGCAGCTGTTTGATCGGGATACTATTCCCTAGGTTCCTAAACTTGGAATGGATGGAGGAGCGTAGGTGGTAAACAATTATATGGATACGGTGCTTTACCCGTAGACGCTTCTCCAGCTCGCAAGAATTGTATGGGAGTCGTCCTCGGAGGGACTTCCAGAATGATCATACCGGGGAATTCTACCGTACTCCGTGCAGCTATTGTTGTTGATCCTGCAGAGCCTACCCAAAGGTTCATGCCAGATTGTAGGAAGTGGGCGATACGTTTTTGTATTTCTATGAGAAGCTCTACGACACCCACGATTCCCAGTAGTAAGTCATCGACATATTGCACGTAACAAATCCTTATGAAATAATGGGTTTTTATTTTGAAGGGGGCCAGTTTACGGGCCAGGCCTCTCTCTGACCTTATAACGAGTCTCGCCTCCCCGCCCAGCTCTATCGGCAGGCCCTTTCTTTTGCAATACTTAATAAGGTCTCTCACGGCCAAATTATTATTAAAGCAACATTCTCTACCATCGAATTCGGTATTCAGGGTCAACCCGACCCTGACGTCTTCTATGAAGAAGGCGGCGCAAAGGAGGCTTGAGGGCTTGTTAAGGAAGGCGGCAAGGGCCGATGAAGGGGGAAAATGAAAGGCGTTTTTGTTGGAACCAAGTTGGTTATTGCAATTAATGTTTTGATGTTAACAAATGTATTTTATGAAAATAACATATTTGACATAGAAGAAGAATGAAAAATGTCACCAGAAGAATAGATCAGAGGATGACGTTACCAGAAGTAGAAATCAGAGGATGACGTCACCAAAGGATGTCACCAGAAGATGACGTCAACAGAAGCAGAAATCAGAGGATGATGTCTCTAGAGGATATCATCAGAGGAATCTGTCAAAGAAATATGCTCAAAACAAAATATGAGAAAAATGCTCAAAACAAAATCTGAGAAAAATGCTCAAAACAGAATCTGAGAAATATGCTCAAAACAGAATCTTAGAAAAATGCTCAAAATAGAATCTTAGAAAAATGCTTAAAACAGAATTGGAGCAAAAGACTCGAGAAACAGAATCTAGCTAAAAATATGCTCAAAACAGAATATGACAAAAATGCTCAAAACAGAAGCGGAGCAAAATGCTCAAAACACATTAATCGAAATACACTCCTGAAGTAAAGCATCAGTGAAGCCCTAAAGTTCAACTATAAATAGAGGCTTAATGCTGAAGAATAAAGCATCGAAAAATAGAAGAACTCAAGCAAAAATTCATAAGTATTCAGAGAGTTCAAAGGAGAGAAACACATGCTTAAAAGACAAATATTTTCTAAGTGTTCTTTTCTTAGAGTGTGAAGCTGATCGTCATCATAAATTATTCATAAGTAAACACTCTACAGCAAATTGTGAGTATCAACTTTCCAGAAGTAATTACTCAGTTCTAGTTTCGATCCCTTATATTAAATCCTATAGTGTTGAAGTTTCTTCTAAAATCTGGGGTTGTCAGGTTGTTAGAAAAAGACTTAGCTTGTAGGTTTAAGGTTGTGAAGTTCCTCAAAAGTCTAGGATTGTCAGACTGTTTGAGAAGACTTAGCTGGTTTAGTTAAGGTGTTGTTGTTCCTCAAAAGTCTGGGGTTGTCAGGCTGTTTGAGAAGACTTAGCTGGTTTAGTGAAGGTGTTGTTGTTCCTCAAAAGTCTGGAGTTGTCAGGCTGTTTGAGAAGACTTGGCTAGTATAGTCAAGGTGTTGTTGTTCCTCAAAAGTCTGGGGTTGTCAGGCTGTTTGGGAAGACTGGCTTGTACGGTCAGTGGTGTTGTAATTCAAAGGAGTTTGAATTAGTGAAAAGGCCTTATGGAGGTAGGGACTGGACGTAGCCTAGTTAACGGTGAACCAGTATAAATTACTGTGTTATTATGTTATTATTATCTGCTGCTGAATCTGATTAGTTATATAGCGAATAAATCATATTAACATTCAACAAAACAGCAAAAGAAATCAAGTTTGACAAACACAATTCAACCCCCCCTTCTCGTGTTTGCACCTTCAATTGGCATCAGAGCTCGGTCTCAATGCTGAGCACTTTACAGTGTTTGAGGAAAGATCCAAGGGATCAACATATCTGGATTCAATGAAGAAGCTACTGGAGGAAATATCAACAGACCACCTCTATTTGATGGAGAACGATTTGAATACTGGAAGGACAGGCTGAGAAGTTTTTTTATTTCACAAGATCCCGAACTTTGGGACTTGGTGGAAGATGGTTATACTGCTCCAGAAGATGTTGATGGTGTTAAAATTTCCAGGAGAGATATGGATACTGACCAGAAGAAGATGTTCAAGTTGCATCACAAATCCAGAACGTTCATGATCAATGTAATCACGTTCAAGGAGTTTGACAAATGCACTAACAGAGAAACAGCGAATAGCATCTATGATAGTCTAATTCTGACTTACGAAGGCAGTAAGCAAGTCCAAGAAGCAAAGGCTAACATTCTAGTCAAGAAGTACAAGTTATTCATAATGGAAGAAAATGAAGACATTGAAACTATGTTTTCCAGATTCCAAACTCTAGTATCAGGATTAAGGGTACTAGAAAAGAGCTACACTACTGCTGATCATGTTTGGAAAATACTTAGAAGTCTGACAATCAAGTGGAGACCAAAGATCACTGCTATTTAGGAAGCTAAAGATCTGAATACTCTAAAGCTGGATGAATTAATCAGCTCCATCAGATCACATGAAATTGAATTGGAAGAAGATGAACCCAAGAAGAAGAACAAAACTCTAGCACTAAAATCCAAGCAGAAGAAGGCTCTGAAAGCAACATCAGAAGATAGTGATTCAGACGATCAAAGTCTGAACTCAGAGGAAGAAGAGATTGCTTTCTTATCCAGGAAGTTTAGAAAGATGTGGCATAACAGAAGAATAAATTTTCCCAGAGATATTCCAATCAGTCCAACAAAGGAAAGGATGATACACATGACAAGAAAGGTATCATCTGCTACGGATGCAATGAATCTGGACATATCAAGTCAGAATGTCCAAATATAGAGAAAGTGAAGTACCAGAGGAAAGATTTCAGAACTAAGAAGAAAAGCATGATGGCTACATGGGATGATTCTGATGAATCTTCTGAAGATGAACAAGCAGATTTGGCTATGATGGCTCACACCAACTCTGGATCCAACACATAATCTGATTCTGGAAGAGAATCAGAAGATGAAGAAATGAAGGTATATTCTGAATTCACTCGATCTAATTTGATTACTGCTCTGAATGATTTTTTAAACAGTAATTACAAATTATCTTTAAAACTGAAAACTCTTAAGAAAGAAAATACAAATCTAACGGAAGAAGTTAATGTTTTAAAGAATCAGATCGCAGAATTTAAAACAGAAAGTGTCATTCTTGAAACTGATATTGCAGAATTGAAAATAGAAAATGTATGCTTTAAAAACAATTTTGCTGATCTTAAAGATGAAAGTTTAAATATGAAAAATAATCATAATTCAACAGCAATTGAAAATACCACAAGTAATTCTGATATGCATGAACAAGTTTTCCAAGAGTTTCTAACTAATGGTATGGAAAGAAGCAAATATGCTTCTATAATTTATGGAGTTAGTAGGAATGGAAATAGAGGTATAGGATTTGAAGAAACTATAACTAAACCTAAACCTGTGCTTAAACCTGTTCCCTCTGATATTGTGTGTGTTGTTTGTTACAAGAAAGGTCATTCCAAAGTGTCTTGTCCTATGCTAAATACAAGGAAAAACAAGAAAATTTTCAAGACTAACAAACTTGGACCCAACCAGATTTGGGTACCAAAAGATAAAATTGTTTATGTTGCAGATGTTCTGAGCAACCAAATTGAAACACCAGTCATGGTGTTTGGTCAATGGATGCTAGCAATATATGAAGGGAAAAAGGTCTATGTACCAACATCTACCAAACAGAACTAGAACCAGAAGAAGAAGAACTGGTCAACACAATACTTATCAGAACCAGAACCAGAAGAATCAGAATTATCATCAGTTCCAGAATTATCAGAGGAACCTGATATATCAGCAGAAAGAGAAGTGTCAGTATCTGGAGAGTTCTTCAAACACTCCAGTAAAATTCATCAAGACTACAAACCAGGAAGGGAATTCAAATTCCTTCATCCAAACCATCTAATCACAGAACATACAGATTAAGAATCTGAAAATCAGAAACAAGAGGATTTTCAGAGTAAAACTGAAACTGTTAACATAGAGGTTACATCTTGCTGTAAATACTATTATTGTTTGATATTTATTTAATGTGATAACAAGAAGCTTGATCTTAAAAATCAAAGCTAGATAAGTATTCTGCAGGTTTTCAAACTGTCAGAGGAACCAAGTTATTCACGTGATGTGAACACTTCAACAGAAACAGTATTTCAGTGGTTTCAAAAACAAGCAGAAACCACCAGAAGCAGAATTAATGGTTTGACTATATTGAGTTCATTTTTCAATTATTTGATTTGTATTATGTTATATGACAAATAGCTTGATCTGAAAAGTCAAAGCAAGATGAAGCTGATGCACGTTAACCAGAACTAGAGGAAACTGATGCTGGTTTACCAGAACCAAGGGAAACCGAAGCTAGTTTACCAGAACCAGAGGAAACCGGTGCAGGTTTACGAGAACCAGAAGCTGATGTAGACAAACAAAGAGAGCTTGAAAAGATGGAAGATGAAAGAAGAACCTGACAAGTCTTCAGAGGATAAATCTGAAGATAAGTTAGAAGAAAGAATAGATCACTTCAAGACATGCCAGAACTATGTTAAATGATTTAAATGTTACAAAACATTTTTGGGCTGAAGTAATCAACATTGCATGTTATATTCAGAATAAAGTCTTTATTAGGTCTATGTTGAATAAAACACCATATGAATTATGGAAAGATTTAACAACACCAGAGGAAGCAGAAACAGATAAACCAGCAGAATTTGGAGAAGTGAAGGATACAAGTAAATCAGAAGCATGTGACACATCTTCAAAGGACGAATCCGATCAAATCAGAATCAGTTATGAGAAGTCATAAGAGAAATATGAATGGAAATATTAGTCATCTCATCGTGAAAATCTGATCATTGGAAGTGGAAGTGATTCGTTAAGAACCAGATCATCATTAAAAGACGTAAGTCTGTTTGGCTTAATGTCATCGATTGAGCCTACATCTGTTAGTTAAGAATTGGCAGATGATGAATGGATTATTGCAATGCAGGAAGAGTTAAATAAATTTAAGAGGAATGATGTTTGGGATCTAGTTCCAAGACCAGAGAAGAACATTGTGGGAACTAAGTGGGTCTTCAGAAATAAGCTAAATGAAAAAGGTGAAGTAGTCAGAAACAAGGGAAGGCTTATGGCACAAGGTTACAGTCAACAAGAGGGCATTGATTACACTGAGACATTTGCTCCAGTGGCCAGGTTAGAAGCTATTCGTATCTTATTGTCTTTTGGTGCAAATAATAATATCAAACTATTTCAAATGGATGTTAAAAGTACTTTTCTCAATGGTTATTTGAGTGAAGAGGTATATGTTAAACAACCTCCAGGTTTTGAAAATTCTGAATTTCCTAACCATGTTTTTAAACTTAGAAAATCCTTGTATGGGTTAAAACAAGCACCTAGAGCATGGTATGATAGACTCAGTAATTTCTTACTTAAAAATAACTTTGGAAGAGGACAAATAGACAATACTTTGTTTAGAAGATCAATAGACAATGATATTCTGATTATTTAAATTTATGTTGATGATATTATTTTTGGATCTACTAATGGCTTTCTTTGTCAAGAATTTTCTGAATTAATGCAGCATGAATTTCAAATGAGTATGATGCGAGAACTTAAGTTCTTTCTAGGAATACAAATTCAACAAAGTCCATAAGGTATTTACATTCACCAAACTAAATATACAAAGGAACTTCTCAAGAAGTTTAAGATGAGTGATTGCAAACCTATGGCTACACCAATGCATCCTACTTGTTCACTTGATAAAGATGAATCAGGAAAACAAGTTGACCAGAAAATTTACAGAGGAATGATCGGATCATTACTCTACCTTACTGCTTCTAGACCTGATATCATATTTAGTGTGTGTGTATGTGCTAGATTTCAATATGATCCTAGAGAATCTCATCTAACTGTTGTTAAGAGAATTCTTAGATATCTGAAAAGCACTACCAATCTCACCTTGTTTTACAAGAAAACTTCTACATACAAACTGAGTGGATAATGTGATTCTGACTATGCTGGAGATAAACTTGAAAGAAAAAGCACCAGTGGCTATTATACCTTTTTAGGAGACAATTTAATTTCATGGTCCAGTAAGAGACAACACACCTTTGCCATGTCAACAGTAGAGGCTGAATACATTTCAGCAGCTGGCTGCAGCTCTCAACTACTCTAGATGAAACATCAACTTGAAGACTACAAAACATTAGAATCCAACATTCCCATCTATTGTGATAACACCTCTGCAATTTGCCTAACCAAAAACCCTATCCTACATTCTAGAGCCAAACACATAGAGATCAAACACCACTTCATAAGAGATTATGTTCAAAAAGGGGTACTTACCATTCAATTTGTAGACACAGATCATCAATGGGCTGACATATTCACTAAACCACTACCTGAAGATAGGTTTGAATTCATCAAGAAAAACCATAATCTTATCTTCATCCCTAACCTAATAGCTTAGTTTAATTTTTTGTTTGTTATTTTATTTTTCGTGTACTTTTATAATTAAAAAAATGAGTAAAAAAAAGAGTCAAAAAAAAAAAAGAAAAAAAAACAGAGGATCTCTTTTCTTCATTCAATCCTTTTTGTCTGATGACAAAGGGGGAGAAGATGTAATATTTGATAAAATATCCGAGGGAAAAGATGATGTATTTGAAAGGAGGAGAAGATGATGTATGATGTATTTGATATGATATCTGGGCATTAGACTTAGGGGGAGAAAATATAAAATGAAACTTAGTTTTAGGGGGAGTCAAAGTTCAAAAAAAGAAAAAGTATTATCAAAAATACATTGTTTGTCATCATCAAAAAGGGGGAGATTGTTGGAACCAAGTTGGTTCTTGCAATTAAAGTTTTGATGTTAACAAATGTATTTTATGAAAATAACATATTTGACTTAGAAGAAGAATGAAAAATGTCAGTGGATGATGTCTCCAAAGGATATCATCATAGGAATGTGTCATAGAAATATGCTCAAAACAGAATCAGAGAAAAATGCTCAAAACAGAATCTGAGAACAATGCTCAAAAACAGAATATGAGAAATATGCTCAAAACAGAATCTTAGAAAAATGCTCAAAACAGAATCTGAGAAAAATGCTTAAAACAGAATTCAACCCCCCTTCTCGTGTTTGCACCTTCAGTTTTCTGGTCCCCCCTTCGTCGGGGGGCACTTGTGGGGGAGGGTGTGTACTTTTCCATTAATGACAACAAACATTTTAAATTAAATGATTAAGTTTTATGAATGGTGATCTACTAATGATTTCACTTAAGTTTGTTTAAGGAACATAAATGCATAAGTGAATAAAGCAAGAATCAAAGAAAACAGCAGCAGAGAACATTCTTGACATATTCTGGAAAACGGAGAATGTTCGCAACACTGTGACAGCATAAAGACCAAATTTTCTCCACCACTTAATTAAAGTTATTGCATATGGAATTTACATCAGTACTGAAAGTACATGACAAGGAACAGATGTGATCAATTAGAATCAAAAGGAACCATTCTAATCGCAAAGAAAAAAGGCCATGAATCAAGCTGCCAAAGCAAGACTGAACAGTCTCCAGAATTTCCAGAATTAATAGCATGTTAATGATTCAAGGAATGCCAAGAAATCAGCATAAAGAACACTCTTGACACAATCTGGAAAAACAGAAGATGTTACCCGATAAACATCAACAGAAGATATACCAGAAGATGCCTCCAGAGGATACCAGATGATGTCACCAGAGGATACCTCACGAAGCTGACATCAGAGGACACCTCACCAAGCTGCCATCAGAGGATACCTCACCAAGCTGCCATCAGAGGATACCTCACCAAGCTGCCATCAGTGGATACCTCAACCAGAGGATATCAGAGGATACCTCAACCAGAGGATATCAGAGGATACCTCAACCAGAGAATACCAAAGGATACCTCAACCAAAGAATACGAGAGGATACCAAAGGATATCTCCAGAAAACGATATCAGAGGATATCCCCAGAAAATACATTCAGAGGATACTTCTATAAAATACATTCAGAGGAAGAACCAAGTCTGTTCTTGGACATCAGAATATCCAGAATGTTCAAATTCTAGGACTCCATATTGATTATCAATCTTCAGAATTTTCATTAACATTCTGCAGAAGTTCATCATCATTCTCCAAGCAGTTTTGACATAATCAAAACTCCAGTTCTGCTGTCAAGATTGATAAACAATCTTAACAATATACAATGCATCAAAACAGCTTCCAGTATGTTCAGAAATCAGTCCAGATTGATTATCAATCTCCAGGAAACCCAAAAGCTAAAGCTCCAGATTGATCATCAATCTCCAGCAACTACAGTTTTTCTGCAACAAGCTTTGTGATCGTTTTTAATCTGTTTTGAGTGATTCAAAAGCTCGAGTTCAAGCCTACAATATTATGACTTATTAGAAGCATTAAAGGATCATTAATTACTCAAGAAAATTTGATTCAAAACGCAACACACAGCTCAGTCTGAACAGAAAATAAAAATAGTCAAAAGTTGGATTATTTTTATTCATAAATGATGCCTTTGGTCAAGCCTGACAAGAGCACTACCAACGGCTCTATTTGATTGTCATTAAATGTTCTCACGCCTATAAAAGGAAGGCCAAAGCTGAGGAAGAAAACACAGCTTCAAGTACAGAGAAAAACATCACTCACATACATCTTCATACTTGAAAGCTTCTCAATCATAAACAAAAGATTCAGTTCTGTTTTTCCTCTTCATATCAGAATCATCTACTGAATTCTTTTGTCAAGAATCTAATCTTAAACACGAGTTGAGCATACTCAGATTCTGTCCAAAAATCAAAGACATTCAAGTGCCAAGATATATCATCAATCACTCACATACATACTTGAAAATCTCTCATCACTTACAAGAATCAGTTGATTAAATTCTTTTTACTCTGATACATTTATACTGAATTCTTTGTAAAGAATCGAATCTCAAACAAGAGTTGAGACATCTCATATTCTAAACAATCTCATCATTATTGTAAAACTCAAACTATAAGAGTTAAGTATAGTTTGGGGTAGATTGTAAGAAATCACTATCAAGGTTGGTAGGTGATTTGATTAATCTCTTTCTGGGTGGAATTAGATTAAAGTCTGTAACAAAGATCAAGGTTGATCTAGGTGCTGTAAAACCAAGAAGGTTCTTGTTTTAAACACTTAGTGGAAAATCTCACCGTTGTGAGGACTGGACGTAGCCCGGGTTGGGTGAACCAGGATATATCTGTGTGTGATATCTCTTCCCTTATCTCTATTTACTTTCAGTCTGTTAATTATCAAGTTAAATAGATAAATTGAACTGTTGATTTTAACTAACCAAGAACGTTCTCTGTTTTCTAGTAAAAACCAAGAACATTCTCCTTTTTCTGTTTTCACAACCAAGATCAATCTTGAGTTATTTTCTTAAGTTTTTAACAGGAATTTTAAAAGGGCGAATTTACAATTCAAACCCCCCTTTCTTGTAAATCGATATTGCTACTTCAATATTCACATTTATTAAAACACCAATAGACTTCTTCCCTTCTAAGTCAATTTTCACATCTCAATCCCTGTACTTTTCTTTATTGCTCACTTTAATATTGTTCTTCGAGAGCTTTTATTCTACATAGTTTACTTTGTAATATTTTGTGCTTCAATTTGTTCATCTACACTCAAGGTGTAAATTATTTGTATCTGTTGTTGTAACATTATTGGGAGCAATCTCATTGTTTAAGAGAAGTAATATCTCTTGTAGTAAGAGGCTTTTCTTCAAATGATAAGTTTTGTTTAAAGAGTTCTCTTAGGTTGTAAAGGTTCATAATCTTGTTTTAAAAGTGTGGTTATAATAATAATATTATTGCTTGTGAAACTAGATGTAGGCTATAGGCTCTCTCTTTTTATTTCCTTACATTTACCTTAGTATTTGTTGTACGCACTTTATTTATTTCATGTCTCGCATTTAAGTTTAATTTATTTCCATGCATCAAAAATAATTTACTTATAATTTTGAAGTGTTTACTTTTGCAATTTTTAAGTCTACAATTCACTCCTCTTGTGTTTGGGGTTACTTGTTCAAGAAGTGGCATCAGAGTCTAACTCTTGTGTAAAGACGAATCATCTCAAGAGCTATGATGACTTCAAAGAATGATTCCTTCAATCAAGCCCCACCTTTCAATGGTGATGGTGTGACTCTTGCAAAGAGATAATGCAATTTTTTAAAGAGGGTATTGATTATGATATTTGACTTGCTGTTATGAATTGTCAAGTCTTGTGAAACCAAAGAGGCAAACTAGTGTCTCATGGAAAATTATGAAGATAAAAAGGTAAAGTCTTGTGAAACCAAACGTAACTTAACTTATGATGAATTACTTGCTAGCTGTGAAGAATTAAATAATGAGTCAACTACACAAAGAAAAATTGTCTCTACTTCTAATAAAACTATTTCCACGATTGAATCAAAAGTTGACATTTTAAACTAGGAAATAGAAGTTCTTAAAGTGAAAAAAAAATTAGAGTGAAAACGAAAAGGAAGAAATTCTCAAGTGTGATGAGTCCAATGTTTTGAAAATTAAAATTGAAGGTTTTCATAACACACTTGCGAATTTACTATGGGGAGAGACAATTTGAACATCATTTTGGGAAATCAAAGGGGAACCTATGACAAATTCGGTTTGGGCTATCATCCAAATAATCATGAAAATATTTCAAAATGTTTTTTAGCCCAAACATGACTTTTAGTAGTCCCTTTGCTAAATGATTTTATTGTGGATGAAAAGGTCATACATCCTCGATATGCAATGTTAGAAAGGAAATGAATCACAAGAGTTTATGCTTTGCAAATGGTATAATGTACAAAACTAACAAACAAGGACCCAAAATGGTTTTGGCAGCAAAAGTTAAAACTTGATCTTGTGATGTTGGTGGGCTTGACGACCAATAACTCATTGGAATCTTGATAGTAGCTGTCCAAAGCATATCACTAAATACCAAAGCAAGTTCTCCTTCTTGACTCCTAAAAATAGTGGTTATGTCTCTTATGGTAGTAAGAACAAAGGTAAAATCATCGGTGTTGGTACTATTGGTAAGAGCCCTAAACCCATAATTGAAAATAGTTTACTTGTTGATGGCTTGAAACACAATTTGCTAAGTATTACTCAATTATGCGATAAAGGTAATTAAGTTGTATTTGATTCTTCTAAATTCCCTTTCATGGATTCTATTAACAAATAAACTATTTTTGTTGGTCATAAAATTGAAAATACCTATATTGTTGATCTAAATGATCTACCATTAAATGATGGATGTTATCTTATTAGTAAAGATGTTGAAACTTGGCTATGGCATAGGAGAGTAGGTCATATCCACATGGATCATTTAAATAAACTTGTTTCAAGATTTAGTAATTGGCCTACTAAAGATCAACTTTCAAAAAGATAAATTTTATGACGCTTATAAAAAGGAAAGCAAGTATAGCCTTTTTTTTATCAAAAAATGTTGTATCTACAAATCGGCCATTGCAACTTTTATGGAAGTGTTTTTTGAAAGTGTAGAATGTAAACATACCTAATAATGGCATGAAATCTCTAATTTGGACATACCTCTAGTGTCCTAATAATCTTAAGAAAGTAAGGAAAATAAATACAAGCTTTACTTATCATGAATGTTATGCACTTATGATGCATCTTGTACATCTTCATCTGATCAACATCCATCTCTTTCTTTGGAATCTTAATATCATCAGTATTCTTTGGAGCAGTATAACCATCTTCCACCAAGTCCCAAAGTTCAGAATCTTGTGTAATAAAAAAAACTTCTCAGTATGTCCTTCTAGTACTCTAAACGTTCTCCATCAAACAGAGGTGGTTGTTGATGTTTCCTCCAGCAGTTTCTTCACTGAATCTAGACATGTTGAACCCTTGAATCTTTCCTCAAACACTGTTAAGTGCTCAGCCTAGACACCGAGCTCCAATACCAATTGAGATTGCAAATACGAGAAGAGGGTTGAATTGTGTTTGACTAAGTTGCTAACTTTTTCATTATTTGATTAAACTAGTTCAGGCTTGGTGATTTACTTGGAGTAGAAGCAATAACAAAACTAAGGAGTGCAGGAATAAAGTGACACAAATAATTTATCCTGGTTTGCCACTAACTTGGCTACATCCAGTCCCTTCACTCAGAAAGACTTAATCTACTAATTCAACAATTTGAATTACAAAGTACCTAACCCTTCAAGTTAGTCTTCTCAAACAGCTTGACAACCCTAGTCTTTGAGGAACACAATGTGAACACAATCTGACAATCTGAACACACTAACACCACTATCGGGTTCGAATACAAAGGTTTGGACTTTAAGTAGTTGCTTCTAACAAGCTGATTATAACAATGACTATCACACTCTAATAAAAATACTCAGAAAATACTTCTCATTTGAACTAGTGTTTCTCTCTTTGAACTCTAAGATGAATTTGAAGTTTTGAGCTTGGGTTCTTCTACTCTTTTATGATTTTTCAATGATTTTCTTCTTCAGCCTTGAATATCTATTCATAGATAAAATTTGAGTTTCAATTTAGTCATTTTAATTCAGAATTGTATCTTAATTCTAAGTTTGGTCAACAATGATCTTATTCAAAAATGCTTATGAACAAATGAGTTTTGATGACATGTTCTTTAGCCAATTATTTATTTCTGAATCCAATCTGAGCAGTTCTTCTTATTGATTATGTTCGTATTTTGTTGAGATTGAGTTTGTAAATTCTTTAGATTGATACTGTTCGTATTTTATTAAGATTGCTTTCACAAATTCTTCAGATGAAACTTCCTTCCTATTGCTTGCTTTGATCTAGGTGGGAACATATTGTTGGATCGGTTCATGAACTTTCACAAGTTGGAATATGTAGACATACCTATTAATGGCATGAAATCTCTAATTTAGACATACCTCTAGTGTCCTAATAATCTTAAGTAAGGAAAATAAATACAAGCATTACTTCTGCAGCTTTTGGTTGAAAACCTAAATGCCTACGAAGTATCGAATAAAACATCGACGAACCAAAAATTCATTTGTAGTGGAACCGAAGTATCAAAACCTACTTATCACTCACACAAGAAGGGAAAGAGACTCTTGAAAACAAAAATTTAGAGGGAGAAACATATTCAAGATATGAATGAAGTGGAAGCACTACAAGAAAAAAAATTGCGACAATTTTGGAGGTATTTTGCGGCGGTTACAACCGCCTCCAATGTTAGATTGCGACGGTTCGTCAACTGTCGCAGATTCGTGCGTCGCGAGGCGCTTTTGCGACGGTTCTGAAAACCGTCGTTTCAACCGCCTCAATTTAATTTTTTTTTGCGACGGTTCAGACAGTCGCAAAACACGTTCAAATTTTTTTTTGAACTATCGCGACAGTTATCGACCGTCGCTATATTCATTTTGAACAATTTGATCGAAAACATTGCAACAGTTATCAACCGTCGCAATCCTAATAATTTAAATTAAATAATTATCATACAATTTTTTCTGATTTTTTATTAAATAAAATAAAAAATATTTATAAATTAATATGATCCACATAATTTAAATAAACAATTAAATAACTATTGTATCTAAATTCAATTTATATAATTTTTTCAAAATAAATAACACAAATTCATACATTGAACTTAACTAAAATAATAATTAAAGTAGTTTAAATATTCAAAACATTAGTGGAGTGGCTAAACATACAAAACAACTCCATTAAAGATAAAAGTTTATGAAAATATCTAATCAATCCCTAATGATGTTGGTCCACGATCATCAGGTTGATGGCTAGAAACAGATGAACGTCTACCATCTGTTAGCGATTCTATATCTGTTGCCTGGAAAAAAAATTACATTAATCTCAATGAATCTTGATAAACATTGTCAAATACTAATTAACTAAATTTCTCATATAGCAAACATTAATTGTTACACAATTGATATTTTTAACCAAAGACAAACAGTTTGATCTCATGGGATTTTATAAACAGGTTTCCTAAGAAAATAATTTTACCTTTTTTTCTCTAGAATTTTGCATTTGCAACAAGAAAGCAATTTGCTCCTTCAACATATCAAATTCAGAATCCCTTTTCTTAAGCACATCGATTTCAGCTTGCATTTTCTCCATCTTCTCATTAGCTTCGGAGGAAGACATTGATCTTACAGAGTGAGAAGTAGATGTAGTGATTTGAGACGGTGTTATTCCAAGTCCCCTACAACGAACATATCCTGGATGTTCTTTTCCAAACACATTAACAAATGCTTCATTTGAAGAATGAGTCTTCCCAATTTCAGATTGCAATTGTTCCTGCACAAGCAAATGAAGCAAACTAAATTCCTCTATATAATAGAAAGGTCTAGAATTCTCAACCATTTCAACAGAAAAACGTCATATAGTACATTCAAGTATATGTTGCAAAAGAACAATCAATTTGATATCATCTAAGACAATAAATAGATGAACTATATTGGTACAAGCACCAAAACTAACTACATCCAACCATAATGCATCAAATCAAGCCTATGTAACATTGAAGCAAGCACATCAATACAATTAGTGTATTCAATGAAGAAATTGGAACTATATTCGTACAAGCACCAACACTAACTACATCCAACCATAATGCACCAAATCAAGCCTATGTAACATTGAAGCAAGCACATCAATACAATTAGTGTATTCAATGACGAAATTGGAACTAAACTAACTACATGTATTCCCATATAAGTAATGTTATAGTTTTAAAACTTTGTAACTCACTATTACCAACCAAAATAACTAATATTGTAAATTTGCAACTCACTATTACCAAAACTAACAATTGCATCTTGAATTTATAAAGTGGTCAATAAGAAATAATTATAATTAACACTTCTATTCTCTACACTTACATATTTTTCCTTGGCCTCGTCATTGACAAATGACCTATCAGAGTTTTTATGACAAATTGAATACATTTCACCCCTGCTGTATTTTCGACCATCTCTCAGTTCCTACACGTAAACATATGTAATAAGTAGTTGTTCAATTAAGTATGCAATTAAAAGTAGACTGAGTGAATCCTACCAACTCATCCGTCATCCTTGCAAGCGTCTTAGAGCCTAATGTATGAAGGATCGTTAGCTTTTCTCTATTTGCAGTATTTTTATCAGCCTTCTCCTGTAGTGAAAACAAATGACATCAGAAAACATAATAGTAAACAACAAATGACAAAGGAACAGAAGAATGGTTACCATTGTTTCTATCTTGCGCCTATATTGGACAAAAGCAGTCCAATGATCTGGATTAATAGAACGTGGATAATTTTGTAGGTTATCCTCCAAAGAAAGATCCCACTTATAAAATTTCTTAAACAACCTACATCATGCATCTCGCCATTTCTTTCCAAGGCTCGTAAGGATATATTTTTTGTTGTATCCATCATCAACAACAAATTTTGATCAACATAATCATAAAAAAAAAATTAGTTTACAATCAAAACATTAAATAAAGAATATCCGGTTGTTTATCATTGATACCTTTATTTTATCCCTAAAAATTTCATTTTTTCTTGCCGATGGAACTTGTTTCCAATTGTCGTACATTATAGGAAAATCCTTAAATTTCCTTGCAATTTCACCCAAAAAACCGCCTAACAATCCAATAGCTGATCCTGTCGGTTGCCCATCTAAATTCCATCTAGTTATTATCCTGCTAACATTAGGAGGAGCTTCAAGCACGTCTGTTACGCTTAGGTGTGTCTTTGAAATATGTCCTGCCTCATCTAAAACATAATTCAATGAAATATGTTATACGTCAACCATGTAAAAAAATTTAAATTATATAAATATAATTAGACATTAGATAACATACTAATAACTTCTATATCCCAATATGTAGAATTCCTTTTTTGAGAAATTTCTGGCTCATCTTCAACGACATCTTCAGAGTGAGAGGATGTTTCTTGGAAAGGTAGAGGTTCTACCACTTGCATTACTCTTGGTGTTGTCGCTTGAGACATTTTGTCAATTGGACTATAGTTGGTGGTGCTATCATTGGAGAAGGTAGTGGTTCTATCGCTTGCATTCCTGGTGGTGGTGTCGCTTGAGAAGGTGGTAATTAGTTGATTGCACTGCAGTTGGTGGTTCTATCATTGGAGAAGGTAGTGGTTCTATCGCTTGCATTACTGGTGGTGTTGTCACTTGGGTTGGTGGCACAACTGTCGTTTGGACTGTTGGTTGTAAACCATGTCTCCGCAGGTGCTTCATGTAACACCCCGAGTTTAAAATACAGCGCGGGTGTATTTTTTTTTTCAATAAATAATTAAAATGAGTTTTCCAAAATTAATACCAAGGGAATTAAAATAAAATCAGTTCATTTCAAAGGTTATCACCCAATCAGTGTCAGAGTGCAGAATAATACAGCGGAAAAAGTAATACATTAATTCCCAAAATAAAATTACATTTCCCAAAACTCAAGACCCTATACAAAAGTCTAGACTGATCATGCACTAAGCTACAGTAGCACGGTCTCCACCGTATCCTCTATAAGTCTCGTCTTCAGCCTACCGTCAGTCCCTCTGCGTTGTCCCCGTAGACTCCGTACGTAAAGATCAAGGAAACTAACAACGCTTCCGTCGTTAGTGTATCCGTCGGTAGGACGGGTTCGGGTAACATCTGAGGGCAAAGCCCAAAGTCCACAATAATAGTAAAGGGTCACCGACCGAAATTAACAAATAAGCACATAGCAGATATCTCACAGCAACAAATACATTCATGGCATATTGTATAATAATGATGAAAAGATGCTCATTTTGAAATTTCATGACATGTATGCCTTTTCAAAACAGCAACAATTAATATGGAAAAACATGTTGTAAGTACAATCACCACTTCAGCAATCACAAACATTCATCAGAAAACTCATATTTCAACAAGTACTTACACACATCAATTTTCCAATCATCAACAATATCCAAAACGTGACCCACCGGTCAAACACGCAGATGCAATATGCATATGCTCATGTATACAATTTTCTTGGAATCACCAAGGTGCAATCGCTCACAGCCCAGCACACGTGCAGTCTCTCACACACCAGCACGATTTATATATGTCAGACTTTAACGGCCCTCAAGACCAGGGTGCAATCTCTCACAGATCAGCACCAAGTGTAGTCGCTCAACAGACCAGCACTCGTGCAGTCGCTCAACAGATCAGCACGTTTAACATATTTGAATGGACCACCACGAACACGCGGCCAATCAGAACCCGGATAGAATGGACCACCACGAACACGCGGCCACTCTACAACCCATCACGGTTACTACATTCACGTGTATTAGCCTCTCACAGGCCAAATACACAGAAGTTAAATCCTCGCACGGATAAAATGGACCACCACGAACACACGGCCATTCCGTAGCCCACTACTATGGTTACTACTTAACTTCGCGGCCCATCACAGTCACCGCATCAACTCTGTGGCCCATCGCGGGTACCACCTGACTATGCAATGCATGAACATGCAATGTTTTCTCTTCACTGAAGACAGTATGCAAAATCATAAAAATTCATGCCTTTCCATCATATTTCAAAACATCTCAATATAATCAATATCATCATCAACACGTCAATGATTAAACATTCAAGTAATCATTAACACTTTACATTATCACACAATTCCATTCTTAATCATCATAAGTCTTTCCCAAACTCTTTAAATTCACAAAATAGTGTTTAAAACTGAGTTTTCTGGAAAATACGAATCTGTATTCGAATACAGCCTCTCTGTATTCGAATACAAGAGTCAAAACAGTGCAGAATTAACACTCTGTATTCGAATATAGCCCTCTAGTATTCGAATACAGAGGCAGTCTCAGTGCACAAATCAACATTTTTCACTACATCATTAAGGGTTTTCAAAACATCATCCTCTCCTCTTCAAAACTATATCAAGGACTCCATTTTAAATTATTTTAATCCTTCTCAAAGTTTCCCAACACTTTAAAATTCACAAGGCAGAGTTTAAAACTTGATTTTCTGGAAAACACGAATCTGTATTCAAATACAGCTTCCTTGTATTCGAATACAGAAGCTAAAAACTGAGTTTCTGGGAAAACACGAATCTGTATTTGAATACAGATCCCTTGTATTCGAATACAGAAGCTGAAACTAGTGAAAATCTGCAATTTTAACATTTTGTATTCGAATACAGCAGGCCTGTAGTCGAATACAGAAGACAAAACCAGAATGATCAACATCAGATCATCAGAAAACAGAACCAGAATCAGAATGATTAACATCAGAACATTAGAAACAGAATTAGAATCGGAATCATCAACACCAGAACATCAGAAATAGAACCAGAATCAGAATCATCAACACCAGAACATCATAAAACAGAACCAGAATGATCAACATCAGAAACAGAACCAGAAGGATCAACATCAGAAACAGAACCAGAATCAGAATCATCAGAAGCAAAACAGAATGACTCACAGCAGAATCATCAGAAGCAAAACAGAATGACTCACTAGAATCATCAGAAGCAAAACAGAATGACTTATACCAGAATCATCAGAAGCAAATAGAATGACTTATACTAGAATCATCAGAAGCAAAACAGAATGACTTATACAAGAATCATCAGAAGCAAAACAGAATGATTATCAGAATCATCAGAAGCAGAAACAAGATGATTATCAGAATCATAAGAAGCAAAACAGAATAATTATCAGAATCATCAGAAGTAGAAACAAGATGATTATCAGAATCATCAGAAGTAAAATAGAATGATTCACACAGAACCATCAGAAGATGAATGTATCAGAGGATACATTCTGAATTTACAGAAGATGCATTTATGGAATTATCAGAAGATAAACCAGAATGTCCAAAACCGACCAGAAGATAACTTTGGAGGTTTATATCAAACAGAAACAAAATCAGAAGAACATCTGGAAAATACCAGAGGGAAGCCTGCCATAATATGACTTGCTCCAAACAAGAATGATTCAAATATCAGAAGAAATCAAGAAGTTATACTGATCAGAACATAGTCTGGTAGTGTAATTTCAACACAGTCCATATTTGTCCAGAAGTGACCAGAAGATATCTTTGACGAATTATATCAAAGGGAATAAATATCAGAAGATTCTTTGGACCATACCATTGTGAAGCCTGCCATGTGGAAAGTTGTTCCAGGCCATAAGTTGTCAAAAGCAAGAAGTAATCCAGAAGATAATTTGACCAGAACATGGCATGACAATCGAATTTTGAATAACCCAGACTTCGCCCAGACTTCATCCAGAATTGATCAGAAGAAGCACATAATGGTTCATACCAGAATCACCAGAAGCAGAAACAACAGAATGATTATCAGAATCATCAGAAGCAGGAATCAGGATGATGATCAGAATCATCAGAGGCAGGAAACAGGAAGATGATCAGAATCATCAGAAACAGAAAACATGATGATTATCAGAATCATCAGAAGCAGAAATAGAATGATTAACATTAAAATCATCAGAAGCACAAACAGGATGATTTACATCAGAATCATCAGAAGATGGTTAACATCAGAACCATCAGAAGCAGAAACAGAATGTTTCAGATCAAAACCATCAGAAGCAGAAATAGAATGGTTCACATCAGAACCATTAGAAGCAGAAATAGACACAGAATGATCCACACAAGGATCATCAGAACCAGAAACAGAAACACAATGATACACACAAGGATCATCAGAACCAGAAACAGAATGATACACACAAGGATCATCAGAACCAGAAACTGAAACGGAATGATCCACACAAGGATCATCAGAACCACAAACAGAAACGAAATGATCCACACAAGGATCATCAGAACCAGAAACAGAAATAAAATGATCCACACAAGGATCATCAGAACCAGAAACAGAAACAGAAATTCTTCTTCTGTATTCGACTACACAGCTCGTAGTCGAATACAAGTTTGAAAACTTAAGTAAAACAGAAATTTTACAGGTTGTAGTCGAATACACACATGTTGTATTCGAATACACCTTCGAAAACCAGTGAAAATTTCCTGAGATTCAACCCTTTTCAAACTGTTTTCTTTTAAAACAACAACCAAACAACAAAACAGATTCAACACTTTTTCCAAAAGACACTTCCCTCATTTAAAATCCCTTTTCCTTTTAAATCATCAATACCACCAGAATCACACAAAACAAAAATGGAATCAGGATCCAACCCCAATCATCCAGAACCAGAAAACAGAATGTTCATTCACCAGAATCATTCAGATTTTGAAACCATTAGAACAAACATGCAAGCATCACAGCTTTCTCAAAACATCAGAATAACATTTATAGCATTTCAGCTTTTCAAACAATCAGAACAATATGCAAAGCATTTCAGCTTCCTCAAACATCAGAATAACATGCATAGCATTTCAGCTTTCACAAACATCATAACATGACCAATGTTTTCACCAAATCAGAAATCATCACACAGCAGCAAAACACCAACATAATGCATTTTTTTGCATTTTTAAAACCATTTTCAAAACAAATTTCTGACATGTATTTTAATCATGTTTAAAATGACATGAAACCATTTTTCAGCTTTCACACATAAGCGAAACAGCATGTTATATCAGCAAAACAGCCAACAACATCCATCTCAGAATGATCACATATCAACATAATGCATTCCTCATTTTTCAAAATGACATGCAAAACAGTTTTTCCTCTAAAACAGAAATGAAACCACACACATTTATGGCCCTAATGCAGTTAAAAGGTGGAAGGCGCCCTTACCCTTGCTGCGTGCTCTGCTATTTCTCTTGTTCCTGTTGCATTCCCTTTTCTGCGTCTAAAAACGGTGAAGCTGTTCCCTGAGTTTGCTGCTCCAAAACTGGGTTCTTTATCTTCGTATTTAGATGGAGATTAACTTTACTACTGGGGGTTTTCAGGTTTGAGGCTTGGATTCTCAATTACTGGAGTCTTGAGGAATTCCCTCTCTTCAATTTGAATTCGGGAAACTGGGCAGAACAGAGATTGAATGAGAGAGGAAATGGGGTTGGTACATGCAATATGGGCAGTGAGGAGGAAGGAATGGTGTTCTGACTTCACCATCCTTTTCACTCCGATTTATAGGCTCTCATGGTGCCACCTCACTTGCCACTTGTCTGATTTCCAGCTTTTAATTGTCTTGCAATTAGCCACTAATCCTTACTTAATGGTATGATAATTTAATTACTTGAAATTAAATTAATTTGGTTCTACATCCAATAATTTTAATTCCTCTTCCAAAATAAATATTTATATATATATATATATTCACTCAAAACATACATATATTAAATATTTAACAAAAATTCCCAAAATATCCTTAATATTAATTCCATAAATTAATATTAAATTTAAGGGTCTTACACTTCATTTTGGCTACCTCAAGATCTCCGGGTAGTATAAGTCTCGAACGACCCTTTGTGAAACGCTACAATCATTTATTATCCATGTAAATAAATAAAAATCAACATATAATACAAATAAGAAACATGTTATATTGTTAGTATTTTGAGTTATTACTAACCGGTGTGGTTTTTGAAATGGAAGAAGAAGATTTGTGAAGGGATTTAGAGAGATGAGTTAGATTGAGAGCTTCCATCCTTTTGTAATTATCTTCCATTGTTTTGCGCCTAATATCCTCATATGATGATTCCATTTTGATCACAAGATTGAGACTCCAAACACACTTACACTGCAAACATTAATTACAACCAAGTTAGACCATTGCAAATAGCTAAATAGATAGAATGCAATGTAAACATATAGGATGCAAGCTAAACATTACACACAACGCAACAATAAAAAAATTAGTAAATAAATAACATAGATCAAAGAGTACCGTATCATAAATTCATATCATGATTATTGTCATCAAAATCATCATTAAAAGTTGAAGTGTCAGGATCATCATCTGTAGCCATTCTTGCCAATTGTATATGTGTGGTTTCATTAGAAAAAATTTGTTCCAAATTTTGAGATGGGTATGGTTCAATGGGTGCCATAATGTCATCATCTCCACTCATGTCATACAAGTCTCTTGGCTTTAAATGAATAGGTATGCTCCATCCTTGTTCCTTTTCATCATCCACATAATAAACCATTTGAGCTTCTGACTCTTTAATGTATGGCTCATCATCTTCATGCTCTTCAGTATGTATTAGTCTTGCAAAATTTAAAGAGGTAAAACCCAACTTATCTGTCTTAATTCCTCTTGGATTTGTGGTATTAGCCCATTTTCATTTAAACATGGGCACTTTGAAGCCATCATAGGAAAACTCAATGATATCTATCAATCTTCCATAGTGAGGCACCCCTCCAAATCTCATTTGGGCATCACTATTGCTTGAGTAACTTCGTGTTCCGAACATGCCAAAAACTCCACTATTTTGAGTTTTGAATAAATTGTCTCGTGCCAATGTTCGAAATTTGAATCCATTGACATTATATGCAGTGAACCTTCTAACTTTATCAGAAGGACCTTGAGCAAGACTAGTGAGAACATTTTTATCCGATCCACTAATGTTGTCGAGATTGTTGCAAATCTAAACACCATAAAATATACAATTAGTCACATTCTTATTAAAAATGAAACCAACTCAATCACCAATTTTTTTATAACACTAACACGATTGCGGAACCAATGAGGAAACTCTCTATGAACCTTCTTGTCTACCTCAGAAGCACTCCTTGCACCACTCCTCATTTGGCTTCGAATAATACTTCTATATTGCCTATTTGGTTATTTCAAATTAGAGTATAAAAAAGAAAAATTAGTGTTAAATAATACAAATAGAATAAAATTACTTACCTTAGATAGTAGTCAACTATGATGCAGTTTGTTAAAACGTGTCTATGAGCCTGTAACTTTTCAATTGGTGTAAGGGTGTAGTATGAAGATCCACCAACAGATTTTCCAACTTTAGGAAATAATTGAGATACACGTGAGTCAGTTTGTATCTCATTAGTAGGCTCATCATCTACACGACCAAGTTGATTCCATCTAGTCTCAATGTTTTCTAGATACCTTGAACAAAATGTAAGAATCTCTTGTACAAGGTATCCTTCTGCAATAGACCCTTCTGGTTGTGCTTTATTACGTACATACGATTTAAGATGTCCTAAGTACCTATTAATGAACTGCAATAACATTAGTTAGAACAAAATTGTCCAATACCAATTATTGAAGGATCAAGATCACACATATTTTACCTTTCAATAGGATACATCCATCGATAATGAATAGGACCTCCAAGTTTAACTTCTTCAACAAGGTGAACAACCAAGTGAACCATAATAGTGAAGAATGAGGGAGGAAATATCATTTCCATGTGGCATAAAGTGAGGACAATTTGGTTTTGCAATTTTTCCAACTCATCAACATTTAATACTTTACTACATAATTGTCTAAAGAATGAGCAAAACTCAATCAATATAGCTGAAACATCATCAGGTAATGTTGCTTGAATGGCTAACGGTAGTAGTTGTTCCAACAATATGTGACAATCATGACTCTTCAACATTCCATTCAACTTAACGTTTTCCATGTCATTGCATCTAGAAATGTTGCTCGAATAACCATCAGGAATAGTGATATTCTTTAAAGCTGTTAAAAATCCCTTCTTACCTTTTGTAGTCAGAGTAAAGACGGCCGGAGAAATTCTTCCATTTTCATTGGGCCAAAGGTCAGGTCTTATGCCCATAGCTTTAAGGTCTTTTCTTGCATTAATATGATCTTTACTTTTTGCGCTATCGTTTAGCAAAGTAAATATGATATTATCGCACACATTTTTCTCAATATGCATCATGTCAAGATTATGGCGCAGAAGATTATCCTTCCAATATGGAAGTTCAAAGAATATGCTTTTCTTTTTCCATTGTTGACTGATACTTTGTGTAGGTCGTCCACCACATGTTCTTTTTCCCGACCGTTCTTTCTATAGCTTTCTACCAAACGCGACATCAATGTTTTGAACATGTTCAAGAATTTGAATCCCAGATAACATTTTAGGTGGACCACACATATCTTGTTGACCATCAAAGCTGACCTTGTTCAATCTAAATCTATGTCTCTGATCAAGAAAACGATGATGACCCATAAAACACCATTTTTTGCTATGAGGGAGACGACGAGGAGTAGAGTCAATGTTACACGATGGACAATCAAGTCCGGTGTAAGTGTTCCACCCAGAAAGTGTACCCAACCCCGGAAAATCACTAATTGTCCACATCAATGTTGCATGCAATGTAAACATCTCTTTTTTAAAAGAATCGTATGTTTCAACACCTGTTGCCCACAATTCCTTTAATTCTTTGACAAGAGGTTGTAAGTAGACATCAATATCATTTCCTAGCATTTTTTTACCGAGAATTATCATTGACATTATAAAAGATGTTTGCTTCTTGCACACCCATGGAGGAGTGTTATATGGAATGAGAATAACTGGCCAACTACTATAATTTGTAATCATCATACCAAAAGGATTAAAACCATCACTAGCCAATGCAAAACACACATTTCGCGGGTCTGATGCAAACCAACTGTGTTTCAAGTCAAAAGTTTTCCAAGCTTCAGAATCTTTAGGATGCCTCAACATTCCATCATTCTTACCATCGATCGCATGCCATCTCATATCCTTGGCCGACTTCGAGGACAAAAATAATCTTTGTAACCGTGGTTTTAATGGAAAATAACGAAGCACTTTTGCAGTTACTTTTTTACGTCTATTGCCATCACCAGACACCCCAACTGCACCAACTTTTGCTTTTGATTTCCATTTCGAAGTGTTACAAATTTTGCAGGACTCCCTCTCTTCATCTTCCTTATTACCCCAATAAAGCATACAATTATTCGGACAAACAGGGATCTTTTCGTAATTTAAACCAAGCTTTGTGATTGTTTTCTTGGCTTCATAGAATGATTTTGGTATATTTGCAAACTCAAATGCATCTTTTAATAATTCTAAAACCATTGTCATGGCTTTATCAGTCATTCCACATAAACATTTGATGTGATAGTACTAGTTTCTCCTATGGACTCCCCATGATGTACCCAAATTGTATATCCCGTTGGAAATGGTTTGCACTTTAAGTGATCGTACATTACACTTCTACTCTGCAGTTTTTTGAAACCACAACGTTTACAAGGGCATATTATTTCGCCATTTTCTAATTCATCTCGAAAGGCAAAATTAATAAATCCCTTAATCATATTCATATGATGTGTGTGGCTTCATAATCCATGATTTATCCATTGCTTCAAAGGAGAAACACATAATGTTATACCTCTAGTTCCATTAATAGTAAATTAACTTCTAATAAAAAATTTCATTTTTAATATTATAACAGTAGCATTGGCCTCTTAAAGAAAATGGAAAAGTAGTAACAAGATCAACTAATAAGCAAATAAACAAGGAGAGCAAATTGAGATGAAGTGGGAGACTACATTACCTTGACAAAATCAGGGACCCAGTAAGTCTGTTTATTGTTTTCCAACAATTGCTCTTTCAACAACTCCACTCTGACAAACCTACAACAAAATAGGACGACATTTTGGGAATGAATTATAAAACAGGCTCATCGATCGTATCCAGCACCACGCTTCATGAATTACACAGAAAGTAAAAAGGGAGTGAAGTAGCTAGAACAAAT
>JBBPBO010001984.1:32806105-33081708 GCA_037974295.1 Cicer cuneatum | reverse complement strand
TTTTTTTTTTTTTGCGATGTTTTGGTAATATTGAAATCAGAGGTGTTGGTAACTTGAATAACAAAAAAATGAATTTGGACTTTAAGAAGAATTTGGAATTTTGAGCCCGAGTTCTTCTACTCTTTTCTAATTTTTCGATGACCTTCTTCTTCTTCTTTAGCCTTGAGTATCTATTTAAAGATAAAATTAGAGTTTTAATTTAGTCCTTATTTAATTTTGAACTGTATCTTCAATCCTAGCTTGGTCAACAATGATCTTATTCATCAATAATTCTAAACAAGATGTTTTTTGAAAATATGTTCTTTAGTCAATTCTTTATTTTTGAATTCAATCTGAGCAGTTCTTCTAGATTGATTTTGTTCGTATTTTGTTCAGACTGAGTTTGTAAATTCGTTAGATTGATAATGTTCGTATTTTGTTAAGATTGAGTTTGTAAATTCTTCAGATTGATGTTGTTCGTATTTTGTTAAGATTGAGTTTGTAAATTCTTCAGATTGATACTGTTCGTATTTTGTTAAGACTGCTTTTGCAAATTCTTCAGATGAAACTTCCTTCCTATTGTTTGCTTTGATTTGGGAGGTAACATAGTGTTGTACTAGTTCTTGACCTTTCACAAGTAGGAATATGACTAAGTCCAATTCAGTATTTTGTCCTTTGTCAAAATCTGAATCATATCTTTGCAATAATAAATGTATCTTCTTTTGAGTGTTTCTTCTTGTAAACAATTCTTGATCATATCTTCTTGTAAATAACTCATATCTTCTTGTAGATAAATCTTGATCAAATCTTCTTGTAAATAATACATATCTTCTTGTGATAAATCATGATCAAATCTTCTTGTAAATAATTCATATCTTCTTGTAGATAAAATGTTGATAAAATCTTCTTGTAAATAATTCATATCTTTTTGTGATAAATCTTTGTCAAATCTTCTTGTAAATAATTTATATCTTTTTGTGACAAATCTTGATCAAATCTTCTTGTAAATAATTCATATCTTCTTGTGACAAATCTTGATCAAATCTTCTTGTAAATAATTCATATCTTCTTGTAGATAAATCTTGATCAAATCTTCTTGTAAATAATTCATATTTTATTGTTGATAAGATGTTGATCGTATCTTCTTTTCAAATTGGTCAAATATTTTCTTTAATTATAAATTTGAATCAAATCGTATTTTAGATTGTCTCCAAAAACACGAATCTTCTTTCATACTTTGTGAAGTCAAATATATTATTCTCATAAAATACTTCTATTAACATTAAAACTCTAAGTATAAAACCAATTTGGTTCCAACAATCTCCTCCTTTTTGATGATTATAAAATTGTATTTTTGATAACAACTTTTCTTTTTAAATACTTTGACTCCCCCTAAGTCTAAGTATTTTTCTAAATAATTTTTCTCCCCACATTATCAAACATCTTTCTCCCTCTTTTGTCATTAGACAAAAAAAAGACTTGAAAGTGAAACTTGCCTCTTTTTTTGTTTTTAGTTTGCCTTTTTTTTAATATAATAAAAATAACATAAACATAAAACATAAAATTCATCATAAGTATGAAACTAACTACTCTAAGGTTGGCACAATATAAGTTAGGTAAAAGAATGAGGTTTAAGTTGTTCTTGATGAAGTCAAACCTATCTTCAGCTAGTGATTTGGTGAATATGTCAGTCCGTTAATGTTTAGTGTCTACAAACTGGATATTATCAACTTTGTGATTTATCAAAATTTAACATTGTAGTTATTTTTCTTCATCATCCTATCTTTCATCTTGAAAATCAACATATTCATCAAACATAACATGCATAATTTCATCTACAATTTGGGCCTTGAGATTTTATATTATATAATATTTATAGAATGTAGAGTATTAAGAAAATATGCTTTGATGGAATTTTAAAACAAAGTTACTCATACTTTCTTTATCATGCAAAACACAATACTGAAATTCAAAAATGTGAAAGTATGATACGTTTTTCTTTCTAATTTTCAAAAATTCATATGAAGGTATGTTCAAGATATTTTCTAATAAAGCCAAGATTAAAAACATGGATTTTTTTTATGGTTTCTCCCCAAAATTATTTTTCAACATTTGATTCATTTAAAATTGTTTTTAGCCATTTCTTGTAATTTTTTTTAAACAACTCCAGATTTTTGGAAAGTTCTTTGACAAGAAAATCATGTGAAATATCATTTTCGTTAAAGAATGATTTGAAGAATGATTTCAAATTTCCCTTAATCACTTCTTATATAAATGACAATTCTTTTTAAAACTCTTTTACAAGGAATTTTGAAAAGTTTTAAAGACATCATCCTTATGATTTTTAAAATAAAATCCTTTTATCTTTTTCAAAAGACTTAAAACATTATTTGATTGGAAATTCATTTAAGTATAAAACATAAGGATTATTCTTTAAAATGAAACACGAGGATGTTTGATTTATCTTAACTATGTGAGGTTAAAAAAATAAATTTAAAAACAATTTTAGAAAGCTATATTTCACGTATCAAACATCCTTAATCTATGTAAAATTATTACAACAAATAATACATGTACTTTTGATTTGTTAATGTTTCCAAAGGTTATAGACCCTAAAAAATTTTGTTATGGGAGGAGACACCATACTTTTCCATTCATGTGTATTGAGCATGCATCGTCCATGTATCAATATTTTTTCTTGATTGTTGAATGATGTCTCTGCATCACAAGTTAGTAATGATTTTGGTACCCATATTTGTTTAGGTCCTTGATGGTTTGCATATCTTCTTCTAGAAATTTTTTTTTCTTATGATAACATTTTAACTCCATATGACCAAACTTGTCATAATAAGAACATTCCTTCTTAACTTTTTTTGCAACCAGAATGTTCTAGTTTGTGACGAGAACGTTCTGCTGCAGAATGATCATATTTGTTATCATAACAATATTGTCGTCCTTTCTCAATTTTTTTATGATAGCATATTGTTTCAAGGTGTCCATATATGTTACAGTATGAACATTTTTTATTACCTTTCTTATCCTTTTTTTTTTGACACAAAAAAGTTTTCATAAAACTTTTGTTTTTTGAGAAATTTTGAAACATAAATAATCTTTGTCCAAATATCCCTTCTTCAAATATGATGTTCTTTTGAAAAGTTTCAGTGGTTTTTACCATGTTGGTTAAATCATTTTTCAATTCATGAACTTCTATTTTTCAAGAGACACTTTCTTCCTTAGTTTCAGAACATTCTGGAAGATGATTTTTATGTTTATCTCATTGAAAATATTTTGTTGCTCAAACATTTTTAAATGAGATTGCTGCAAATCTTGAATGATTTTAACATATTCACCATTCTTAGTTTGTCGCTTCTCATTTTGTTTCTTTATCTCAAAAAGTTGATTTATTAGAAATATACACTTTTGAGATAAAGTGTTTGAGTCATTTAAGAGGTTTTCAAAAACTTTACATAAATAACAAGGTTCATAATATGTTACCTCTACACTTTCTTCATTTGCCATTATACATGTGTTGGTTTCTTCATTATCTTCTATGTCTAGTTCTTTCTTTTCAGTGGATGTTGGATCACTTTGATCTACTCTTGATATGAAGTTTCCATCATCAAAATAAGATGGTCTAGTTGATGACCCTCCTTCAACAATATACTTGGCTTTTGACATTACTTTTTCTTCCTGAATCTTTTCCTCTAACACAGTTAAGTGCTCAAACCTTAGAACCAGACTAGAACCAGACTTTGTTGTCAATTGAAGTAGCAATGTCAATCACAAGAAATGAGAGGTTTTGAATTGTGAACCTTTTAAAATTTGATTTATATGCTTAACTTAAATTAACTCAAGATCAATCTTGGTTGAAATAGAATGTCCAGAATGTTCTGGATATGTTAGAAGTAAATAAAACATATTAGTTCATAGTGAAATATAATTTGTGTGTGCAAATAATTAACAATAAGGGATAAAAAGATCACACACAGAAAGTATACTGGTTCACCTAACTTGAGCTAGTCCAGTCCTCACAACCGTGAAAATTTCATTATGTGTTTTAGAACCAAAATGTTCTCCTTCACACATTTTTTTTATCATACCTTGATCAATTACAATCTTCACCTTTCAACCTAAAATTGATTTTTATAGTCACCTTTCAATCTAGAAAGGATTTTTACAAACAAACTCAATTTATAAAAGATAGACTTGAGTTGCAAATGATGTGTATGATAAAAGTGTTTGGGATCTAATGATACTCAACTTCTCAACTGTTGGTTTGAAATAAATAAAGATAAACTTAGTAAATAATGATCCACATATATAGTGAAGAGATCTGGAGTTTGGTTGAAGAGTTTTTGACTTGTTCTGACTTGAACAAGTGTTGGTAGATTTGTAAATTGAATTCTTGCCTTTATCTTCCATTTGATCTTTAATTTATAGATGATAAGAGGCTTTGAATATTCATGTTAAACTAAATATCTTCGTTGGACACACTTCATAAAGTGCAAACAATCTTATGAATTAATCTATTTAACTGTAGTGTAATTCTGTCCAGAATGTTCTTGATATGTCCAGAACGTTCTTGCCTTGCTGGAGAGTGGAGAAAAAAAAACATAATGTTGAGTGGTCTGCCATATATCCGTTAGAATTGTTCCAAATCAGAATTATGCAGAGCTTTCTTCAAAATAATGTAAGTACAGTGTACTTGCGTCCTTGCTCATAACTCATTAATCTAGAGATCAATCTGGTCATCGATTTGGAGGGTGTTTTGCTCGTTTGGGCATTCATCTCGAGTTATGAACTAGACCACTGATTTGAGAAGTCTTGACACTCTTTAACTTGTGGTTTGGACGGTGGAAAATGATCTGTTTTAATTTTGTCTTTAGAAGAGAATAACCAGAATGTTCTTTTATAAAACCAGAACGTTCTTGGTTCTGTGTTGTATGGAAAATGTTGATAAGTGATTGAGTAACTGTTTAGTGTCAGTCCTTTGTCTCAGAGGCATGCTAAGCTTTCTGCAAACAGTGCAACAATAGTGTCCTTTCGTCCTTGTTGTCTTTTGTCACAAATCATCAATATGGAGATTGATCTGGTCATTGATTTAGAGGCTGTTTTTTCTGCTTTGGTCCTTCAGCTTGAATTATGGACTTGATTATAGTTTTGAATAGTCTTGATATTCTTTTATCTTGAGGTTTGGACTATAGAGAATGATTTGTTTTAATTTTGTCCTTAACGAGAATGATCTTGATAAACAAGAATGATCCTTTGATAAACCAGAACTTTTTTTTGATAAACCAGAATGATATTGGATAAACTAGAATGATCCTTTGATAAACCAGAACTATTTTTTGACAAACCAGAATGATATTTGATAAACTAGAATGATCCTTTGATAAACCAAAATGATCCTTTGACAAACAAGGATGATCTTTGATAAACCAGAATGATCCTTTGATAAACCAGAAAATCGTTTGTAAAAATCAAAATGTTCTTCTGATTAATTTTTCATCAATATGGGTATCATTATGTAGATCAATCTGCATAACATTCTGCATATTTTTTTTTGCAAGTAGGTCTTCAAATCTTGACTTTTAATTGCTCACTAAATGTTGGAAAGCCCATGTGCGAAATGCTAACTAATTTACTGCATGTTGCCCTTCCAAAAATATTCTTACTGCCAGTTCTTTAATATAACAACCAGAACATTCTGGTGAATGTACTTTCATCATTCTTTAAACAAATTGCTTTATAAACGACTCAATCTTGAAATAATTTCTTCTTCAAAGTTGACTCTTGTCATTTTGCTGATCTGATATGAGTATTTATGAGTGCAATGAACTTGTTCATCATGAGAACATTCTTTCATTACCATTGAGAATATTATCTTCTACATGAGAGGAGAAATATTTTTTGAAGTAATACTTCCTACAATTTTTCTTGGTGTTGCTCATGTTGTGTCTTGTCCACCAAGTATCACTGAGATACTTTAGTATAAGTATAAATCTATTGGACACTTTCTTCATGAAGATGCTATCTTAAATATGCAATGATCATTCTCTTGAATGATTGATATATGATATATTCCTTTTGAGATTCTTTCATTATTAAGTAGATACTTATGCACTTCTTGGATACAAATTTATTTGAGAAATTTTGAAAAATTCTAATTTGTAGATTTCTTATAAGCTTTTTCTGTTATTGAGAAATTTATCCGTGAGAGAAAAGCGGCTCGTTGAAGAACGAACTCAGAGACTGAACGAGATGATGTGATATAAAGTCACAAACCATCTAGATATTTTCTAGGATATTAATATTTTAATGAAAGATTAGTGAAAATATCTAAATATTTTCTTACTATCTAGTAAGACTTTGTAAGGACGAAATTGAGCTACCTCACCATCCTTTTTTGTGTTTCGACTAGGATGACTTGTGTAAGAAGGATTAGATGAGAAATGATGGGTAAGTAAGATGTTTGGAAAATATTTCGAGAGACTTAGTTAAAATTATTTGTTGGAAAATAATTTAATCGAATTACGGAGGAATTATGATCGATAGATATTTTACGATGTTGCACGTTACTGTTATATTCATCTGTTAGCCAAGATATCTAGATATTTTCTTCATGTAGTAAGGTTTTTTTTCAGAGTAGATATTTGGTGTAGTAAGAGTTAGGAAAGGGCAGACTTTTGGTCCTGATTTTCACCTAACTCACCATCATTTACTCACTTATTTTTTTCCTTATCTCATTTAAGAAAAAAACACCACAAAATCATCTCCTTTCTCTCTACTTCTTTACTAGTGTTAGTAAGCAAACACTTAGGAAAAATGTACTTCCTTCAAATCTATTCATCTTTTGATCAAAGTTTGTGAGTCAAACATTCGTCTCTCGTTCTCCTCTTTTTATTGATGTGTTTTGTCATGAAAAATTTCATTTTTTCCTCCCTTTCCTCTAACATGGCTATCAGGACCTTAATGTATAAAAGAACTTGTTTTTTTTTTTCTCAACTATTTTCACAAAAGCTATAGATCTAAATCTTGTACTAGTAGATCTAAAAGAAAAAATTATAGTTGGAGTTTTGAAAATTTATTTTATTAATATTGTAGATCTATAAGTTGTGATAATAGATCTTAAAAAATTTGATTTTAAACATTTTAAGTTTTTTCAAAAAAATGAACTATGTAAAAATGTGGTTTCTCTTTTGTTAATGTTGTAGATTAACTTGTCGTACTAAATGATCTAAAAAAAAGTTTTGTTGTATAACATTTTACAAGTATACAAAAAATTTGGTTTTATACTAGAATGATTTTACCTTCACAAATATGATAGATCCATGACTTGTGATAGTTGATTTAAAGGAAAAATCAAATTTGTAACACTTTAGATTTTGCTCAAAAAAATGCATTGATGTTGGAAATGTTGATCTTTAAGTTTGTGTTTTTTATTGTTGAAAAGGTTCTAAAATATTTATTTAGAACTAAGGATGAAATTAATTTTGGAAGAGGAATTTTCCCCTCCCACCCTACTCATGGCCGAACCCAAATAACAAGGTGTTAGAGTTTGGAATTTCAAAAAAGTTGAAAATCTAAAGAGTTTTTGTTATAATTGTTGGTGTTGTAAGAAAAAAATGGAAGACTTTTGATGTTTTATGGGAAAAATTTTAAGGAAATAAAAGAGACAAAAAGAAAGTCATAATCTTTCAGGGAAAAAGCTTTGGAAATAATTATGACCAGTTGTATTTTAAAACAAGTGTGTAGTTGAATTATCTCATAAAAGATTTAAGTGTTGAAAACTTTTTGTGATTGTTAATCCTTAAATGAATTTTATTGATAAATCTTTTAGTGAATAATGTGGGAAAAACCCTAGAAATGTTATAGAAAGTGGTAAAGATTTAAATGTTTAAGTATCTTGTGAATTCTAAAGAATAAATTTCAAATTTGTTTAGGTTATGCTAAAATAAAAAATTTTCAAAGGTAATCAAGTTGAGAATTTTAGGAAAACCCTAATCTTGATGAATTTTAAGGTGTTGAAAGTTTGAAAGATTTATGTGAGTAATAATTTGAAAATAGTCCCTTCAAGTTAAAGGATGAAATTTTAAAGTTTTGCGTTCTTTGAGAAAAATATTTGTGAGAAGAGTTATGTAATAGTTTTATGTTAAGAAAATATTTTGTGCTAAGTTGTTAAAGTCAAATATTTGAATTGAACTTCAATAATTTTGAAAAAAAAATGGAAAATTTCAAAGTATGGCATAAGTGTTTTAAAAACGATTTGAAATTCATTTTCACCTAAAGGACTAAACCAAAGTCTTTTTGATGTTAGGGAACCTAATTAGGTAAGAAAACCTAATAGAAAGCCAAACCCAAATTGATTTGGATAGTGGCTGAACCCAGGATTCATTCAGGGGGTTGTTTTGAAATTTGTATTGATTAAGTCAATTGATTGGTTTAAGGTTCAATAAAATTGAGAGGTGTCGTTCGAATCATTGGATAGGTTATGCTGGGGTAGTGTAAGTTTCTTGAGTAATAAAGCGTCATCGAGGTAAGGGCACTTTCTAATGATATTATATATGCTTGAATGCAGAGTGTGTATGCATACATGTGAAGGTGCAAACACGAGAAGGGGGGGTTGAATTGTGTTTGACTTAACTTGAAACTTTTCCTGTTTTAATACTTTCAAAACAAAACTTGATGTATAATTAAAACAGAGTTAGCAGCGGATAAAAATAAAAATAAAAACTCACAGATTTTATACTGGTTCACCGTTAACAAGGCTACGTCCAGTCCCTTCACCTTGAAGGATTTCACTAATTCAAACTTGAATTACAACCTTGCTACTGACCCTCAAAGTCAGTCTTCTCAATAGTCTAACAATCCTAGACTTCTTGAGGAAAAACAGCTCGTGTTCTTCAGCCAATCTGACACCCCAGATTGTAGAAGAATTCTCAACACTACAAATCTAATTGCCAAGTAACCTGCTACCTCTACTGACTCCCACAGCTTGTAGATACTACTTCAACAACTTAGATTTGACAAAGTGGAACGAAAACAACAAGAGTACTTGCTTTAAAAACTAAGACTCAACAATTGACTTATATGAAAATTTGAGAGTGTTTGCTTTTGAAGTGTATGACCCTTTTGTGATTTTCGATTATGAGTAATTTGCCTTGAGCCTCCTTTTATAGATGCTGATTAGGGCCTCTTCCAATGCTTAAATTCGAACTAAATCTTGCTGGATTCTCTGTAAAAATATCTTGACCAATTGGGCTTTATTTAAATAAAAATCATATCTTTTTAAGCCTTAGATTTGTTTCATATCTTAACTGGCCAATCAAATATGTGCATTGCTTCCCGCCACAGCTCCTGACTTCCATGCTACTCCAATTTAATTTATAACAAATCTTTTATAATATTTTGATAAAAATATCATGAGATCTTCACCATTAATTCCCATGATCAAATCTGCACCATTGGATCTTCATGCGATAGTCCACAGCTGGACCAGCTTGATTGCTATGCTATTGTCCTCTGAATTCGGCCATTCCTGGACCATACTTCTTAACCCTCTGATCTTCTGATTTCGGCCTTCCCTGGACACGCACTTGATATGCTAAAATCCTCTGAATTCGGCCTTTGCTGGACTGCACATCCTGTCCCTCTGATTTCGGCTATTGTTGGGCCATGGTCTGATTTTTTGATCTTTATCATCACTAGACCAAATAATTATTTCTGAACCATTGATCTGGAAGTTTTTACTCTGATCTGGACGGATTCTGGAATTTGGTTTGGAACAAACTGAAATTAACTTGAACAAAAAATATTTTAGTTTGGACATTTTACCTTTGATTTTGGATCAGGTCTGGGTCGATTCTGGAATTCATTTCTTTTGATCTGGACTTATTTCCATGCCCTGAATCATGCTATATTATGGTCTGGGCCAATTCTGAATTGATCCTCTTGTTCTGGACTCATAAACATACCTTCTAGTCAAGTCTGGAACAATTCTGGGCAGTTCAATTTTTCACTGCCAGGTCATCTTCTGGTCTGAATAACTTCTGGAATAAAATTGATATTTGATTCCTGTTTGTCTGGAACAACACTCCTTCTGGCAGGCTTTCCAATGGTATGATCCAAGTTTCATTATGATTTTTATTCCTTCTGATATAAGCCATCAAAGATATCTTCTGGTCATGTTTTGACATTCCTTTAGTATCTTCTGGTCATTCCAGAATTCATTTTCTGGAATCCTTTGATCTTCAGCTTCTGATTTCTTCAGTTTCTGGGGTATTTAATTTAACAATTCAAAGTACAAAATAAGTTTACATAGAGTACATTTGTAAGCATCAAAATCCTAAGCACTTAGAACCAACTTGGTTCCTACAACATGTTCCCTGTGCTAGTGATGAATAAATGTGCAGATTTTGATGTGATTATGTATTCATAATTGATAACATATGTGTTTAGTGTGACACTCTAAACCCAAAAATAATATATAATAATTTGTATCATATTTTTATAAGGATTTGCAGCGAATAAATAAAAACTCTTTCTTTGGAAAAAGAAATTTTTACGAGCTATTTAGGATATCACAATATAACCAAGTAAAATAGTTTTGGAAATTAATATTCCAATATACAAATAGAAAATACACCGGGGCTATGAGACCAGTCAAACAACACTCATACCTCTGGGGTATTCTCGGCATACACCTACGCAGAAGTGCTGCTCCAAGAATGCTCTCTCCCCCCATGGCCACGTCAAAAAAATTGGATCATGGATCCACCAACAAAAGTCACTATTAGAGTACGTCATAAATACAGTCATCCCAAAAAGAAATAAGTACAACCACCAAAACACTAGGGCCCTATACAACAAAACTAGTCTAATCATGCACTACAACTACAATAGCAAGGGTTACCACCACACTCTCCACAAGTCTCGTTTGACATAGTAGCTCGCCTCAACGTGACATCCTCCTCCTCATCAGCCAGAGAAGGATCAGTCTCCTCTAAAGTCAGATCTATCCATGATCTAGGTCGCTTCGGCGGCGCTGGGATCTCGAAGCAGTCCTCTACTGGCCTAGACGAACCTGGAATATCGACCTCCGCTGGCGCCAGCCCTTTGTCCTTCTTGTAAGACCCTTAAATTTAATATTAATTCTGGAATTAATATTAAGGGCATTTTGGGAATTTTTGTAAAATATTTAATATATGTATGTTTTGAGTAAATATATATATATATATATATATATAAATATTTATCTTGGAAGATGAATTAAAATTATTGGAGGAAGATTTAATTAATTTAATTTCGAGTCATTAAATTAATCGGACCATTAGTTAAGGATTAGTGGCTAATTGCAAAAAGGATTAAGTGCTGAAAAGTCTAGCTGGAAAATCCAGCATTATTGTATCATTGTTTCAAAGGAGGTGGCACTCAAGTGAGCCTATAAGTACACGTGAGGGGCTTGGTAGAAATCAGAACTCCATACCTCCCATTTTGCATGTAATAGTGTTGCATGTAACAGTAACCTCTTCTCCCATTTCTGCCTCCTGTTTTCTGAAAAGCAGTTTCACGATTTCAAAATACCAAAGAGAGAGTTCCTCAAAAGTTCCATGTAACTGGAAATACAGACACCAAACCAGAAAACCCTCAGTATTAAAGTTGTTCCCCACCTCATTACGGAGCTAAAGAACCCAGTTTTATAGCAGCAAACTCAGGCAGCGGTTTCACCGGATTTTGGCGCAGAAACGAGAACGAAAATAGAGACTTGAGCAGAAGTAGAACACGCAACAAGGGTAAGCGGACCTTCTAACTTTCTAGTTGCATTAGGGCTGTAAATGCATGTTATTTCAGTTCTATTTTGAAAGAAAAACATGTTTTCGAAATGACATGTTGAAAAATGAAGAAAATGCATTTTTGTTGATATGTGATGATTCTGTGATGGCTGTTGTTGGTTGAATGCATTAATGCTGTTTTACTTGTGTGAGAAAACTGAAGATGTCTTGCATGTTATTTTAAAGATGGTTAAAATACATGTTCATAAAACTGTTTTGGAAAATAGTTTTAAAAATGCAAAAATGCATTCTGTTGGTGTTTTGCTGCTGTGTGATGATTTCTGTTTTGGTTGAAAACATTGGTGATGTTCTGATGATTGTAAAAGCTGAAATGCTATGCATGTTATTCTGATCTTTGAGGAAGCTGAAATGCTTTGCATGTTGTTCTGATTGTTTGAAAAGCTGAAATGCTATACACGTTATTATGATGTTTTGAGAAAGCTGTGATGCTTGCATGTTTGTTCTGATGGTTTCAAAATATGAATGATTCTGGTGAGTGAACATTCTGCTTTCTGGTTCTGGATGATTGGGGTTGGATCCTGATTCCATTTCTGTTTTATGTGATTTTGGTGGTGTTGATGATTTAAAAGGAAAAGGGATTTTAAATGAGGGAAGTGTCTTCTGGAAAAAAAAAGTGTTGAATCTGTTCTGTTGTTTGGTTGTTGTTTTAAAAGAAAACAGTTTGAAAAGGGTTGAATCTCAGGAAATTTTCACTAGTTTTCGAAGGTGTATTCGAATACAACATGTGTGTATTCGACTACAACCTGTAAAATTTCTATTTTACTTAAGTTTTCAAACTTGTATTCGACTACGAGCCCTGTAGTCGAATACAGAAGAAGAATTTCTGTTTCTGTTTCTGGTTCTGATGATCCTTATGTGGATCATACTGTTCTGTTTGTGGTTCTGATGATCCTTGTGTGGATCATTCTGTTTCTGTTTCTGGTTCTGATGATCCTTGTATGGATCATTCTGTTTCTGTTTCTGGTTCTGATGATCCTTGTGTGGATCATTCCGTTTCTGTTTCTGGTTCTGATGATCCTTGTGTGGATCATTCTGTTTTCTGTTTCTGGTTCTGATGATCCTTGTGTGGATCATTCTGTTTTCTGTTTCTGGTTCTGATGATCCTTGTGTGGATCATTCTGTGTCTATTTCTGCTTCTGATGGTTCTGATGTGAACCATTCTATTTTTGCTTCTGATGATTCTGATAATCATCATGTTTTCTGCTTCTGATGATTCTGATCATCATCCTGTTTTCTGCTTCTGATGATTTTGATAATCATCATGTTTCCTGCTTCTGATGATTCTGATAATCATCATGTTTTCTGCTTCTGATGATTCTGATCATCATCCTGTTTCCTGCTTCTGATGATTCTGATAATCATCATGTTTTCTGCTTCTGATGATTCTGATCATCATACTGATTCCTGCTTCTGATGATTCTGATAATCATTCTGTTGTTTCTGCTTCTGGTGATTCTGGCATGAACCATTCTGTGCTTCTTCTGATCAACTCTGGATGAAGCCTGAGCGAAGTCTGGGTTATTCAAAATTCAATTGTCATGCCATGTTCTGGTCAAATTATCTTCTGGATTACTTCTTGCTTTTGACAACTTATGGCCTGGAACAACTCTCCACATGGCAGGCTTCACAATAGTATGGCCCAAAGAATCTTCTGATATTTATTCCCTCTGATATAATCCATCAAAGATATCTTCTGGTCACTTCTGGACAAGTATGGACTGTGTTGAAATTACACTGACAGACTATGTTCTGATCAGTATAACTTCTTGATTGCTTCTGATATTTGAATCATTCTTGTTTGGAGCAATTCATATTATGGCAGGCTTCCCTCTGGTATTTTCTAGATGTTCTTCTGATTTTGTTTCTGTTTGATATAAGCCTCCAAAGTTATCTTCTGGTCGGTTTTGGACATTCTGGTTTATCTTCTGATAATTCCAGAAATGCATCTTCTGTAAATTCAGAATGTATCCTCTGATACATTCATCTTCTGATGGTTTTTACCGTAGTAATTTAAGTTCAAAATAAGATTCCATCAAGTTTATTTGTACACACCAAAATCCAGATTATTTAGAACCAACTTGGTTCCAACATCATTTTGTGTTGTTTATGATGATTCTGGATGAATCATTCTGTGTTGTTTCTGATGATTCTGGTGTGAATCATTCTGTGTTGCTTCTGATGGTTCTGGGTGAATCATTCTGTTGTTTCTGCTTCTGATGATTCTGGGTGAATCATTCTGTGTTGCTTTTGATGATTCTAGGTGAATCATTCTGTTGTTTTGCTTCTGATGGTTCTGGAGTGCATCATTCTGGTTCTGTTTCTGATGTTGATCATTCTGGTTCTGTTTCTGATGTTGATCCTTCTGGTTCTGTTCTGATGTTAATCATTCATTCTGGTTCTGTTTCTGATGTTCTGGTGTTGATGATTCTGATGTTAAACATTCTCATTTTGGTTCTGTTCCCGATGTTTTGATGATTAATCATTCTGATTCTGGTTCTGTTTTCTGATGATCTGATGTTGATCATTCTGGTTTTGTCTTCTATATTCGACTACAGGCATGCTGTATTCGAATACATAATGTTAAAATTGCAGATTTTCACTAGTTTCAGCTTCTGTATTCGAATACAAGGGATCTGTATTCGAATACAGATTCGTGTTTTTCCAGAAACTCAGTTTTTAGCTTCTGTATTCGAATACAAGGAAGCTGTATTCGAATACAGATTCGTGTTTTCCAGAAAATTAAGTTTTAAACTCTGCCTTGTGAATTTTAAAGTGTTGGGAAACTTTGAGAAGGATTTAAATGATTTAAAATGGAATTTTTGTGATAGTTTGAAGTGGGGGTGATGAAGTTTTTGGGACTTTACTGATGTAGTGAAAAATGTTGATTTGTGCACTGAGACTGCCTCTGTATTCAACTACCAGGGGGCTGTAGTCGAATACAGAGTGTTAATTCTGCATTGTTTTGACTCATGTATTCGAATACAGAGAGGCTGTATTCGAATACAGATTCGTATTTTCCAGAAAACTCAGTTTTAAACACTATTTTGTGAATTTTAAGAGTTTGGGGAACAATGGAAAGACTTGAGATGAAAAAGTATGGAATTGGTGAGATAATGTGAATTGTTAATGATTGCTTGACTGTTTAAATCATTGATGTGTTGATGATGATATGATTATATTGAGATGTTTTGAAATATGATGGAAAGGCATGAATTTTCTTTTATTGCATACTGTTTTCAGTGAAGAGAAAACACTGCATATTCATACATTTCATAGTCAGGTGGTGACCGCGATGGGCCACAGAGTAATGCAGTAACCGCGATGGTCCGCGAAGTTAAGTAGTAACCATGGGTTATAGAATAGTTCCGCGTGTATTAGACGGTCTGTTCTATCCAGGGTCAGAGTAGTTCCGCGTGTATTAGACGGTCTATTCTACTCGGGCTACGAAATAGCCGCGTGTTCGTGGTGGTCTATTCTATCCGTGCAAGGATTTAACTTCTGTGTATTTGGCATGTGAGAGGCTAATACACGTGTTCTATCCGGTTTCAGAGTGGCCGCGTGTTCGTGGTGGTCCATTCTATCCGGGCTACGGAATGGCCGCGTGTTCGTGGTGGTCCATTCAAACATGCGCAACCACGTGCTGATCTGTTGAGCGATTGCACGAGTGCTGGACTGTTGGGCGTCTGCACTAGGTACTGATATGTTGAGCGATTGTACCTTGGTATATAAGTGCTGGTCTGTTGAGCGACTGCACTGGTACTGGACTGTTGAGCGTCTGTACCCTGAAATGCGCAACCACGTGCTGATCTGTTGAGCGATTGCACGAGTGCTGGACTGTTGAGCGTCTGCACTAGGTACTGAATTGTTGAGCGATTGTACCTTGGTATATGTTAAATGTGCTGGACTGTTGAGCATTTGCACTGGTGCTGATCTGTTGAGCGATTGCACCTTGGTCTTCAGGGCCGTTAATGTCAAACATAGTGTGCTGGTCTGTGAGCGACTGCACCTTGGTAATTCCAAGAAGCTGAGTACATGAGCATATGCATATTGCATCTGGGTGTTTGACCGGTGGGTCACGTTTTGGATATTGTTGATGATTGGAAAATTGATGTGTGTAAGTACTTGTTGAAATATGAGTTTTCTGATGAATGTTTGTGATTGCTGAAGTGGTGATTGTACTTACAACATGTTTCTCCATATTAATTCGTTGCTGTTTTGAAAAGGCATACATGTCATGAAATTTCAAAATGAGCATCTTTTCATCATCATTATTATACAATATGCCATGAATATATGTGTTGTTGTGAGATATATGCTATGTGCTTATTTGTTAATTTCGGTCGGTGACCCTTGCTATTATATTGTGGACTTTGGGCTTTGCCCTCAGATGTTACCCGAACCCGTCCTACAGACGGATACACTAACGACGGAAGCATTGTTAGTTTTCCCTGATCTTTACGTACGGAGTCTACGTGGACAATGCAGAGGGACGTACGGTTGGCTGAAGACGAGACTTATAGAGGATACGGTGGAGACCGTGCTACTGTAGCTTAGTGCATGATCAGTATAGACTTTTGTATAGGGTCTTGAGTTTTGGGAAATGTAAATTTTACTTTGGGAATTAATGTAATACTTTTTCCGCTGTATTATTCTGCACTCTGACACTGATTGGGTGATAACTTTTGAAATGAACTGATTTTATTTTAATTCCCTTGATATTAATTTTGGAAAAATCCTTTTACTCAATTATTCATTTTTAATATTTATTTGAAGAAAAAAAAAATGCACCCGCGCTGTGTTTTAAACTCGGGGTGTTACACTTCTCACCTGCCTCCAGTTCAGGCACCGCATCTCCTTCTACAATGGTGGGAGTCACCACACCTACAGTGGCCTCCGTCTCAACTCCAACTGTCGGACCCTCTACGTCCCTAAATACCCCACTTGCCTCGAGTACCAGTCTAGAGGGTATAGGAAAATCGATCCGCGCGTGAGTGTGCTCCACATAAGACACTACCCCGGCAATCCTACTGGTTCTCACCACTCTCCCCGTATAAGTCAGTAGCAAAGTCTACAATTCTCTATTCGAATACGAGGTTGTCGTAGCCGAATACAAATGCGAAGTCAGAAGCAAAATCTACAATTCTGTATTCGAATACGAGAGTGTCGTAGCCGAATACATATGGTATGTCAGTAGCAAAAATCACGTATTTGTATTCGAATACGGGGTGTCGTATTCGAATACGAGGTTCAAAATTTGAATAAAAACTGAATTTTCCAGAGGTGTATTCGAATACGCCAGTGCCGTATCCGAATACATCTTCGAACACAGTGGGATTTTCAAGTAAATTTCACTACAGTTTCAAACTCTTTTAATTGAGAATAACAACAAACACCACAACAATCAATCTCTCAACAACATTAACATCAGCCTCTTCAACAACAACAACAACAACAAGAACATCTTAAACACACCAACATAGCAGCAACAACAATATCATAACAACAAAGACATTCTTATCATCAAAACATAGCATGACGTTTCCAACAAGGATAGCAGATTTATCAACCATCAAACACAACAACACAACAACAACAGAAATGATTCTTGATCATCATCAACAACAACACAACGACAACCATCACATATTTAGCGCAACAACATATCAGCAACATCAACCACAACAACTTCACGTTTTCAACAACATCACACATTTATCAACCATCAAATACACATTTAGGGTTCCTACATGCAAACTAGAAAGTTGGAAGGAGCCCCTTACATTGCTAATGTTTTCTCGACCGTTTTCGTTACCGCGACTAAAATCGGTGAAACTCCTGCTTGTGTTGTTGCTACCAAAGTTAGTTCACTAGCATCGTAGTGATGAGAGGAGTAACTTTCCCTCTTGACACTCTTCGATTGGAGTCTTAGATTTTGATGTAATGTAAGTTTTGAGTATGGTTTTCTTCCTACCAACACAACAGAACAACAAAGAAGAAGAAGAAAGAAACTGGCGCGGGCAGGTAGGAGGAAAAATGTGTTTTTCTCTTTCTTTCTGATTTTCTGCCTTTGTTCCCCTCTCACATGCGTTTATACATATATATATATACATACTACTACCACCTACTATATATATATATATATATATATATAAATATATAAACATTTTAATCAAATCAACCCACTATTATCTAAATACTCTCGTTGCAACTTTATTGACAGATAAAATGCTCGGTATTAATTCTTCATAATAAAATTAAATAATCATTCGACAAATAATTTTAGTCAATCTCAATATATATATATATAAATATACATATATTAAACATATTACAAATATTTCAAAATATATTTGATATTTAATCCATAAAATTAATTTAAAATTAAGGGTCTTACATTACTACCCCCCTTAAATTAGTTTCGTCCTCGAAACTACGCGTCGATAAACAGTTTAGGATGCTTTTCTCTCATCTTACTCTCTAGTTCCCAAGTTGCGTCTCCAGTAGTTGGATTCCAAATCACCTTGACTAGCGACACTTCTTTGTTCCTTAACCGTTTAATCTTCCTGTCCTCAATTCTTACAGGTAGCACTTCAAATGACAGGTTATTCTTTAGTTGAATTGTGTCTGGTTCGATCACATGTGACGGATCCGAAATGTATTTCCTTAATTGTGACACGTGAAATACGTCGTGGATATTGGACAATATTAGAGGTAGAGCAATCCGATAAGCCACTGGTCTAGTTCGTGCAGTAATTTGGTATGGTCTAATAAATTTCGGAGTTAATTTTCTTGATTTAATGGCTCTGCCAACTCCAGTCGTAGGTGTGACTCTTAGAAACACATGATCACTCTGCTCGAATTTCAAAGGTCTGCGACGCTTGTCCGCATAACTCCTCTGATGGTTCTGTGAGGTCTTCATTTTCTCTTTTATCGTCTTGACCTTCTCTGTAGTCTGTTGCACCATCTCAGGTCCTACCATCATACTCTCTCCGTCCTTATACCAACATAAAGGCGTCTGGCACTTGCGTCCATACAAAGTCGCATATGGTGCCATTCCAATACTTGCGTTGAAACTATTATTGTAGGTAAACTCAATCAACGGTAATACATCATCCTAGCTTCCTCTATCATCTAATACGCATGCTCTCAATAAATCTTCCAAAGACTGATTCGTTCTCTCAGTCTGTCGTCTGTTTGCGGATGGTATGCTGAACTCAATCTAAGTTTCATTCCCAACGCTTCATGCAACGCTCCCCAAAAGTGAGACGTGAATTTCGGATCACAATCCGATACGATACTCGACGGTACTCCGTGTAATCTGACAATTTCCGCAACGTAGATCTCTGTCAGCTTATCTACCTTATAGGTGGTCTTTACTGGTAAAAAGTGTGTGGATTTAGTTAATCGATCCACTATCACCCAAATCAAATCATTCTTTCTCCTTGTCTTTGGCAATCCGGTTATAAAGTCCATGGAAATGCTGTCCCACTGCCATTCAGATATATCCAAAGGTTGTAATATTCCAGCAGGTCGCTGATGTTCCACTTTCGCTTTCTGGCAAGTTAAACAAGTCGCTACATGCTTCGCTACATGCCTCTTCATTCCTGGCCACCAGTAATTTTGCCTCAAGTCCTGATACATCTTTGTCGCTTTGGGATGGATACTCAATTTGCTTTTATGAGCCTCTTCCAAAATTGTTCTCCTCAGATCTGCAACTGCCGGTACACAAATCCTCCCATTACATCTCAAAATATTATCTGGTCCAATTTTGAACTCAGTTGTCTTTCCTTGCACTATTAGGTTCCTATTCTCTTGGATTAATGCGTCATCTTGAGAATTCGAAATGTCTTCAAGTAGACCACTCAAAATTTTTATCATTCCACATTTTAAAATTCTCCACAGATGCTATGTCAGTAGCAAAAATCACGTGATTGTATTCGAATACGGGGTGTCGTATTCGAATACGAGGTTCAAAATTTGAATAAAAACTGAATTTTCCAGAGGTGTATTTGAATACGCCAGTGCCGTATCCGAATACATCTTCGAACACAGTAGGATTTTCAAGTAAATTTCACTATAGTTTTAAACTCTTTTAAATAAGAATAACAACTAACACCACAATAATCAATCTCTCAACAACATTAACATCAGCCTCTTCAACAACAACAACAAGAACATCTTAAACACACCAGGATAAATCAATGTGTCAAATTAATTATGCTTTCTTTGCTTGCTTCCTTTGAATCCGATTGCTTACACTCCAAGTAAGTAACCAAAAACCAAACTAGTTTTTGATTTATTTATAAATTATCAAAAAGTTGTCAACTTTGGCAAACACAATTCAACCTCCCTTCTCATATTTGCACCTTCACATGATTCACATGATCAGTTTATTGATTCACAAAAATCACATCATATACATTCTAGAAATGTGAGATACCCATTCTATCAAATTGTCAACTTCCTTTGTGAACACACAAAAGTTATTAGATTGAAGAATCTTCTAGTTCTTCAATACATGTTGACATAAAAAATTCTATTTTTCACGTTGTAATATATCCAAGATGGTCCAACCGGTCTTGCCAACAACAAACTTGAATGTGATTTGTAAACTTCTAGTTTACAAATAATAAACATGTTTCAATTGTTCCAACTTTTTGAATCAATAGTGAACAAACATAATTTGTAAAAAATTTTCACCAAATGAAACAATTCTAATATATATTCTAAAGACTTAATTTCTTTTTTGCACTATCATGCATATATCTAAGATTATTATTTACGTAAGTATGAGAACACAATTTTATTCGATAAATAAAAATGGATAAACCATATCACACATTTTATTAAAATAACTATAAATTAAACAAGAAGAAGGAAATACACTTATATATAAACCATATGACATTTTTTTTTCTTGTTTACAAGTTGCACAACAGAGAATAAACTTATATATATAAGAATTTCTTAAAAATCATTATTATCACTTAAAAATCATTAAAATATAGAGATTTTCAAAATGTATATTATATATATATATATATATAACTTTTAGAAATAAAAAATTTAATGTCAATTCATATCAAACAAGAATATTTTGAAAATTTTAGATAATTAGATTAGTTAGACTATAGTAATATACTATTACACATAACTCACAACTAGAATTGAGGAGAATTATTTGTATTTATTTTGATTGAATCTCATATGTAATGTTCATACAAGCTCATTGTTAGTTCATACAAGCTAAAAGATTGAGGTAACATAAAAAGAGAAAGTTAAAAAATAAATTTAGTTCTTTGGTAACTTACCATACCACTAATTATTTTTATTCTTTCTTCTCTTAAAATGATATCTTTATATTACATATCTTCTTAATGTATATTACTTGTGATGACATTATAGAAAAGACCACACTACAAATCATACTAAATGAGATTTTATCACATTCACTTGTAATTCATCATTACCACATCAATGGTAATATAATCACGTTCACTTATAATCACATTCACTTGTAATTCATCATGTTGGAACCAAGTTGGATTTTATATTTAGAGTTTTGATGTTAACAAAAGTATTTTATGAGAACAATATATTTGACTTCACATAGTATGAAAGAAGATTCACATTTTTGAAGACAATCTAAAATAAGTTTGATTCATATTTATAATTGTAGAAAATCTTTGACCAAGTTGAAAAGAAGATATGGTCAAGATTTGAAGAAGATATGATCAACATCTTATCAGCAACCATATATGAAGTATTTACAAAACGATTTGATCAAGATTTATCTCAAGAAGATATGAATTATTTCCAAGAAGATTTGATCAAGATTTATCAATAAAAAGATATGAATTGTTTACAGGAAGATTTGATCAAAATTTATCACAAGAAGATATGAATTGTTTACAAGAAGATTTGATCAAGATTATCTACAAAAAAATATGAATTATTTACAAGAAGATATGATCAAGAATATACATTTATCATTTGCAAAAATATGATTCAAATTTTGATAAAATACGAAATACTGAATTGGACATAGTCATATTCCTACTAGTGCAAGTTCAAGAACCAATCTAGTAATATATCTTGCCCAGATCAAAGCATGCAATAGGAAATATGTTTCATCTGAAGAATTTGCAAAAGATATCTTAACAAAATACGAACAATATCAATATGAAGCATTTTCAAACTCAATCGTAACAAAATAAGAACAATACCAATATGAAGAATCTACAAACTCATGCTGAACAAAATACGAACATAATCAATCTAGAAGAACTGCTCAAATTGGATTTAGAAATAAAGAATTGGCTAAAGAACATATTATCAGAAAACATCTTTTAAAATTATTTTTGAATAACATAATTGTTGACCAAACTAGGAATAAAGCTACAACTCAGAATTAAACAAGGACTAAAGTGTAGCCCTAATTTTATCTATAAATAGATACTAAAGACTGAAGAAGATCATCGAAAAATCATAAAAGAGTAGAAGAACTTAAGCTCAAAATTCCAAATTCATCTTAGAGTTCAAAGAGAGAAACACTTGTTCGAATGAGAAATATCTTCTAAGTGTTTTTCTTAGAGTGTGATAGTCATTGTTATAATCATTGTGAGACCCAACACCAATTATCTAGAACTTGACAATTGGATCCATACACCTTAATAAAAATAGACGCAAAGATTAACGAATAATAAATTAGAATCACCAACTCAATTGAAACTATGTTCAAAATTATAGTTTACAATTTGTTCAACATATTCATAATCTATTATATCCGGAAATGCATCAAAATTGTCTGATTACAACGTAAAATGAAACATCAAATTTAAATGTCAGCCAGTATGGAAGTATTCGTCTAATTTCAACCCATCTCAAGTTCCTCCAGTTACTAAGGAAATAAAAATAAAGAGGCGAGATATAAAATTTCCGTGAGTTCTGAAAAATAAAGGGAGGGGTAGTTTAAAAATATTTCCTTCATAGATATGCGTATGAACATGAAATTAAAATACATCTCATTATGATTCTGAAACTATGCATGGCCTCAAATCTTTTCTTTGTAAACAAACAATAGTCACTCAATATCTTTATGTGTGTCACCAAGATAATTGAGCTCTGATTGGTAAAGGTGGTCTGGCCAAATCCCAACTAGCATCTTGATTATTCTCCTGTACCTGTTGTTCCATGCCTAGAACTACCTTGAATGTCTCATCGTGAATAAGGCCATGCATGATATGATTAATGATAATGTAATGCAATTTTGATGCTATGTATGCAAGGCCTTGGTACCATCGGTTGGAAATGCATCATCACTCCACAATACTCAATAACTCAACAATATATATTGAAAATCAAGTGGAGATTAAATTCTATGTCCTTATGCATAGCTGGAATAGAGGCAACTTAGTTAGAGACATAACTCCCAGTCAGAGGATATGTGTCTAGAGGATGTATCAGAGGAAATGCATCTATAATATGTCTCATAGGTATGCATCCAAAGGATGTTGAATAGTGATTAGAGTTAGAGGAATGTGAATAATGATCAGAGTCAGAGGAATGTGAAAAATGATCAGAGTAAGAGAAATGTGAACATATATAAGAGTAAGATGAATGTGAACAATGATCAGTGTAAGAAGAATGTGAATAATGATCAGAGTCAGAGGAAGAAAAATATGCAACGCCAAAGTAAGAAGAGAAGAAGAATCAACGTTAGAGAAAAAAGAGAAGAAGAATCAACGTCAGAAGAAGAAGAGAAGAAGAAGCAACATCAGAGGAAGAAGATAACAAGAATTAATGTTAGCGAAAGAAGAGAAGAAAAAGCAATGTTAGAGGAAGAAGAGATGTTAGAGGAAAGAGAGAAGAAGAAGCAACGTTAGAGGAAGAAGATAAGAAGAAGCAATGTCAGAAGAAGAAGCAACGCCTGAGGACGAAGAGAAGAAGATATTTTACTAGACGCAGAGATGCTTAGAATTTTAATAACGACAACCACCAAAGGCAACACGAAGAGAATCACATGAGGGGGAAACACTTAGTATTTTTGTAACGACAACCACCAGAGGCAACATGAAGAGACCATCAGAGGCATAAACAATTAGTATTTTTGTAATGACAACCACCAAGAGCAACATCAAGAGAACCACCAGAGGCAGAAACACATAATATTTTAATAACGAGCAATTAGAGGCAGGAATGGATGCAACCATGAGAGACAAAATACATTGGCAAGGGTGGAAAACATCCAAACACGTGTATTTACCTTTTGAGCAGGATTCACACCTTTCACAAGAATTCTTTTCCCAGAATTATTGGAATTCGTAAATCACTAACTCATAAATCAATCAACGAACAAGCAAACCCATGCATGTCAATTCAAATCACTTTGGTGCATATTCAAGTTTTTCTAAAGATTTCATTTATGTCATGCATCTAAGTTCTTCTAACCCGTAAAATCTCCAAAAATAATTTCTGACAAGAAATAAAGGATATTAATAATAACCCCTATAACCCTCATGCTAAAAATATGTCAATGTAACAGAACTCCCAAAAACAACTGTAAAGAGGAAGGTGATTCTTGTTCGAAATAACTCTGAGCTCGTGTTGTAGAAGGTTTCCTCCGCTTCGCTGATTTGAGTTGATTTGTAAGGATGATGAGGCAGATTCCCACACGAAAGGTTGTTGGGAAGCTTTGCGGTATTTTTTTAATGAACTTTTTGGATTGGAAGATTTGAGAGAGAAGGAAGAATGAAGGTTCGGTGAGGACGATCAACAGTAGAAATGTTGGTGTTTTCCCCAAGGTTTGGAGAGTGTATGACTGGAAAAAAAATGAAAGAAAAATGACTTGGAAGGTAGGTTTGTGCACGTGAATGAAGGAGAAAGAGAGAAGTAAAGGTGGCAAGTTCTCTCTTTGCCACATGAACTTGTTAATGCTACTACTTCTTTATTCTATCTTGCTCCTAATTTAATATTACAAAAAACACAACATTAACAAATAAAAAAAAATCTAGACTTTCTAATTAGTACTTAAATCTTTTAAATATTCCTAAGGTAGTGAATGGGCTGTTACATTTCCCCCCCTTTAAAAAATTTGCCATCAAAATTTGAGAACTTTCCTATTGAAAGAGGTAAGGATACTCTCTCTGCATATCAACCTATGTCTCCCAAGTTACTTCCTTTGAAGATGATACTTCCCAAGCAACATTCACTAGAGGAATACTTCCCTGATGCTCCTTGATCAATGCATTTTGACACATGTTTCTAGCTTTGTACTGTGACATTTTGAAAGCTCTTTATAGCGTAGATTAGTTTTTTAGCATGTTTATAAACTTTGAGTCGTAATTGAGTTTTAATGTTATTATTTGCAAATTGATCCTTGCTCGCTCTATAGGCTATAACTTGAGCTCTGGATATTGGATTGACGCATGCGAGCATACGTTAGAAAGCTAAAAATTAGAGTTACAACTTTTATGTTGGCTCAAAAGCCCAGTTCTGAACTTTAGTGGGTCTAAACTGTAGATTACGTGATCGGAGCTTTTTGTAATAATTTTTGTATCGACCCAATTGTTTTTAGAGCCCAAAATTTGAGTACTATTTATTTTGTTTTTTTTAGTAAAGGTTTAGTTCTGCATTGAGAAAGAGATATAGATACTCAGAGTTTTCTTGATTATGTATTTTTGGATAAATAGAACATTGTCGATGAAAGACTAATTTCTCATATTAATCCACTATTTCAGAATTTCATCAAGACCTTGAGATTTATTTTATAATGTTAATTTCTCAAATTAATTCTATTTCTTTTTATTTGATTATATTTTTATTCTGATTGCTTAATTTGAATGTCAATAGGATTGTTAAAATTAGTTTGACAGAATTCGATTTCTAAATTAAATAAATAGTAGTTTTTCGACGCTTAATCGTTAACTATAATACATCGATTACTGTGATTCTTAATCCAGTCAAAGAAGCATAATTTACACAGGGTTGATTACACTTGTTTGATAAATTATATAGTCAAATAGGAATAAAGTCACAATTTAGAAATTGAATCCATTGATAGAATCTGTGATAGGTCTGAAACTCTCAAATTAGTGGATTAATCGTTCCAACGTGATTATAATCCATTTTCTTAATATGTCTGGACCTCAATTCAAAACACCCTTTTTGTATTGATTCTAAATTAAGTTAACATTTTCAGGGTCCTTGGGAGATGACTTAAGTTGTTGCCCTAAGCTACGTTTTTATTACTCGTATTTGATCGGTGAACGACAGCAGATCAAATAGGCGATGTTGCCATAAGCTACGTTTTTATTACTCGTGTTTGACCCGTGAACGACAACGGATCAAATTGGTGCCATTGTTATGGACTCTCTGATAACAATATTAGCCAATTTTAGAGTACTACTAACCATTCTAACAATTGTTTTTGTGTTTTGTTGCTCTATAGGTTGTGTAGGCTTGTTGCTAGCTCATGTACACTTTTCTAGTAAAAAAATTCAGTTTTCAGGCGTATGTCTTGGATTGCTCCGAAATTTTGCCAGAAAATCACAAAAAAATTCAAGGAATATGGGCCCTGTAGAAGGCACTTTTTATGAGATTCCGACCTTCAAAATCCCAAATTCCTTCGTTTAAGCCATTTTTTTTTATTTTTTTGAATTTATCATGTTCTCAAAAAAATCGATTTTTTTTTGCATTATCTTTATTTGATTTATAGAATTTTTCTGTGGTATTTTTATATTTTTTGAATTTTATTTGATAGGGTTTATCATTTTCCACTTCAATGTTAGCGATAGGGACATTGTTGGAATTTTCAGATTTGTGTTGTTGTATTACATTGTTATATACTCATGATGCATGACTAGGGCCAGTTTTGTGAATTTGCATCCCTTTGATCATGAAATAGGTAGGACTTTTCATTTACTTCGTAGACTTAATAGCGCTGCTTGTGCTAACGAGTTAGGTAGTGAAAGTGATTTTGTGTTCAGTCATACCTTATTTGACTCTGATTCTTGAGTTCACTAATCACAATATGGATAATAGAATCTTAAGAGAACTTGCTGCACCTGATGTCACTTATAATGCATCGTGTATCGAATATCCTAAAGTTATTGTACCATTTGAACTTAAATCTGGTTTAATACACTTGCTTCCGAAGTTTAATGGTCTTGTAGGTGAAGATCCCACAAACACTTGAAGGAGTTTCATGTCGTGTGTTCTACCATAAAGCTTCAAAGAGTTATAGAGGACCATATCAAGCTAAGAGCCTTCCCATTCTCACTTTAAGATGTTGCGAAGGACTGGTTGTACTACCTTCAGCTAGGTTATGTTACAAGTTGGATTGATTTGAAGAAGGTGTTCCTAGAAAAATTCTTCCAAGCCTCCAGAGATGTTTCAATCAGAAAAGAAATATGTGGCATTAGGTAGATTGACATAGAATCCTTGCATGAGTATTGGGAGAGATTCAAGAAATTAGTGGCTAGTTTCCCTCATCACCAGATTTGTGAAAAATTGCTCATTCAATTATTTTATGAAGGCTTCCTACCTTTGGATAGAAGCATCTTTGAGACTGCTAGTAGGGGAGCATTAGTCGATAAGAACCCATAAGCGGAAAAAGCCTTGATTGAGAACATGTCGATTAATTCTCGACATTTTACAACCAGAAGCAATTCAGCAGTGTTGACAAAGGAAGTGAACGAAATTCAAGGTTCTTTCCACAAGAATCTAGAGAGCAGTAGGTAAATCCCCAACAGCAAAGGTATGTGGTATTTGCACTTCTGTAGATCATCCTACAGATTCATGTCCTACATTGCAAGAAGATCCATATTGCACCAGAGGACCAAGAAAAGACCATATTTAGTTTCCCCTTCGTCACATTTGCCTATAGGAGGATGCCCTTTGGCCTATGCAATGCTCCTGGCACATTCCAACAGTGCATAATCAGTGTCTTCGCTAATTTGTTAGAAAATTGTATAGAATTTTTCATGGATGATTTTACTTATACAATTCCTCATTTGATGCATGCTTGAATAGTTTAGATAATGTCATTTTATGGTTAAACAAGGCATACTTTTGGGACATGTGATCTCTAAAAAGGGGATGGAAGTGGATCCTACCAAGATTGATGTGATTTCTAATTTGCCTTACCAATCTTGCACCCACGAGATTCGTTCTTTCCTTGTCCATACAGGTTTTTACAGGCGCTTTATCATGGACTTCTGCAAGATAGCTCTTCTGCTGTCAAATTTGCTGCAAAAAAGGTGTCACTTTCACCTTTGATGACAAATGCAAGAAGGCGTTTGATTGTTTAAAGACAACTATGAGCTCTACTCCCATTATTTAGCCACCCAATTGAACTCTCCCCTTTGAAATTATGTGTGATGTATGAAGGTGCAAACACGAGAAGGGGTGTTGAATTGTGTTTGCCAAAGTTGAATACTTTTTGCTGGTTTGATGAAAGTTGCTATAAATTACTTGGAGAAGAAGCAATCAGATTCAGCAACAGCGGATAATAAAAGCATAAGTATTTGGACACATAGATTTATCCTGGTTCACCATTAACTTGGCTACATCTAGTCCTTTCATTCAAAAGGCTTTAATCCACTAATTCAAACACTTTGAATTACACAATTCCTAACCCTCCAAGCAAGTCTTCTCAAACAGCCTGACAGCCTCAGACTTTTGAAGAACAACAACACCTTGACCCTACAAGCCAAATCTTCTCCTACCAATCTGATAACCCCAGATTGAAGAAAGAACTTACACCACCTTGACCCTACAAGCCAAGTCTTCTCCTACCAATCTGACAATCCCAGATTGAAGAAGGGACTTACACCACTATCGGGTTGGATACAAAGGTTTGGAACTTGAGTAGTTGCTTTTGGAAAGCTGATTATAACAATGACTCTCACACTCTAAGAAAAGAACACTTAGAAAATATTTCTCTTTCGCACAAGTGTTTCTCTCTTTGAACTCTAAGATGAATTTGGATTTTAAGCTTGAGTTCTTCTACTCTCTTCTGTTTTTCGATGATTTCTTCTTCAGCCTGGAGTATCTATTTATAGTTGAGATTTGGGCTTCTACTTGGTCCAATTTTAATTTCGAATTGAATTTTGTTCAGATTTCTTTTGTAAATTCTTCAACTTGATTATGTTCCTTTTTAAATTTGAACCAAATCTTCTTCTGATTTAAATTAAAATCTTCTTCAAATTTCAATCAATTCTTCTTCGAATTTGAATCAAATCTTATACGAATCTTGACCATGTCTTCTTTCATACTCTGATGTTTGCCTCAGATGTTATCCTTTGATGATGTCCTCTAATTCCTGCCTCTGAAGGTATCCTCTGATTTTTGCCTCTGATGATATCCTCTGATTTTTCCCTCTGATGATATCATCTAATTTTTGCCTCTGATGATATCATCTAATTTTTGCCTCTGAAGATATCCTCTAATTTTTGCCTCTGAAGATATCCTCTAATTTTTGCCTCTGATGATATCCTCTGATTTTTTCCTTTAATGATATCCTCTAATTTTTGCCTCTAGTTATATCATTGTTGGAACCAAGTTGGTTCTAAGTACTTAGGATTTTGATGTTTACAAAAGCACTCCATGTAACCTTATTTTGTACTTAGATTTATTACATTAAATGCCACCAGAAGATGAAGTTTCCAGAGGTAGAAGATGAAGACACCAGATAATGCATCCAGAAGATACTAGAGGATGCATCCTGAAATTACTAGAGGATATCTTTGCTAGCCCAGATCAAAAGGAAGCAAAGTCAGAAGGAGACCTGGACCAGATCAAAAGGAAGCCTTCCTAAGGGAGACTTGATCCATACCAGAAGGAATCATAAGTCATACTTAGTCCAGAAGTTATTCTGACCAGAAGATGGCTTGGCAGTGAAATGATAAACAGCCCAGACTTGATCCAGACTTAATCAGAGGATAAATTAATTGGTCCAGAACAAGAGATTCAATCCAGATTTGACCCAGACCAGAAGATAGCATTGTTCAGGGTATGAAACTAAGTCCATACCAGAAGAAATGATGTCCAGATTTGATCCAGACCTCATCCAAATCAGAAGGTAAAATGTCCACTCTGAAATATTATGTCCAGATTTAATTTCAGATCAATCTAGACCCAATTCAGAATTGGTGCAGATTAGAGGGAAACGGTTCAGATCAATGGTCAAGATTTAAGTATATGGCCTAGTGTTGGCCGAGATAAGAAGATCAGACCGTGGCCTAGTGTTGGCCGAAATCAGAAGGTCAGAATGTGTGGTCCAGCATTGACCGAGATCAGAGGATCACAACAGATCAGTTTGCAAGTCCAGGTTGGTCGAGATCAGAAGATTAGAAAGTGTGGTCCAGGACTGGCCGAAATCAGAGGATCACAGTAGATGACTCAATATGGTCCAGATGTGGACTAGAGCAGAAGATCAAACGGTCCAGATTTAATCATGATGATAATCGGTGGAGATTTGATTAAATTTGATCAAAGTATTAAAAAGGATTTGATACAAAAATAAATTGATGTCTTGTGGAATTCAGAAGCTATTGGCGGGAAAAAAGATTTGTTCCAGAATTAATTAAAGACAGGATTGGCCTAAGTTATTCATGAAAGCAAATATGGAGCTAAAAAGATTTGTTTTTTAATTATATGAAACCTGATTGATCAGAGTATTTTTGCAAGAGAATCCAACAAGATACAGCTCGAAATTAAGCTTGGAAGAAACCCTCATCTGCATCTATAAAAAGAGGCTCAAGGCTTAGAAGCAAGCACTCAGCTTTCTAGGTTGGTAAAAAGAGGCTCAAGATTAGCATCGAAAATTACAAAAGAGTCATACACTTTCAGCTTTCTAGAAGCAAGCACTCGTGTTATTTTCTTTCCCTTGTGTTAGATCTAAGTTGTTGAAGTAGAGTCTACAATCTGAGGGAGTCAGAAGGGGTAGCAGATTACTTGGCAATTAGATTCAAGGCGTTGTAATTCCTTCTACAATCTGGGGTTGTCAGATTGGTAGGAGAAGACTGGACTTAAGAAGTCAAGGTGTTGTATTCCTCAAAAGTCTAGGATTGTTAGACTGTTTGAGAAGACTGACTTGGAGGGTCAGTGGTATTGTTGTAATTCAAGGTTTTGAATTAGTGAAATCCTTCAAGGTGAAGGGACTGGACATAGCCTCGTTAACGGTGAACCAATATAAAATTCTTTGTTTTTATTTTTACTTTATATCCGCTGCTAACTCTGTTTTTGTTCATACATCAAGTTTTGTTTTAAAACTGCAAAAATAGAAAAAGTATTTAAGTTAGTCAAACACAATTCAACCCCCCTTCTCGTGTTTGCACCTTCAATTGGCATCAAAGCTCGGTCTTAAGGATGAGCACTTAACAGTGTTTGAGGAAAGGTCCAAGGGTTCAACATGTCAGAAGAGTTGGGAGGCAACATCAACAGACCACCACTGTTTGATGGAGAAAGGTTTAAGTATTGGAAGGATAGAATGAGAAGTTTCTTCATATCTCAAGATCCTGAATTATGGAAGCTGGTAGTCAGAGGATACATTGCACCTACTATTCCAGGAGATCCAACTAAAGAATTGGACATGGAAGATATGAAACCAGACCAGAGCAAATTATTCAAACTGCATCACAAGTCCAGAAGTATCATGATAAGTGCCATCACATTCAAGGAATTTGACAGATGCACAGATAAAGAAACATCAAAGAGCATATTCGACAGTCTAGTTCTGACCTATGAAGGAAGCCAACAGGTTCAAAAAGCAAGGGCTAACATACTAGTCAAAAAGTATGAGATGTTCAAGATGGAAGATGATGAATACATTGATGGAAAGTTCTGCAGATTCCTATCTCTGATAACTGGACTGAAGGTCTTGAAGAAAAGCTACACAACCGCAGATCATGTCAAGAAGATTCGAAGAAGCTTACCAACCAAGTGCAGATCAATGGTTACTGCAGTTCAGCAAGCCAAAGATCTGAATAACTTAAAACTTGAAGATCTGATCAGCTCACTCAGGTCTCATGAAATAAAACTGGAAGCAGATGAACCAAAGAAGAAGAATAATCTGGCCCTGAAGTCGAAACAGAAGAAAGCTGTAAGGGCAGCACCAGAATCAGAGGATAGCGACAATGATTGTGATGATATGGCTTACTTAACCAATCAGATGGTTAAGATCTGGGAAAACAGGAAGAGGAGAGGCTCCATGAAGAAACATAACAACAACGGAAAGGAAGAATCTGACAAGAGCATCATCTGTTATGGATGCAATGAACCTGAACATATCAAGTCAAAATGTCCAAATCTGGAGAAAGGCAAACAACACAAGAAGAGTTCCAGATTTAGAAAGAAAGATCTGATGGCAGCCTGGGATGCATCAAAATCATAAGAAGAATCGTCTGATGAAGAAGAGGCAGAAACAACAATGATGGCACACATCAGGTTTGCCTCTGGACCTCGTAAAGGCACTATTTCAGGAAGGAAAACAGACATAAGGAAGAATAATCTAAGCAGTCATTCAGGCAGTCTAGAAGCACATCAGAGGAAGCAATTCTAGCTCTAATGGCTCATACCAACTCATGTTCTGGATACAGCTCAGGCTCTGGAACAGATTCAAAAGATGAAGACAATGAGGTATTTTTTGATCTACCTAAATCTGAATTAATTGAGGCTATAAAAGATTTTTTAAATGCAAACAATAAGATTTCTTTAAAACTGAAAACTCTTAGGGAAGATAAGAAAAATCTGACCAAAGAAGTACAAGTCTTAAGGAATCAAAATTCTGAGTATGCAACTGAAAACAAGGATTTTAAAACTGAAGTTGCAAGACTCAAATTTGAAAACCAAACTCTCAAAAGTAACATTTGTTCCACTTCCGAAACTGTTTGTGAATCTGATATGCATGAGCAATTTTTTCAAAACTTTATTTCTAATGGAATGGAAAGAAGTAAATATGCATCTACGATTTATGGAAACAGTAACATTGGAAAGAGAGGTCTTGGTTTTACAGAAATTGTTGCTGAAACTAAAAATGTTCATTTTGATGTTCTATGTATTGTTTGTGCTAAGGAAGGTCACTCTGAATTATCTTGTCCAATGGTAAAATCTGAACAAGATCAAAGAACTGTTAAAACTAACAAACCTGGACCCAATCAGTTTTGGGTACCAAAAGATCAAATTGTCTATGTTGCAGATATTTTGAGCAACTAGAAGGAGACACCAACAATGGTGCCTGGACAATGGATGTTGGCAATGCACAAGCAGAAGAAGGTTTATGTTCCAACATCTACCAAACAGAAGCAAATTGACTCTGGTAGAAGAAGAATTGGTCAACATAATACCTATCAGAAACAGAACCAGAATCATAGGAGGAACAGGAAATATCAATGAAATCACTCATACCACACAAATTAGAACAGGAACTGGAACCAGTATCAGAGGAACCAGAACCAACGCTTGAACCAAAACAGGAACTGGAACCAGAACCAGAACTGGAACCAGTATCAGAGGCACAGGAGCTAGAACCAGAACTGGAACCAGTACCAGAACCCGAACCAGAACCAGAACCCGTATAATTACCAGAATCACCATGAGTTCCAGAATAACCAGAGGAACATGGTGTATCAGCCAAAGCAGAAAGAGAAGAATCAGAATCAGAATTAGGAGATTTCTTCAAACACTCCAGTGAGATTCATCAAGACTACAAACCTGGAAGGGAATTCAAATCCCCTCGTCCAAACCATGTAATCACATAACATACAGATTCTGAATCTGAAAATCTGAAGCAAGAGGATTTTGAGAGTAAAACTGAAACTGTTGACATAGAGGTTACATCTTGCTGTAAATACTATTATTGTTTGATATTTATGTTTATTGTGATAACAAGAAGCTTGATCTTAAAAAGAATCAAAGCTAGATAAGTATTCTGCAGGTTTTCAAACTATCAGAGGAACCAGGTGATTCACACAAATTGAACACTTCAGCAGAAACAACATTCCAGTGGTTTTTAAAAATCAAGCAGAAACCACCAGAAGCAGAATTAATGGTTTGGCTGGATTGAGTTCATTTTTAAATTATTTTATTTATATTATGTTATACGACAAACTGCTTGATCTTGACAAATCAAAGCAAGATAAAGATAGTGCACCTTTCACCAGAACCAAAGGGAGCAGAAGCAGAAGCAGAAGAAACTAAAGTACCTGGAAAGGTAGAGGAAATAAGCAAGTAAACAACATATGTAAAATCTTCAAAAGATAAATCTGATCACGTCAGAAACAGCCAAGATAAGTCACAAGAGAAATCTGGATATTTATCAGAATCATAAGCTGTTACAGATCTTCCAGAACCAGAAGTTGATGCAGACCAACCAATGTTGATGAAGATTTGGCAGAACAAGGATGGATACTTTCAATGCAAGAGGGGCTGAATGAATTCCAAAGGAATGATGTTTGGGATCTGGTATCCAAACCAAACAAAAACATTATTGGAACCAAGTGGGTGTTCAGGAATAAACTCAATGAAAAAGGTGAAGTGGTAAGGAACAAAGCCAGACTTGTAGCTCAAGGATACAATCAATAGGAAGGTATCGATTACACTGAGACTTTTGCTCCAGTGGCCAGGTTGCTGCTAATCATGATATAATTCTGTATCAAATGGATGTTAAAAGTGCATTCTTAAATGGCTATATAAGTGAGGAAGTCTATGTCAAACAACCCCCTGGATTTGAAAATTCTGATTTTCCAGACCATGTTTTTAAACTTAAGAAATCTTTATATGGTTTAAAACAAGCACCAAGGGCATGGTATGACAGACTTAGTAACTTTCTGCTTAAGAATGATTTTGATAGAGGCCAGATTGATAATACTCTATTTAGGAAATCTATTAAGAATGATATTTTGATTATTCAAGTTTATGTTGATGATATCATCTTTGGATCTACTAATGGCCCTTTGTGCAAGGAGTTTTCTGACCTAATGCAGAAAGAGTTATTCAAGAAGGAGTTGAAAAGGAGAAGAAAAAGTCAGTATTAGACTTAGGGGGAGAGATTGGTCTGAGGGGGAGTATTTCAGCACTTCGGGATATAGCAAAATAAGTTAAGGTTTTGTCATCATCAAAAAGGGGGAGATTGTTGGAACCAAGTTGGTTCTAAGTACTTAGGATTTTGATGTTTACAAAATCACTCCATGTAATCTTATTTTGTACTTAGAATTATTATATTAAATGCCACCAGAAGATGAAGTTACCAGAGGCAGAAGATGAAGTCACTAGAGGCAGAAGATGAAGTCACTAGAGGCAGAAGATGTCCAGACTGAAATATTATTTGTCCAAATTTAATTTCAGTTCAATCCAGACCCAATTCAGAATTGGTCTAGATCAGAGGGAAAAGGTTCAGATCAATGGTCAAGATTTAAGTATATGGCCCAGTGTTGGCCGAGATCAGAAGATTAGACAGTGGCCCAGTGTTGGCCGAAATCAGAAGGTCAAAATGTGTGGTCCCGCATTGGCCGAGATCAGAAGATCAAAAGATCAGTAAGTGTGGTCCAGGGCCGGCCGAAATCAGAGGATCACAACAGATCACTCAGTATGGTCCAAATGTGGACTAGAGCAGAAGATCAAACGGTCCAGATTTAATCATGATGATAATCGGTGGAGATTTGATTCAATTTGATCAAAGTATTAAAAAGGATTTGATACAAAAATAAATTGAAGTCTTGTGGAATTCAGAAGCTATTGGCGGGAAAAAAGATGTGTTCTAGAATTAATTAAAGACAACATTGGCCCAAGTTATTTATGAAAGCAAATCTGGAGCTAAAAAGATATGTTTTTTAATTATATGAAACCCAATTGGTCAGAGTATTTTTGCAAGAGAATCCAACAAGATACAGCTCGAAATTAAGCTTGGAAGAGACCCTAATCTGCATCTATAAAAGGAGGCTCAAGGCAGAATACTTAGCATCGAAAATTACAAAAGAGTCATACATTTCTAAAAGCAAACACTCAAGTTTTCAGTGAGGTTAATTGTGATTTCCAGCTTTCCAGAAGCAAGCACTCGTGTTATTTTCTTTCCCTTGTGTTAGATCTAAGTTGTTGAAGTAGAGTCTACAATCTGAGGGAGTCAGAAGGGGTAGCAGATTACTTGGCAATTAGATTCAAGGCATTGTAATTCCTTCTACAATCTGGGGTTGTCAGATTGGTAGGAGAAGACTTGACTTAAGATGTCAAGGTGTTGTATTCCTCAAAAGTCTAGGATTGTTAGACTGTTTGAGAAGACTGACTTGGAGGGTCACTGGTATTGTTGTAATTCAAGGTTTTGAATTAGTAAAATCCTTCAAGGTGAAGGGACTGGACATAGCATCGTTAACGGTGAACCAGTATAAAATTATGTGTTTTTATTTTTACTTTATATCCGCTGCTAACTCTGTTTTTATTCATACATCAAGTTTTGTTTTAAAACTGCAAAAACAGAAAAAGTATTCAAGTTAGTCAAACACAATTCAACCCCCCTTCTCATGTTTGCACCTTCAATCATCTGGTAGGATCCTCTGGTGGGATCATCTGGTGATATCCTCTGGTGGGATCCTCTGGTGACATCCTCTGGTGGCATCCTCTAGTGACATCCTCTGGTGGCATCCTCTGGTGGTATACTTTTTTGAAGTCATACATATTATTCTCTTAAAATACTTTTGTTAACATCAAAACTTTAAGTGTAAAACCAACTTGGTTCCAACAATCTACCCCTTTTTGATGATGACAAAACTTGTATTTTTTATAACCACTTTTCTTTCTATTTCTTTGAATCCCCCTAAGCCTAAGCATCAGTTTCTCCCCATTTTATATCTCTCTCATATATCTTTCTCCCCATTTTATATCTCTCTCATATATCTTTCTCCCCCTAAGTCTAAGCCCCACTTTATCTTTTCTTTTGAAGGTGCAAACACAAGAAGGGGGGTTGAATTGTGTTTGTCAAACTTGAATTCTTTTGCTGTTTTGTTGAATGTTGATGTGAATTATTTGATGAATAAATAATCAGACTTAGCAGCGGATAATAACAACATAAGAACACAACGATTTATCTTGGTTCACCATTAACTTGGCTACATCCAGTCCCTTCACTCCCAAGGCTTTAATCCACTAATTCAAAACACTTTGAATTACAACACCTGACCCTCCAAGTCAGTCTTCCCAAATAGTCTGACAACCCCATAATTTTTGAGGAACGATAACAACACCTTGATTCTACAAGTCAAGTCTTCTCCGACCAATCTGACAACCCCAAATTGAAGAAGAAATCTACACCTCTAACATGTTTGATTACAAGGGTTTGGAACTCTGCAAAGTTGCTTCTAGAAAGCTGATTGTTGCAATGACTTTCACACTCTTTTGTTGCTTTTGGAAAGTTGATTGCCCCACTGAATTTCTCTCTCGAAAACACTTAGAAAGTATTTCTTTTGCACTCAAGTGATTCTCTCTTTTGAACTCTCGGATTATGTTGAATATGAAGCTTGAGTTCTTGTAATTTCGATATCTAATGCTTCTGCCTGAAGCCTCCTTTTATAGTTGCAATTAGGGCTTTGTCCAAGCTTAAATTCGAGATAAATCCTGCTCAGATTTCCTTTGAAAATTCTGTTGGCCAATCCTATTTCTCTTAATTTCAAAATGTATCTTTTAGCTTCAGATTTTATTTGAAAATTCTGTTGACCAATCATGTTTCTCTTAATTTCAGACCGTATCTTTTAGCTTCAGATTTCATTCGAATTTCCTTCAAGTCTTCAGTGATTTTTGAATCAAATATCCTTAATACTTTGATCAAATTTCTATCAAAATTCAATCAAGTCTTTTTCGAATTTTAATCAAGTCTACACTGATGTGCATCATGATTTAAATTCTAGACCATATGATCTGCTGATCTGGACCAAGTCAGGATCACGTGATCTGATCTGTACCATTCTGTCTCATGATTTGGACTGTGTGATCTTCTAATCTGGACCATGGTATCTTCTGGTCTGGACCAAGTCTGACTTATGTTTCCCTCTAGTATGGACCAAGTTTCCTTCTAGACAATGTTTCCTTCTGGTCTGGACCAAGTCTCCTTCTAGACATGTTTCCTTCTGGTCTAGACCAAGTCTCCTTCTGAACTCTGCTTTCTTCTAATCTTGGCCAAGAATAATATCCTCTGATGATGTCATTGTTTCTTCCATCTGATGATATCCTCTGATTTTTGCTTTTGATGACATCCTCTGATTCTTGCTTCTGATGGGATCCTCTAGTGATGTCCTTTGGAGGTATCTTCTGGTATCCTCTAGACACATCCTTTGATGAAATCCTATGGATGCATCCTCTAGTATCCTATGGTGATATCTTCTGGCCGTATCTTCTGGTGTCATTTTTATCTTCTGGTGATGTCATCCTCTGATGACATCTTGTGCTTCTGAAAAATGCCACTAGAAGATACAAGTTAGAAGCAGGATGAAATCACCAGAGGATGGACACCAGAGGAAGTCACCAGACGACGATCACTAGAGGATATCATCAGAGGATATTATAAGAGGATATCACCTAGAGGATATCATCAGAGGATACATCCAGAGGATATCATCAGAGGATATTACCAGAGGATATCACCGGAGGATATTACCAAAGGTTATCACTAGAGGATATCATCAGAGGATACAATCAGAGGATTCCGTCGGAGGATAATTCCAGAGGATCTCATTAGAGGCAAAAATCAAAATCTACATCATTAGAAGTTGAAAGTATGCTCAAAATAGAATCTGAGCAAAATGCTCAAAATAGAAACGGAGCAACAGAATCCAGAAACAGAATTTGAGCAAAATGCTCAAAATAGAATCAGAGTAAAAGACTCCAAAAATAGAATATGAGCAAAATACTCCAGAATATTCTCAAAACAGAATCAATCGAAATACACTCTTGATGTAAAGCAACAAATCAAAGTGAAACTCTGATTTCAATTATAAATAGAGGCTTAATGCTGAAGAATAATGCTTCGAAAAATAGAAGAACTCAAGAAAAAATTCCTAATTATTCAAAGAGTTCAAAGGAGAGAAACACTTGCTTAAAAGATAAATATTTTCTAAGTGTTCTTTTCTTAGAGTGTGAGGCTGATTGTCATCATAAATTTTTCAGAAGAAAACGCTCAAGTTCAAGTTAAGCTTATTGTGAGTATCAACTTTCTAGAAGTAGTTACTCAGTTTTAATTTCGATCCCTTGTATAAAATCCTATAGTGTTGAAGTTCCTTCTAAAATCTGGGGTTGTCAGGTTGTTAGAAAAAGACTTAGCTTGTAGGTTTAAGGTTTTGAAATTCTTCAAAAGTCTGGGGTTGATAGTCTATTTGAGAATACTTGGCTGGTATAGTCAAGGTGTTGTTGTTCCTCAAAAGTTTGGGGTTTTCAGGCTGTTTGGGAAGACTAGCTTGAAGGGACAGTGGTGTTGTAATTCAAAGGAGTTTGAATTAGTGAAATGGCCTTATGAAGGAAGGGACTGGACGTAGCCTAGTTAAAGGTGAACTAGTATAAATTCGAGGTGTTAACTTTTATTATCCACTACTTATTTACTCTGATTGCTCATTATTCAACTAATTAACAAAAAGAATTAAAGTTTGTCAAACACAATTCAACCCCCTTCTTGTGTTGCACCTTCAATATCTTCTGCTGACGTCATCCTCTGATTTCTTCTTCTAAGTCAAAATATGATTTTCATAAAATACTTTTGTTAACATCAAAACTTTAATTGAAAGAACCAACTTGGTTCCAACATCTTTATCAAATATCTTCTCCCCCTTTTGCATCAGACAAAAAGGCATGAAAGTGATCTTTCTCCCCCTTTTATTTTGCATACATGTTTACAACATTGTATAAACAATTTTTTTTAATAACATTAATATAACATATTACAAGAAAATATAAAAACTAATTGAAAACTAAACTATTTTGAAGTGATTACACTATTAGTCAGAGATGAATGTAAGGTTTAGGTTTTTCATGATGAAGTCAAACCTATCTTCAGGTAGTGGTTTGGTGAATATGTAAGCCCATTGGTGTTCAGTGTCTACAAACTGAATGTTGAGTACCCCTTTTTGAACAAAATTTCTAATGAAGTGATGTTTGATCTCTATGTGTTCAGCTCTGGAATGAAGTATAGGGTTTTTGGTTAGATTGATGGCAGAAGTGTTGTCACAATAGATGGGAATGTTGGTTTCCAAGATTTTGTAGTCTTCCAGCTGATGTTTCATCCAAATGAGTTGAGAATTGCATCCAGCTACTGAAATGTACTCAACCTCTGCGGTTGACATTGCAATTGTGTTTTGTCTCTTACTTGAACAGGATATTAAGTTGTCACCTAAAAAGGTGCAGTTTCCACTTGTGCTCTTTCTCTCAAGTTTATCTCCAGCATAGTCAGAGTCATATTATCCACTAAGTTTGTACTTAGGAGATTTCTTGTAAAACAAGGTAAGGTTGGTAGTGCCTTTTAGGTATCTAAGGATTCTCTTAACAGCAGTTAAATGTGATTCCCTAGGGTCAGATTGAAATCTTGCACATACACACACACTAAACACGATGTCAGGTCTAGAAGCAGTAAGGTAAAGTAGAGATCCTATCATTCCTTTATAGGTTTTTTGTTCAACTTTTTGGCCTAAATCATCTTTTTCAAGTGAGCAAGTAGGGTGCATTGGTGTAGCCATAGGTTTGCAATCACTCATCTTAAACTTCTCGAGAAGCTCTTTTGTATATTTCGTTTGATGAATGTATATACCTTTTTGACTTTGCCGAATTTGTATCCCTAAGAAGAATGCCATTAGTAGATCCAAAAATAATGTCGTTAACATAAACTTGAATAATAAAAATGTCATCTTCTATTGATTTTCTAAAAAGTGAATTGTCTACTTGTCCTCTTTCAAAGTTATTTTTAAGCAAGAAGTTACTATGTCTATCATACCATGCCCTAGGTGCTTGTTTTAGACTATACAAAGATTTTCTATGTTTAAAAACATGATTTGGAAATTCAGAACATTCAAAACCTGGAGGTTGTTTAACGTAGACTTCTTCACTTATATAACCATTTAGAAAATCACTTTTAACATCCATTTGAAATAATGTGATGTTATTATTTGCAGCAAAAGAGAGTAGGATACGAATAACTTCTAACCTGGCCATCGGAGCAAATGTCTCAGTGTAATCAATGCCTTCTTGCTATAGCCTTGTAAGTCATCTCATCTTGAAACTCAAATCATAGGAAGTGCAAGTGATCATTTAAGGACCAAATCATCACTTAAAGACACCGGTTTGTTTGGCCTACTCTCTTCAATTGAGCCTACCTCTATTCATGAAGCATTGGCAAATAATGGATGGATTATTGCAAGAGGAGTTAAATGAATTTGAGAGGAATGATGTTTAGGATCTAGTACCAAGACTAGAAAAGAACATTATTGGAACCAAGTGGGTTTTCAGAAACAAGCTAAATGAAAAAGGTGAAGTGGTCAGAAACAAGGCAAGACTTGTTGCATCCACATCTTTCTTCTGACTTATCTTCAGATTCATCCTTTGAAAATTTGTCATATTCTTCTGATTTTCTTGTATCCTCTTCTTTTTCATGTTCTTCTAGTTTGTCTGCATCAGCTTCCTTTGGTTATGGTAAACCTGTACTATCATCATCTTGCTTTGACTTTTCAAGGTCAACCTGTTTTGTCATCAAATTTAACATGTATGGATTCTTCCACAATATTAGTTTCCTTATTAAACACTCGATAAGCCTTGGATCTTTCAGAGTAACCAATGAAGGTACACTTTGGAGATCAAGAATCAAATTTTCCAAGGTTATCTTTGGTGTTCAACATATAACAAGTAAAACTAAATTGTTTAAAATAGGAGATGTTAGGCTTTTTAGCGTTCCACAATTCATATAGTGTTTTATTCAATATGGATCTGATATAGACTCTATTTTGAATGTAACATGCAGTATTAATTGCTTCAGCCCAAAGGTGTTTTGCAACATTCATATCATTTAACATGGTTCTGGCCATTTCTTGGAGTGATCTATTCTTTCTTTCTACAACTCCATTTTGTTGGGGTGTTCTAGGAGAAGAAAAGTTGTGAGAGATTCCATTCTCATCACAAAAACTTTCAAAGAACATGTTCTCAAATTCTCCTCCATGATTACTTCTAATTGTTATAATGTTAAGACCCTTTTCATTCATGATTTGTTTGCAAAATGTGATAAACACTTTGTGGGATTCATCATTACCTCTTAAAAATTTTACCCATGTCCACCTAGTGTGAGAGCTCAAGGGGCTTTGAGGCAGAGACTGAGTTTTAGCGTTAAAGGAGTTTTTTGTTTGTTTTACCTTTTGACAAGCTTCACACATAATTTCAATTTTGTAACTAAGCTTAGGTAGACCTCTCATCAGTTGAACTTTATTTAGTTTTGAAACTAATCTAAGGTTTGCATGACCTAATCTTTTATGCCAAATTAGTTGCTCTTCATTTACTGACATAAGACACTTAACCTTTTGTTTCTCTAAACTAAACAGATTTATCTTATAAATGTTGTTTTGCCGCTGACCTGTAAAGAGTACAGATCTATCCTTCTCACTAATTGCCTTGCATGTTTTTTGATTGAATATAATATCATTATTATTATCACTTAACTGACTAATACTTAATAAGTTATGCTTAAGACCTTTAACAAACAAGACATCTTTAATAAAAAGGGAAGTACCATTACCAACTGTGCCTTGACCAATGATCTGGCCTTTTTGTCTTCCTCCAAAAGTCACTATGCCTCATTTGCTCAAGGTTAGTTCTTGGAACATAGACTTTTCTCTTGTCATATGTTGCTTCTTTCCATACCCTTGTTGGAACCAAGTTGGTTTTACACTTAAAGTTTTGATGTTAAAAAAAGTATTTTATGAGAAGAAGGATGTTATCCGAAGATGCCACCAGAGGATTCGAAGAAGTATAACACCAGAGGATATCACCTGGAGATGCCACCAGAGGATGTCACCCGAGGATGCCACCAGAGGATGCCACTAGAGGATACCTCCAGAGGATGCCACCAGAGGATACCTCTAGAGGATGCCACCAGAGGATATCTCCAGAGGATGCCACCAGAGGATGTCACTAGAGGATACCTCCAGAGGATGCCACCAGAGGATGTCACCAGAGGATCCCACCAGAGGATGTCACTAGAGGATATCACTCGAGGATCCCACCAAAGGATATCACCACAGGATCCCTCCAGAGAATATCACCAGAGGCAAAAATCAGAGGATATCATAAGGGGCAAAAATCAGAGGATATTACAGAGGCAAAAATCAGAGGATATCGATAGAAGCAAAAATCAGAGGATGTCATCCAAGGCAAAAATTAGAGGATACTTTCAGAGGCAGAAATCAGAGGACATCATCAGAGGATAGCATCTGAGGCAAACATTAGAGTATGAAAGAAGACATGGTCAAGATTCATAGAAGATTTGACTCAAATTCAAAGATGACTTGATTGAAATTTGAAGAAGATCTGAAGAAGATTTAATTTGAATCAGAAGAAGATTTGGTTCAAATTTAAAAAAGGAACATGATCCAGTTGAAGAATTTACAAAACAAATCTGAACAAAATACAATACGAAATTAAACTTCGACCAAGCAGAAGCCCAAATCTCAACTATAAATAGATACTCCAGGGTGAAGAAGAAATCATCGAAAAACAAAAGAGAGTAGAAGAACTCAAGCTTAAAATCCAAATTCATCTTAGAGTTCAAAGAGAAAAACACTTGTGCGAGAGAGAAATATTTTCTAAGTGTTCTTTTCCAAACCTTTGTATCAAACCCGATAGTGGTGTAAATTCCTTCTTCAATCTGGGGTTGCCAGATTGTTTGGAGAAGACTTGGCGTGTAGGGTCAAGGTGGGGTAAGTTCCTTCTTCCATCTGGGATTGTCAGATTGGTAGGAGAAGACTTGGCTTGTAGGGTCAAGGTGTTGTTGTTCCTCAAAAGTCTGGGGCTGTCAGGCTATTTGGGAAGACTAGCTTGGAAGGTCTGGTGCTGTGTAATTCAAAGTGTTTGAATTAGTGGGTTAAAGCCTTCTGAATGAAGGGATTCGATGTAACCAAGTTAATGGTGAACCAAGATAAATCTATGTGTCCAAATACTTATGCTTTTATTATCTGCTGCTGCTGAATTTGATTGCTTCTTTACCAAGTAATTTATATCAACATTCATCAAATCTGCAAAAAGTATTCAACTTTGGCAAACATAATTCAACCCCCCTTCTTGTGTTTGCACCTTCAATTGGTATCAGAGCTCAGTCTCAAGGCTGAGCACTTTACAGTGTTTGAGAAAAGATCCAAGGGTTCAATGTGTCTGGATTCAGTGAAGAAGCTGTCGGAGGAAACATCAACCGACCACCCCTATTTGATGGAGAACGTTTTGAGTATTGGAAAGACAAGCTGAGATTTTTTTTTATTTCACAAGATCCTGAACTTTGGGACTCAGTGGAAGATGCTTATGTTGCTCCAGAGATACTGATGGTATTGAAATTCCAAGAAAGGATATGAATGATGATCATAAGAAGATGTATAAGATGCATCATAAATCCAGAACATTCATGATTAATGCAATCACCTTCAAGTAATTTAACAAGTGCACCAACAAAGCGACAGTAAAGAGTATTTATGATAGTTTGACTCTGACCTATGAAGGAAGCAAGCAAGTTCAAGAAGTAAAGGCCAACATCTTAGTCAAAAAGTATGAGTTGTTCAAGATGGAAGAAGATGAAGACATTGAAACAATGGTTTCCAGATTACAGACTTTGGTCTCAGGATTAAAGGTACTTGAGAAGAGTTATACTACTGTTGATCATGTGAAGAAAATCCTTAGAAGCTTGCCAACCAAGTGGAGACCAAAGATCACTGCCATTCAGGAAGCAAAGGATCTGAATACTCTAATGCTGGAAGAATTAATCCGCTCCCTCAGATCACATGAAATTGAGGTTGAAGAAGATGATCCCATGAAGAAGAACAAAACCCTAGCCTTGAAATCCAAGAAGAAGAAGAGGAGATTGCTTTCATGACCAGAAAGGTTCTAAAGATGTGGCACAACAGAAAGAAGAAATTTCCCCAAAGGTATTCGAAGCATTCCAATAGAGGAAAGGATGAATATGACAAAAAAAGTATCATCTGCTATGGATGCAATGAACCTGGACATATCAAGTCAGAATGTATAAACATGGAGAAAGGGAAACACCAGAAGAAAGATTTGGCTATGTGGGATGATTCTGATGAATCTTCCGATGATGAAGAGGCAGATTTGGCTATGATGGCTCACACCAACTCTGCCTCTGGATCCAACACAGATTCTGACTTTGGAAGTGAATCAGCAGATGAAGAAAATGAGGTATTTTCTGAATTCACTCGATCTAATTTAATTACTGTAATAAATGATTTTTTAAATATTAATAACAAATTGTCTTTAAAACTGAAAACACTTAGGAAAGAAAATGAAATTCTAACCAAAGAAGTCAATGTTTTAAAGAATCAAAGTGCAGAATGTAAAACAGAAAATGCAGCTCTTAAAACTAATATTGCTGAACTTAAGGCTGAAAATCTAACTCTAAAAGGTAATCATTGTTCAACATCAAGTGAAAATACTACATGTAATTCTGATATGCATGAACAAGTATTTCAAGACTTTCTTCCTAATGGTATAGAAAGAAGACAATATACTTATATGATTTATGGAGTTAGTAGCAATGGTAAAAGAGGTATAGAATTTGAAGAACCTGTAACTAAAACTAAACTATTTCCTCTGATGTTTTGTGTACTGTTTGCACTAAGAAAGGTCACTCCAAATTATCTTGTCCCTTGATAAATACAAGGAAAGACAAAAAACCTTTCAAGACTAACAAACCAGAACCCAACCAGATTTGGGTACCAAAAGATAAAATTGTTTATGTTGCAGATGTTCTAAGCAACCAAATTGAAACACCAGTCATGGTGCCTGGCCAATGGATGCTTGCAATATATGAAGGGAAAATGGTATATGTTCCAACACCTATCAAAAAGAAGCCAATTGACTCTGGTGGAAGAAGTATTGGTCAACACAATACATGTCAGAACCAGAACCATATGATGAATCAGAAATATCAAAGAAATCACACATATTAACCACATCAAAATAGGCAGAGAAATCACACATATCAACAAAACTGGAACTACTAGAAGAATCATAATTACCATCAGTTCCAAAACTATCAGAGGAACCTAATATATCAGCAGAAAGAGAAAAGTCAGATTAACAATTAGAATCAGGAGACTTCTTTGAACACTCCAATCAAATTCATTAAGGCTACAAACGTGGATGGGAATTCAAATCCCTTCATCCATACCCTCTAATCATATAATATGCAAATTTAGAATCTGAAAACCAGAAAAGAAGAAATAAGAGGGTTTCAAAGTGAAACTAAAACTGCTGACATATATGTTATATCTTTCTTTAAATATTATTATTGTTTTGATATTATGTTTACTGTGATAACCAGAAGCTTGGTCTTAAACATCAAAGCTAGATAAGTATTTTGCCGGTTCTCGAAATTTTAGAGGAACTAGGTGAATCACAAAATTTGAACATTTCAGCAAAAGCAGAATACAACTTGACATGAAAAGTCAAAGCAAAATGATGATAGAGCAGGTTTACCAAAACCAAAGGAAGCTGATGCAGACAAACCAGAAGAACTTGAAAAAGTATAGGATACAAGCAAATCATAAGAATATGACAAATCTTATAAGGATGAATTTGAAGATAAGTCAGAAGAAAGATGTGGACGAAAGTACAAGTCATCTCATCCTGAAACTCTAATCATTGGAAGTGCAAATGATCCTTTAAGGACCAGATCATCACTTAAAGACACCAGTTTGTTTGGCTTACTCTCATCAATTGAGCCTACCTCAATTGATGAAGCATTGGCAGATAATGGATGGATTCTTGCAATGCAAGAAGAGTTAAATGAATTTGAGAGGAATGATGTTTGGGATCTAGTACCAAGACTAGAAAAGAACATTATTGGAACCAAGTGGGTTTTTAGAAACAAGCTAAATGAAAAAGGTGAAGTGGTCAGAAACAAGGCAAGACTTGTTGCACAAGGCTACAATCAGCAAGAAGGCATTGATTACACTGAGACATTTGCTCCAGTGGCCAGGTTATAAGTTATTCGTATCCTACTCTCTTTTGCTGCAAATAAGAACATTACTTTATTTCAAATGGTTATTAAAAGTGCTTTTCTAAATGGTTATATAAGTGAAGAAGTGTATGTTAAACAACCCCCAGGTTTTGAATGTTCTGAATTTTCAAATCATGTTTTTAAACTTAGAAGATCTCTATATGGTCTAAAACAAGCACCTAGGGCATGGTGTGATAGACATAGTAACTTCTTGCTTAATAATAACTTTGAAAGAGGACAAGTAGACAATACACTTTTTAGAAAGTCAATAGAAGATGACATTTTTTTATTCAAGTTTATATTGATGACATTAATTTTGGAGCTACTAATGGCACTCTTTGCCAAGAATTTTCTCAATTAATGCAGCATGAATTTCAAATGAGTATGATGGGAGACATTAAGTTCTTCTTAGGGATACAAATTCAGCAAAGTCAAAAAGGTATATACATTCATCAAACGAATATACGAAAGAGCTTCTCGAGAAGTTTAAGATGAGTGATTGCAAACCTATGGCTACACCAATGCACCCTACTTGCTCACTTGAAAAAGATGATTCAGGCCAAAAAGTTGATCAAAAAACCTATAGAGGAATGATAAAATCTCTACTTTACCTTACTGTTTCTAGACCTGACATCATGTTTGGTGTGTGTGTATGTGCAAGATTTCAATCTGACCCTAGGGAATCACATTTAACTACTGTTAAAAGAATCCTTAGAGACCTAAAAGGTACTACCAACCTTACCTTGTTCTACAAGAAATCACCTAAGTACAAACTTAGTGGATACTGTGACTCTGACTATGCTAGAGATAAACTTGAGAGAAAGAGCACAAGTGGAAACTGAAGGTGCAAACACGAGAAGGGGGGTTGAATTGTGTTTGACTAACTTGTTTACTTTTCCTGTTTTTACACTTTTAAAACAAAACTTGAATTACAGCAGTTCTACTGACCCTCCAAGTCAGTCTTCTCAACCAGTCTAACAATCCTAGACTCTTGAGGAATACAACACCTTTCTTCTCGTGCCAATCTGACAACCCCAGATTGTAGAAGGAATTACAACACTTTGAATCTAATTGACAAGTAATCTGCTACCCCATCTGACTCCTTTAGATTGTAGACTCTACTTCAACAACTTAGATCACACGAGAAAGAAAATAACAAGAGTGCTTGCTTCTTGAAAGTTGGAACTCACAATTGACCTCACCGAAAACTTGAGTGTTTGCTTTGGAAGTGTATGACTCTTTTTCGATTTTCGAAGCTAAGTATTCTGCCTTGAGCTTCCTTTTATAGATGGAGATTAGGGCCTCTTCCAAGCTTAATTTCGAGCTGAATCTTGCTCGATTCTCTTGCAAAAATAACTTGACCAATTGGGCTTTATTTAAATAAAAAACATATCTTTTTTAAGCTTCAGATTTTCTTCCAAAATAACTGGCCAATCAAGTCTTTAGTTTCTTCCCGCCAACAGCTCCTGAGTTCCACAATACTTCACTTTATTTTTGTAACAAATCTTTTTAATACTTTGATTAAAATAAATTAAAATCTCCACCGTTAATCCTCATGATTAATTCTGGACCATTTGATCTTCTGCCCTAGTCCACATCTGGACCATACTAGTTGATATGCTGTGATCCTCTGATTTTGGCCATCCCTGGACCACACTTCCTAACCTTCTGATCTTCTGATCTCGGCCATCCTGATCCTGCAAACTGATCTGCTGTGATCCTCTGATCTCGGCCACTGCTGGACCATACATTCTGACCTTCTGATTTCGGCCAAGACTGGGCCATGGTCTGATCTTCTGATCTCGGCCAACACTGGGCCAAATATTTAAAACTGAACCATTCATCTGGAAATCTCCCCTCTGATCTGGACCAATTCTGGACTTGGTCGGGATTAAACTGAAATTAAATCTGGACAAGTAATATTTCAGTCTGGACATTTTACCTTTGATTTTGGATCAGGTCTGGATCAATTCTGGAAATCATTTCTTTTGGTCTAGAGTTAGTTTCATACCCTGAACCATGCTATCTTCTGGTCTGGGTCAAATCTGGATTAATTCCTTTGTTTTGGACCCATTAATTTACCCTCTGATTAAGTCTGGATCAAGTCTGGGCTGTTTATCATTTCACTGCTAGGCCATCTTTTGGTCAGAATAACTTTTGGAAAAAATCTGACATTTGACATCTTCTGATCTGGAACAACTCTCCCTATGGCAGGCTTCCTTCTGGTCTGGTCCAGGTCTCCTTCTGACTTTGCTTCCTTCTGATCTGGGCCAGCAATGATATCCTCTGGTAGTGTTTTGACATCCTGGTGTATCCTCTGGTAATTCCAGAATGCGTTCTGGATGCATTTTCTGCTTCTACAATCTTCAATTTCTGGTGGTATTTAATGTAATAATTCAAGGAACAAAATAAGATTACATGGAGTGCTTTTGTAAACATCAAAATCCTAAGTATTTAGAACCAACTTGGTTCCAACAGAAACTGCACAATTACAATTTTAGGAGACCACTTAATATCCTGTTCAAGTAAGAGACAAAACACAATTGCAATGTCAACAGCAGAGGCTGAGTATATTACAGCAGCTGGATGCATTTCTCAACTCATTTGGATGAAACATCAGCTGGAAACCAACATACCCATCTATTGCGACAACACTTCTGCCATCAATCTAACAAAAAACCCTATACTTCATTCCAGAGCTAAACACATAGAGATCAAACATTACTTCATTCGAGACTTTGTTCAAAAAGGGGTACTCAACATTTAGTTCGTAGAAACTGAACATCAATGGGCTGACATATTCACCAAACCACTACCTGAAGATAGGTTTGACTTCATCAAGAAAAACCTAAACCTTACATTCATTAGAGAAGATATTTCATAAAGAGTAGAGAAAGTGAGGCTTATACTTAGGGGGAGAAAGATATATGAGAAAGAGATAAAGTGGGGAGAAACTGATGCTTAGGCTTAGGGGCAGTCAAAGAAATAAGAAAGAAAAGTGGTTATCAAAAATACAAGTTTTGTCATCATCAAAAAGGGAGAGATTGTTGGAACCAATTTGTTTTGCACTTAAAGTTTTGATGTTAACAAAAGTATTTTATAAGAAGAATATATTCGAAGAAGGATGTCATCCAAAGTTGCCACCAGAGGAATCAAAGAAGTATACCACCAGAGGATATCACCCGGAGATGCCACTAGAGAATGTCACTCGAGGATGCAACCAGAGGTTGTCACCCGAGGATGTCACCAGAGGATGCCACCAGAGGATGTCACCCGATGATGCCACCAGAGAATACCTCCAAAGGATGCCCCTAGAGGATGCCACCAGAGGATATCACTAGAGGATGTGTAACACCCCGAGTTTTAAGGAGCACGAGTGTATTTTTTTCAATCAATAAAAGAATTTCGACTTAATTCAAAAGAATTAAGAATAATTAAAATTTAATATGAATTAAACATTCAAAAATAGTATTGCATTGTAATTCAAAATACAAAAGTGATTAAACAACCACATCATAATTATAACCAAGTAATTTAATTTTGGGAAATTGATCTTCAAAATATACCAAAATAAAAATACATCAAATACTGTATCCTGGACCCACCAAAACATTATCAGAGTGCGGAAAAGATATACAATTATCCCAAAATAAATAAATTAAGCTATTAACACTAGGCCCTATACAAAAAGTCTAGTCTGATCTGATCATGCACTAAAACTACTGATCATGCACTAAAACTACAGTACCACGGTTTACACCGCATCCTCTACATGTCTCGTCTTCACTCCAGCTGTCCGTCCCTCTACGCTGTCCACAAATACTCCGTACGTGAAGATCAAGGAAAACTAACAGCGTCTTCGTCGTTAGTGTATCCGTCGGTGGCACAGGTTTGGGTATCATCTGAGGGCAAAGCCCAATTTCCACAATATTGTAAAGGGTCACCAACCGAAATTAACAATTACCACATAACAGTTATGTCAAAGATAACAATTATATTCATGGCATATTTCAATGCTATAACATCAATGATAAATAAGTATGCTCAATTACTAAAACAGGTAACATCTACATCTTTGTAAAACAGCTAGTTTACATATAAATCAGGTTACAAGTACAAATACAATTAACAATCACAACAACTTATTTGGCACTTAGAATTCATAAAATACTTGCACACTTCAATTTCCACTCATCAATTCATATAAAATCATGACTCACAAGTCAACCATCCCAATGCAATATGTATATGTCAATGTACTCAACTCTTGGAATTACCAAGGTGCAGTCTCTTACGGACCAGCACACGTGCAGTCTCTCACGGACCAACACGATTTACAGATAGAATGGACCGTCTAATACACGCGGAATCACTCTGTAGCCCGGATAGAATGGACCGTCTAATACACGCGAAACCACTCTGAACTCGGATAGAATAGATCGTCTAATACATGCGGAACTACTCTATAACCCATCACGGTCACTATGTTTACGTGTATTAGCCTCTCACAGGCCAAATACACAGAAATTAAATCCTCGCACAGATAGAATGGACCGTCTAATACACGCGGAACCACTCTGTAGCCCGGATAGAATGGACCGTCTAATACACGCGGAACCACTCTGAAACCCAAATAGAATAGACCGTCTAATACACGCAGAACTACTCTATAACCCATCACAGTTACTACTTAACTTCACGACCCATCACGGTCACCGCATCAACTCTGTGGCCCATCGCGGTCACCACCTGACTATGCAATGCATGAACATGCTATGTTTTCTCATCACTGAAAATAGAATGCAATGCCATCTGACACCCAGAACGTCCACAACATTAATGATTTTTACTCATTAACACCACAACAAAAGCATCATCAATAACAGTAACCAAAAGCAGCAACAACAACTCTCAACATACATTATCTCAACAACATGCGTTTTACTCATTCACAAACCACGTGCAAGGCAGATTTCAGGATCAACACAACACCAAAACATCATCAATACATCAACCACGGCAGCAACCAAACAGAACATAAATAAAACAGACACCACAAGCAGTTTACTCATTCATAACAACATGCAAGGGCATTTTCATTTTCAGATCAGAACATCGAATATAATCTTCCATCACACATACATTTAAAGCCCTAAATGCAATCTAGGAAGTTGGAAGGAGCCCCTTACCCTAGTTACGTTTTCTTGCTCGTTTTCGTTGTCGCGACTAAAACCGGCGAAACTCCCATTCACGTCGTCGCTACCAAAGTTGGTTCTCTAACACCGTAACGATGAGAGAAATAACTTTCCTTCTTGACACTTTCTTATTCGAGGCTTGGATTTCCAAGTAATTTGAGTTTTGAGTATCCCTTCTCACTACCAACACAAACAGAACTGAACAGAGGAAGAAGAAGAAAGCAGCTCGGGTAGGTGAGGGAAAGGAAATAAACTGTTTGCTCTTTCTTTCTGATTCTGATTTGTTTTTTTCCCTTTTTTTTTCCTTGCTTCTCACATGCAAATATATATACAGAAACATACTCTTGCCACCTCATATATATATATATTAATTAAACTTGACCCTCAAGTAACTAATTACTCCCATCGCAATTACATCGACAAATTCGAAGAAGACTTGATTGAAATTTGAAGAAGATCTAAAGAAGATTTAATTTAAATCAGAAGAAGATTTTGTTCGAATTTAAAAAAGGAATAGGATCCAATTGAAGAATTTACAAAAGAAATCTGAACAAAATACAATACGAAATTAAATTTGGACCAAGTAGAATCCCAAATCTCAACTATAAATAGATACTCCAAACTGAAGAAGAGATCATCGAAAAACAGAAGAGAGTAGAAGAAATCAAGCATAAAATCCAAATTCATCTTAGAGTTCAAACAGAGAAACACTTGTGCGAGAAAGAAATATTTTCTAAGTGTTCTTTGAAGGTGCAAACACGAGAAGGGGGGTTTGAATTGTGTTTGACTAACTTGAATACTTTTTCTGTTTTTGCAGTTTTAAAACAAAACATGATGTATGAATTAAACAGAGTTAGCAACAGATATAAAGTAAAAATAAAAACACAGAATTTTATATTGGTTCACCGTTAACGAGGCTACGTCCAGTCCCACACCTTGAAGGATTTCACTAATTCAAAACCTTGAATTACAACAATACAACTGACCCTCCAAGTCAGTCTTCTCAAACAGTCTAACAATCCTAGACTTTTGAGGAATACAACACCTTGACTTCTTAAGTCAAGTCTTCTCCTACCAATCTGACAAACCCAGATTGTAGAAGGAATTACAACGCCTTGAATCTAATTGCCAAGTAATCTGCTACCCCTTTTGACTCCCTCAGATTGTAGACTCTACTTCAACAACTTAGATCTAACACAAGGGAAAGAAAATAACACGAGTGCTTGCTTTTGGAAAGCTGGAACTCACAATTAACCTCACTAAAAACTTGAGTGTTTGCTTTTGGAAGTGTATAACTCTTTTGTGATTTTCCGATGCTAAGTATTCTGCCTTGAGCCTCCTTTTATAGATGCAGATTAGGGTCTCTTCCAAGTTTAAATTCGAGCTGTATCTTGCCAGATACTCTTGCAAAAATACTTTGACCAATCGGGCTTCACTTAAATAAAAAACATATCTTTTTATGCTCCAGATTGCCTTTCAAAAATAACTTTGACCAATTCTAACTTTAATTAATTCTGGAACAAATCTTTCTTCCCGCCAATAGCTTCTGAATTCCGCAAGTCTTCAATTTATTTTTGTATCAAATCCTTTTTAATACTTTGATCAAATTTTAATCAAATCTCCACCGATTATCATCATGATTAAATCTGAACCCTTTGATCTTCTGCTCTCATCCACATATGGACCATACTAAGTGATATGCTGTGATCCTCTGATTTCGGCCAACTCTGGACCACACTTTCTGATCTTCTGATCTCCGCCAACCTGGACTAGCAAACTAATATGTTGTGATCCTTTGATCTCGGCCAATGTTGGACCATACATTTTGACCTTCTGATTTCGGCCAACACTAGGCCATGGTCTGATCTTCTAATCTCGGCCAACACTGGGCCATGGTCTGATCTTCTGATCTCGGCCAACACTGGGCCATATACTAAAATCTTGACCATTGATATGAACCTTTTCCCTCTGATCTGGACCAATTATGGACTGGGTCTGGATGAAGTGAAATTAAATCTGGTCAAATAATATTTCAGTCTGGACATTTTACCTTCTGATTTGGATCAGGTATGGATCAAATCTGGACATCATTTCTTCTGGTCTGAACTTAGTTTCATACCCTGAACCATGCTCTCTTCTGGTCTGGGTCAAATCTGGATTGAATCTCTTGTTCTGGACCCATTAATTTATCCTCTGATTAAGTCTGGATCAAGTCTGGACTGTTTATCATTTCACTACCAGGCCATCTTCTGGTCAGTAACTTTTGGACTAAGTCTGACTAATGATTCTTTCTGGTCTGAATCAAGTCTCCCTCTGGCAGGCTTCCTTCTGGTCTGGTCCAGCTCTCCTTCTGGACTTCGCTTCCTTCTGATCTGGGCTAGTAAAGATATCCTCTGGTGGTGTTTTGACATTCTAGAGTATCCTCTGGTGCTTTCAGGATGCATCCTCTGGTACCTTCTAGATGCATTATCTGGTGACTTCTGGAGGTGTATCCTCTGGTCTGATTGTAAATTATGATGACTCATCTTGTGCCTCTGGTAACTTCAAATTTTGCCTCTGATAACTTCATCTTCTGGTGGTATTTAATATAGAAATTCAAGGTACAAAATAAGATTACACGGAGTGCTTTTGTAAACATCAAAATCCTAAGTACTTAGAATAAACTTGGTTCCAACATTCTTTTCTTAGAGTGTGAGAGTCATTGTTATAATCAGCTTTCCAGAAGCAACGTCTCTAGGTCCAAACCTTTGTATCAAACCCGATAGTGGTGTATATTCCTTCTTCAATTTGGGGTTGTTAGATTGTTAGGAGAAGACTTGGCTTGTAGGGTCAAGGTGGTGTAAGTTGCTTCTTCAATATGAGGTTGTCAGATTGTAGGAGAAGACTTAGCTTGTAGGGTCAAGGTGGTGTAAGTTCATTCGTCAATCTGGGGTTGTAAGATTGGTAGGAGAAGACTGGCTTAGAGGGTCAAGTGCTTTGTAATTCAAAGTGTTTGAATTAGTGGATTAAAGCCTTCTTAATGAGAGGACTGGCAAAGTAATTTATATAAACTGATTGCTTCTTCTCCAAGTAATTTATATAAACTTTCACCAAATCTGCAAAAAGTATTCAACTTTGGTAAACACAATTCAACCCCCCCTTCTCGGGTTTGCACCTTCAACCCTTAGCAAGAAAGTCTTAAAATACTTGTTCATGCATATCATAATTACATGTAGTATTTTCACTTGATGTTGAACAATGATTACTTTTTAGAGTTAGATTTTCAACCTTAAGTTCAGCAATATTAGTTTTAAGAACTGCATTTGCTGTTATACATTCTGCACTTTGATTCTTTAAAACATTGACTTCTTTGCTAAGAATTTTATTTTCTTTCCTAAGTGTTTTCAATTTTAAAGACAATTTGTTATTAATATTTAAAAAATCATTTATTGCAGTAATTAAATCAGATCGAGTGAATTCCAAAAAAACCTTTTTTTCTTCATCTACTGATTCACTTCCAGAGTCAGAATATGTGTTGGATCCAGAGGCAGAGTGGGTGTGAGCCATCATAGCCAAATCTGCTTCTTCATCATCAGAGGATTCATCAGAATCATCCTCGGTAGCCATCAGATTCTTCTTCTTGGGTCTGGAATCTTTCTTCTGGTGTTTCCCTTTCTCCATGTTTGTACATTCTGACTTGATATGTCCAAGTTCATTGCATCCATAGCAGATGATACTTTTCTTGTCATATTCATCCTTTCCTCTATTGGAATGCTTGGAATACCTTTGGGGAAATTTCTTATTTCTATTGTGCCACATCTTTAGAACCTTTCTGGTTATGAAAGCAATCTCCTCTTCCTCTGGGTTCAGATTCTGATCATCTAAATTCTTATCTTCTGATGTTGCTTTTAGAACCTTATTCTGCTTGGATTTCAAGGCTAAGGTTTTGTTCTTCTTCTTGGGATCATCTTCTTCAAGCTCAATTTCTTGTGATCAGAGGGAGCTGATTAATTCTTCCAGCTTTAGAGTATTCAGATCCTTTGCTTCCTGAATGGCAGTGATCTTTGGTCTGCACTTGGTTGGCAGGCTCCTAAGGATTTTCTTCACATGATCAGCAGTAGTATAACTCTTCTCAAGTACCTTTAATCTTGAGACCAGAGTCTGGAATTTGGAAAACGTTGTTTCAGTGTCTTCATCTTCTTCCATCTTGAACAACTCATACTTTTTGACTACGATGTTGGCCTTTGCTTCTTGAACTTGCTTCCTTCATAGGTCAGAGTCAGACTATCATAAATACTCTTTGTTGTCTCTTTGTTGGTGCACTTGTCAAATTCCTTCAAGGTGATTGCATTTATCATGAATGTTCTGGATTTATGATGCATCTTGTACCTCTTCTTCTGATCAGCATTCATATCCTTTCTTGGAATTTCAATACCATCAATATTCTATGGAGCAATATAACCATCTTCCACCAAGTCCCAAAGTTCAGGATCTGGTGAAATATAGAAACTTCTCGGCCTGTCTTTCCAATACTCAAAACGTTCTCCATCAAACAGAGGTGGTCTGTTGATGTTTCCTCTAGCAGCTTCTTCACTAAATCCAAACATATTGAATCCTTGGATCTTTTCTCAAACACTGTAAAGTGCTCAGCCTTGAGACCGAGCTCTTATGCCAATTGAAGGTGCAAACACGAGAAGGGGGGTTGAATTGTGTTTGCCAAAGTTGAATACTTTTTGCGGATTTGATGAAAGTTGATATAAATTACTTAGAGAAGAAGCAATTAGATTCAGCAGCAGCGAATATTAAAAGCATAAGTATTTGGACACATAGATTTATCCTAGTTCACCATTAACTTGGCTACATCCAATCCCTTCATTCAAAAGGCTTTAATCCAATAATTCAAACACTTTGAATTACACAGCACCTGACCATCCAAGCCAGTCTTCTCAAACAGCCTGACAGCCCCAGGCTTTTGAAGAACAACAACACCTTGACCCTACAAGCCAAGTCCTCTCCTACCAATCTAATAACCCCAGATTGAAGAAATAACTTACACCACCTTGACCCTACAACCCAAGTCTTCTCCTACCAATATGACAATCCCAGATTGAAGAAGGAACTTACACCACTATCGGGTTGGATACAAAGGTTTGGAACTTGAGTAGCTGCTTTTGGAAAGCTGATTATAACAATGACTCTCACACTCTAAGAAAAGAACACTTAGAAAATATTTCTCTTTCGCACAAGTGTTTTTCTCTTTGAAATCTAAGATGAATTTGGATTTTAAGCTTGAGTTCTTCTACTCTCTTCTGATTTTCGATGATTTCATTTTCAGCCTGGAGTATCTATTTATAGTTGAGATATGGGCTTCTACTTGGTCCAAGTTTAATTTTGAAATGAATTTTGTTCAAATTTCAATTGTAAATTCTTCAACTTGATATCCTTTGATTTTTGCCTCTGATGATATCCTATGATTTTTGCCTCTGATGATATCCTCTGATTTTTGCCTCTGATGATATCCTCTGATTTTTGCCTCTAGTGATATCCTCAGGTGGGATCCTCTGGTGACATCCTCTAGTGGCATCCTCTAGAGGTATCCTCTGGTGACATCCTATGGTGGCATCCTCTGGTGGTATACTTCTTCGAAGTCTTACATATTATTCTCATAAAATACTTTTGTTGACATCAAAACTTTAAGTGTAAAACAAACTTAGTTCCAACAATGTATCCAATTATGCAATGGGAGCAGTCTTTGTGCAAAGGTTCGACAAGGCTGCCCATGTTATTTATTTTGGATGAATAGAACATTTTCGATGGAAGACTAATTTCTCAAATTAATCCATTGTTTCAGAATTTTATCAAGACCTTGAGGTTTATTTTATAATGTTAATTTATCAAATTAATTTATTCGATTATATTGTTATTCTAATTGATTATATTGTTATTCTAATTTATCATATTATTTTATTCAATTATATTGTTATTCTAATTGCTTAATTCAAATCTCAATAGGATTGATAAAATTAGTTTAACAGAATTGGATTTCTAAATTAAATAAATTGTAGTTTTTCAACGCTTGATCGTTAACTATAATACATCGATTACTGTGATGCTTAATCCAATCTAAGAAACATAATTCATATAGGGTTGATTATGCTTGTTTGATCAATTCTATAGTCAAATAGAAATAGAGTCACAATTTTGAAATTGAATTTATTGATAGAATCTGTGATAGGTCTGAAACTCTTGATTCATTGGATTAATCGTTCCAACATGAATGTAAACTATTTTCTTAATCTGTCTGAACCTAAATTCAAAACCCCTCTTTTTTATTGATTTTAAATTTGGTTAACATTGTTAGAGTCCTTACGAGATTACTCGAGTTGTTGTCCTAAGCTACGTTTTTATAAATTGTATTTGACCCGTGTGCGACAACAGATCAAATTGGCGTCGTTGCCCTAAGCTACATTTTTATTACTCATATTTGACCCGTGAGCAACAACGGATCACTCATATCCACAATCTGAACTGGCACTAGATTGTATGTGAGGTTGGGTTTAAGTTGGATAGACTTATGGTTTGAAATTTGGTGATGATTTGGAGTATATTTCTTTAGTTGGGAAACATGAAAAACATCATGGATTCTAGACAAGAATGGTGGCAATGCTAGTTTGTAGGTAGAGGGTCCAATAAAACATGGGTTAAGCTTTTTATCTTTCAGCACTCTTCCAATGCCAACAGTAGGGGTAAGTAACCCTTAAAAATACATGATCACTTTCCTCAAACTCTAAGGGTCTCCTTCTATGGTCAGAATAACTTTTTTGCCTACATTGGGCTATCCTTAACTTGTCCCTAATGACTCTAATTTTATCAATGGTTTCTTGGACAGCCTTAGGCCCTAAAATCCCCTTGTCTCCTACCTCTGCCCAACACAGAGGTGCTCTACACCTCCTTCCATACAAAGCCTCATAAGGCGTCATACCTTTGCTGACATGGTAACTATTATTATAGGCAAACCCCACCAAAAGCAAATGCGTATCCCAGCCCCTATCATCTTCTAGAACACAAGCCCTTAACATATCCTCCAAAGTCTAAATGGTCCTTTCAGTCTGACCATCAGTTTGAGGGTGATAGGCAGTACTAAGGTTTAACCTAGTTCCTAGAGACTATTGAAAGGATTTTCAAAATATGGAGGTAAATTTGGGGTCCCTATCTGATATTATGATGTGAGGTACCCCATGTAGCTTTACTATCTCCTTTATAAATAACTTAGCTAGCTTACGGGTGTTGTAAGTAGTCTTGATAGGTAAGAAGTGGGATGGCATAGTTAATCTGTCTACAATTATCCAAATAGAATCATACCCTGACTGGGTACGAGGTAGTCCAAAACTACAAATTCCATGGAAATAGAATCCCATTTCCATTCAAGTATATCTAGAGTTTGCAGCAGACCTGTTCGCCTCAGATGTTCTACTTTTACCTTCTAACAAGTTAGGCACTGGGAAACATATGTTGCCACATCATTCTTAATACCTGGCCACCAATAACCCTTCTTAAGATCCTGGTACATCTTGGTGGCTCCAGGGTGAATGGTCAAGTGGCTTTTATGGGCTTATTCTAATACTATTCTCTTTGATTCTCGGTCTCAAGGTCTACAGATTCTATTTTGAAATAAAATTGTCCCATTTGTTGCGCTTGTAAAATTATCTTGTTCCTTCTTTGCTTGTAGCTCCCCATCTAGTTCTTGGGATTGCCTAATTTACTCCATAAGATCACTGGTTATTTCTAACTGGTTTAAACAAATTCCCTCTTGTAGAAGTGTCATCTTTAGATTAAGGTCTCTGAATATCTTTATCAAATCCATTTTGTTGGAACCAAGTTGGTTCTAAGTACTTAGGATTTTGATGCTTACAAATGTACTCAATGTAAACTTATTTTGTACTTTGAATTATTAAGTTAAATGCCCCAGAAACTGAAGGAAACATAAGCAGAGATTAAAGGAAAATGAATTCTGGAATTTCCAGAAGATGTTCCAGGATGTCAAAACATCACCAGAGGATATGTTTGGTGGCCCATAACAGAAGGAAGAAAAATCATAATGAAACATGGATCATACCATTGGAAAGCTTGCTAGAAGGAGAGTTGTTCCAGACAAACAGGAGTCAAATATCAATTTTATTCCAAAAGTTATTCTGACCAGAAGATGGTCTGGCAGTGAAAAATTACACAGTCCAGACTTGTTCCAGACTTGACCAGAAGGTATGTTTATGAGTCCAGAACAAAAGGATCAATTCAGATTTGGCCCAGATCATAAGATAGCATGATTCAGGGCATGGAACTAAGTCCAGACCAAAAGAAATGAGTTCCAGAATCAATCCAGACCTGGTCCAAAATTAAAGGTAAAATGTCCAGACTGAAATATTTTTTGTTCAAGTTAATTTCAGTTTGTTCCAGATCAAAGTCCAGAATCTGTCCAGATCAGAGTAAAAATTTCCATATCAATGGTTCATAAATAATTATTTGGTCCAGTGATGGTCCAGATCAGAAAATCAGACCATGGCCCACTGGTGGCCAAAATCAGAGGGACAGACTGTGCAGTCCAGCAAAGGCCGAATTCAAAGGATTTTAGCATATCAGGTGCGCGTCCAGGGAAGGCGGAAATCAGAAGATCAGAGGGTTAGGAAGTGTGGTCCAGGAATGGCCGAAATCAGAGGATCACAAAATATCAAATAGGCTGGTCCAGATGTGGACTATCGCATGAAGATCCAATGGTGCAGATTTGATCATGAGGATTAAAGAATCTGAGAAAAATGCTCAAAACAGAAGCGGAGCAAAATGTTCAAAACAGATCAGTGAGCAAAAGGCTCAAAACAGAATCTGAGCAAAATACTCCAGAATATTTTCAAAACAGATTAATCGAAATATACTGCAGAAGTAAAGCATCAATGAAGTTCTAAAGTTCAACTATAAATAGAGACTTAATGCTGAAGAATATAGCATTGAAAATCACAAAAGAGTCATACACTTCCAAAGCAACAAACACCCAAATTTTCATAGAAGTCAATTGTGAGTTTTAGCTTTCAAGAAGCAAGTACTCGTGTTATTTTCTTTCCACTGTGGCAAATATAAGTTGTTGACGTAGAGTCTACAATCTGAGGGAGTCAATAGAGGTAGTAGGGTACTTGGCAATTAGATAGGGTTGTATCTAAGTAGTTGAAGTAGAGTCTACAAACTGATGGAATTAGAAAGGGTAGCAAGGTACTTAGCAATTAGATTCATAGTGTTGTGATTTCTTCTACAATCTGGGGTTGTCAGATTGGCTAAAGACAAGGTTGTTTTCCTCAAGAAGTCTAGGATTGTTAGATTATTGAGAAGACTGACTTGGAGGGTCAGTAGCAAGGTTGTAATTCAAGATTGAATTAGTGAAATCCTTCAAGGCGAAGGGACTGGACGTAGCCTCGTTAACGGTGAACTAGTATAAAATCTGAGTTTTTATTTTTATTTTTATCCGCTGCTAACTCTGTTTTAATTATACATCAAGTTTTGTTTTGAAAGTATTAAAATAGGAAAAGTATTTAAGTTAAGTCAAACACAATTCAACCCCCCCTTCTCGTGTTTGCACCTTCAATTGGCATTTGAGCTCGGTCTCAAGGCTGAGCACTTAACAGTGTTTGAGGAAAGGTCCAAGGGGTTCAACATGGCAGAATCCAGAGAAGAATTGGGAGGCAACATCAATAGACCACCAAGATTTGTCATATTGGAAGGATAGAATGAGAAGTTTTGTCATATCTCAAGATCCTGAACTATGGAAGATGATAGTCAGAGGATACACTGCACCAACTGATCCAGAATATCCAACTAAAGAATTAGACATGGATGATATGACACCAGATCAGAGAAAATTACACAAACTTCATCACAAGTCCAGGAACATCATGGTCAATGCAATCACATTCAAGGAATTTGATAGATGCACAAATAAAGAAATAGCAAAGAGCATATTCGACAGTCTGGTTCTGACCTATGAAGGAACCCAGCAGGTTCAAGAAGCAAGGGCTAACATATTAGTCAGAGAGTATGAGCTGTTCAAGATGGAAGAGGATGAAGACATTGAAACAATGTTCAGCAGATTCCAGACTTCGTATCAGGTTTAAAAGTATTAAACAAAAGCTATACCACTGCAGATCATGTCAGTAAGATTCTAAGAATTTTACCAAAAAAAGTGGAGACCAATGGTTACTGCAGTTCAACAAGCCAAAGATCTGAAAACCTTAAGGCTTGAAGACCTAATCAGCTCACTCAGGTCTCATGAAATAGAACTAGAAGAAGATGAACCTAAGAAGAAGAAGAATCTGGCTCTGAAATCGAAACAGATGAAAGCTGCAAAGGCAGAATCAGAATCAGAGGATACTGCTGTGACTGTGATGATATGGCATACTTAACCAAAAAGATGGTTAAGATATGGGAAAACAGAAAGAGGAGAGGTTCCCAGAAGAAACATAACAGCAAGGAAGAATCTGACAAGAAGAACATCATCTGTTATGGATGCAATGAACCTGGACATATCAAGTCAGAATGTCCAAATCTGGAAAAAGGAAAACAGCACAAGAAGAGTTCAAGATACAGAAAGAAAGGTCTGATGGCTGCCTGGGATGTATTAGAATTAGAGGAAGAATCTTCTGATGAAGAAGAGGCAGAAACAGCAAAGATAGCTCACATCAAGTCTGCTTCTGGACCTCATAAAGGTACGAATTCCAGAAGGAAAATAGGCAGAAGGAAGAATGATCGAAGCAATCATTCTGGCAAATGTGGAAGCACATCAGAGGAAACAATTCTGTCTCTGATGGCTCATACCAACTCAAGTTTTGAATATAGCTCAGGCTCAGGAATAGAATCAGATGATGAAGACAACGAGGTATTTTCTGATCTTTCTAAATCTGAATTAATTGAGACTTTAAAGGACTTGTTAAATGCAAATAATAAGATGTCTTTAAAACTGAAAACTCTTAAGGAAGATAAGAAAAATCTTACCAAAGATGTCCAAGTTTTAAAGAAACGAATTTCTGAGTATGCAACTGAAATCCAAGATTTGAAAACTGAAGTTGCAAAACTCAAGTCTGAAAACCAAACTCTGAAAAGTAATAATTGTTCCACTCCTGAAACTGTTTGTAAATCTGATATGCATGAGCAATTTTTTCAAAACTTTATTTCAAATGAAATGGAAAGAAGTAAGTATGCATCTATGATTTATGGAAACAGTAACTCTGGAAAAAGAGGTCTTGGTTTTACAAGAACAAGTACTGAAAATAAAGCTGTTTATTCTGATGTTTTATGTATTGTCTGTGCTAAGAAAGGTCACTCTGAATTATCTTGTCCAATAGTAAAATTTGAACAAGATCAGAGAACTGTTAAGACTAACAAACCTGGACCCAATCAGTTTTGGGTACCAAAAGATAAAATTGTCTATGTTGCAGATGTTCTGAGCAACCAGAAGGAGATTCCCCCCGTGTGGTTTTAGTTGCCATGAAGCATAAGCCACTACTTGGTTGTTTTGCTTCAACACACAACCTATTCCTTTTAATGATGCATCACATTATACCTAAAATCCTAGGGTTGGATCACGAATAGCCAGTACAGGGCAGTGGTCAGTCTAATTTTGAGTGTCTGAAAACTCTTCTCACACTCATGATCCAAAACAAAATGATGCTTTTTTCTGATTAACCTGGTTTGAGGCAAAGCAATTTGGGAAAATTTCCTAATGAATCTTTTATAGTACTCTGTTAATCCTAAGAAGCTCCTAACTCCAGTCACATTCTTAGGTCGTTCCCACTCTAATAAAGTCACTACCTTAGAGGGAATAATTGCCACTCCTTCCTTGGTGATCACATGGCCTAGGAATTTCACTTACGACATCCAAATTTAGCATTTACTAGGTTTGCCATACAATTTCCTGTCTCTAAGTATTGGTAGCACAATCTGGAGATGTTCTACATGTTCCTCAGGGTTTTTTGAATATATCAAAATATCATCTTTGGATACCACTCCAAATCTATCAAGGTAAGGTCTAAATTCCTATTCATATGATCATAAATACAGCTATGGCATTGGTCACCCCAAAAGGCATGACTAAGAATTCATAATGTCTATACCTCGTCCTAAAGGTTGTATTAGGGATATCCTCTGACTTTATTATGATTTGATGATATCTTGATCCCAAATTAATCTTGGAAAACACAATAGCTCCTCTTAATTGATCTAAAAGGTCATTTATCCTTGGCAAAGGATATTTATTCTTAATGGTTACTTTGTTTAACTATCTATAATCTATACTGCCATCCTTTTTCTTCAATAACAATATAGGGGCTCCCCAAGGTGACACACTTGGTCTAATGAAATGCTTGCTTATCAAATCCTCCAACTGATTCTTCAACTCACTCAACTCTAGTGGAAACATTCTATAGGGAGCAATGGTGATTGGTCCTGTTCCAGAGACCAAATCTATAGAGAACTTTATTTCTCTTTCTTGAGGCAAGGACGTCACATCTTATGGAAAGACATCTTCATACCCACTAACAACTAGAATGTTTGCTAAATCTATTTCTGAACCTAAGTTAGAAGATAACTGCAAAAGTATGCTGTGACCCCTATTCTTCAAACATTGGAAGAGTTGGGGAGTTTTGGATAGTGAAGGAGGTTCTGGTTGCTCTAATTTTAGATTTCCTGGGGAAATGATAATTTCGTTACCATGGCAGACCTGAGTCACTAAATGTTCAGACATCCAGTTTATTCCTCGTATAGTGTCTAATCGTTTAAGGGGTAAGAAAAATAAATATATAAAAAACATTATATTAAATAAGATAATTGGATAATAATGACACATAAAGGAAGTTTCAATCGAATTCTTAGCTGCAATAGTTATAGCTAAGGGAAAAGGTAATTCAAGTAAGGAAAGATTGAGTTGCAAAACACAATATGAGGATATGAATGAATGGGATGCATCAGTGTCAAACATGACAGTCAAAGGGATTTTATTTATGAAACAAGTAACAATAATCAGATTATGATTCTTACCTTTCTTAGCACTGAGGGCAAAGACTCTCCTAGTGTTAGGTTTGCTTGGATTGGAATCTCCTTTCTTTTGACTCACTAGACAAGAATGAGCCATATGTTCAGGTTTTTTACAGTAGTAGCAGACTTGCTTCCCGACCAAGCACTCTCCTCCATGCTCCTTGCCATAGTTAATACACTTATTTGCTCTTCGCGAACTGGAGGCCTGCACTTGCTTTCCCTTCCCTTGAGGAGTCTTTATCTTAAACTCTTGGCCAAACCTTCCAGACTCTCTTTTACTGCCACTTAGCATGCCTCTCCTCTTGTACCTTCTTTAAATTGTCCTCCACAATATAGCTCTTGTGTACTAGAGTGAAATAATTGGTAATCTCCATATGGCCTATTTTCCTCTGATTTCATACCTCAATCCCCACTCAAACAGGTTTATCTTCAACTCATTAGTGAGTGCATACTGGGTATGTGGGGAAAACCTGGCTAGCTCTTCATGTGACACCCTAAACCCAAAATTTATATTAATTTTTTTTCTCTAAAATTTAATTTGTAAAATAATAAAATTCAAAAAATAAATAAATAAACTTTCAACATTTTCTTTAAGGAAAAGAGTATCACGTAATCATGAACATATCTCATTAGTCCAAAATTTCCATCAAACTTAACAATTCAAAATCATAATAGTAATTAACAAAATTCTTTTAGAAGCACACGTACATAAGTTTACTGATAATTGTAAATGTGGTCCCAACCCGATGTCACTATCAGAGCGGAAATTCCCAATTTAAAATACATTTAAATACGAAGTTAACAAAAAGGAAGATCATAAAAGTCTTCAAGATAAGGCGACTTCCTACACTCTGAAAGTATTAGTCTTCACCTACAGCTAGCAGCTCGTCTGCGTCCATCGCAAACGCCAAACAAAAATGACGAGGGGTGAGTTTCAAAATTAAGTAATAGTATAAGATAAACGAGGAGAACACGCAAGTATTCAAATTAACATAAACATTAGAAACACTCAAGAGCAAAAGGTCAAAGGTTAATCTAATTCAATCGCAATAAAACCGTCACAAGGATGAAATGTTATGCATGTCATATACTCTCTACTTCTTCATCATTTGATACCATTCTACTCAGAAGTACTTGGTTAGGAGGCCTGATACTATGCCACTACAAGAGTGGACGGACAATTCATGAATGGCCAAGTCCTCATAGATCCCCTCAACTCAACCCGAGACATATATACGCGATGATCGGGGTACTCTTGTTTTGCACGGTAGCTCCCGGCCTTAGGGAATGACCCACTAATCCACTTAGAAATTCCCAACTAGAGGTACCCCCAAGGTCTATCAGTCTTACCTTACAGTTCGACTGTAGCTCTCCACGTTCAAGCTCATTCAGTTGTACTTCTTTGAATCACTAGGTTTTTCAAACCCTCCCTATATGATGACAAAATAATCCTCACTCCAAAACTACAACATTTATCTCATACTTACTCGATTATCACAACTCAATAATTTTCAGTTGGACTTCACAATATTCATCATTATCACAACTCAATAAATTTCTAATTGTTGGTTTTGTGTTAGATGATAATCCCACCATCCCTTGAGTTGGCCTGAAAATCCTACAATTAGGAGTTCAGCAATGGCCTTATCAGGGGTGTTTGCCTGGGTTTTATAAGCATTTGATGCCATAGTCATCTGTTGGAGAAGACTAAGGATATTGTATTCAGACATACCATCTATGTTCCATTCATAGACAGTATTGGCATTAAATTTTGATTGAGAAAGGACGTTTGGTCTATTCTCAATGCCTAGGTCTGGTGTCGTAACCATAGCTAAGGGTTGACCTTGTTGCCTCTGGAGTCCGCACAAATGCTGGTTTTGTTCTTTTTCACTCTCAGATACTTGGTCTAGAGTTGTAATTGTTTTTTTTAGGGTATCTTTTGCTACCAATGGTGAAGAGGTAGAAGATTGTTCTATCCTACTAAGTTGGTCTCATAGGGCTTGAGTAAATTCTGTTTTCCCTTCTCTAAATAGCTTTTGGCTTGTTTTTGAGATCTGGAATGGCTTAAAAACTAGGTTTTTAAGTTTTAATTCTATTGTTTCAGGAGTTGAAACATTGTTTGTAGTTTGGCGCTCCTCTATTTTAGTCAATTGCTTTGCAATTGTACTAAGATGAACATTTGTAAAGTTGTTTTGTTGCAAGATATTTTGAATATCTTTGTCTGGGCTGTCACTAGGGATTTTGTAAGGTGCAGCCTCTATTATTTGTTCTAGGTGTGGTATTGGTATTTTGATCTGTCTTAATGGCGGATGTTCAGATTGTATTTTCCTTCCATTTGACATTTCCCATTCTACAACTTTGTTTCTAGTTGTTACGGGATTTACAGAGTTTTGGTTTTGTTTGAATGGATATGAAATTTGATTATTTGATGCATATATTTCAAACCATTCAAAGAATGAAATATGTACTTTGTTTTGTAGAACAAATTCATAAAATTTATTCTGAATTTCTTTTCTTTGTTCCATGAAATTTTTGAAGAACCATGTTCTTTTTCTAGTATTTTTTGAATTATACAATTCATCATGAAGTGATTTCTTATCAACTTCAAATTCTTTATCTATGACGTTTAATTCGTTAATAACATTTTCAGTTATTGCAGAAAAAGACGGTGAAGTTGGTGGAGAAATGTTTGGTAAATTATTTTGTTGTTCCTCGTCTACAGTTTGAGATGTCGTATAGATCTGATGAGGAATACTTGTTGAATAGTCAACGTTTTGGAAAAAAGCTCCTGGAATGCTTGAACAAGAGAATCTGGGTTTTGAAAAAATTTCTATTTTGTTGAGTTTTGAAGTCAGATCCACTGTATTGGTGGAAGATCCAACATCAGAATATCTGGCACTGAAAGTTCTTGTAAAACTTAGTTTTACCTTTCCATCAATATATTGGATAACTTCTTTTAATTTAGTGTTTGGTTTTGATTGTTCAAGAGACTTTGGTCTAGCTGCTCCTTCAAGGATCCATTCTTCAAGAAGATCTATGTCTTTCCAAAGGATGGTTTTTGGAATTACAGTATTTGATTTTGACAGATCTATTTGTAAAAACAGGGTTTCGCCTTTTTTGTTTTCAATATTTTTTGTTGTCGTGAAGGCTGAAAACATAGCTTTGTAATGAATTATGTAAATGATTGCTACGGGAATAGATCCACTTAGCATTTTGCAGTTATGAGTTTTAATTTGTAATACCAGAGATTTCAGGATATTTGGATCTTTTAAAGATAATGAAAAATCTAGGTAACATTCAAAGTAGACTGGTCCTTGACATAGACTAGATTCAATTGAACTTATGATTGAATCTTGGAAGTTCAAGAACCTTGCATCTCGCAAAACACAAAGGATTGATGTGTTTAAACCTTCCCTTGTTAATGGTTTGATGCCTACTTGGATGAGACCTATGTGAATGAAGTTATACTTTCTTTCACTATGTTTTTGTATTGTTCTTTGGGAAAGAAGTTGTATAGTTTCAAAGGGTTTTGATAATGGAACACCTTTTTCTTCTGTTTTGATTATGTAATCCGTTTTTAGAAGATTTTTGAATAGTCCAAATTCATAGACTTGATCTCTTTTGATTTTTGGGATTTTCCAGTTGTTTATTGATTTTTGAAAATCTTCAATAGTGATTTCTTTGCTATTGATAGGTTCCCTTTGATTTGAAGTGTTTTGAGTATTAGATTTTGAGAAAGATGAAGTTCTACAAAACATGTTTTCCATATTTAAAATTTTGTTTTTAATTTGAAAACCTTTCAAAGGATTCACTGCCCTAAACGCCTGTCCGTCGGCTAAAACGGGACTAACGACCCATAAACTAACCTTTTTCAAATTAAACCTCCAATTTTAAGTATGTTAAACAGATCTTATATCACTTATACCCTCCCAAGTCTGATACCAAAGACGCCGCAGGATCCAAGGGTACAGATCTAGAACGAGAGAACCAAAGATCGAAGATTTTCAAAGTCCATTTATGCATGGATGGTGGGATTATCATCTTACACCAAACCAACAATTAGAAATTTTAAGTGCTATCCAAACCACAGAGGAAGGAATTCCCATCCTCGACAAAATTGGAAACTCAACCCCTGATGCAGTTGCAACACTGATTCGTACAATTAGTTTGCCCTTCATAGGTGACCCGTCACACTCAAAAGATAAAAATGCCGAACTCCTTTCAAACTTTAGATGCAAAAAGCTATCTGAGTTCCAAAACTTCAAAAATACTTTCCTAACTAAGTTTATGCTTAGAGAAGACTCAAACCAACCCTTTTGGAAAGAAAAATTCCTTGCAGGACTCCCAACTCTTTTAGGAGAAAAGGTGAGGAACAAAATCAAAGAAATTTACTCAACAAACCAAATTCCATATAATCAATTGACTTATGGAGAATTGGTAAGTTTCACCCAAACGGAAGGTTTAAAAATCTGTCAAGATTTAAAACTTCAAAAACATTTAAAATGGGAAATGATACGAACTAGATTAGAACTAGGATCGTTTTGCAAACAATTTGAACTCCCCACAACAAATGTTTCAAAAGACTGTGGAGGATCTTGTTCAAAAACATACAAAAAACTTCACATAAAGTTTTTCTCAAAACCTAATAACCAAGAATTTTACAGAAATTATAAACCTCAAAAACATTACAAACAAAGAAAACCTTTTCAAAGAAAATTTCAACCAAAAAATACAAAACAGGTAACTTGTTATAAATGTGACCAACAAGAAAATAAGGAAAACAGAATTGAAAACTTAGAAAAAATCCCTCAAGATTTCTTGTTCGTTCTTAGAGCTGTAACAACAAGAAAATATTTAATAAAAACAACTTTAGTTTTTTCTAATGATTTCAAAATTGAAGCAATAACACTTTTTGATACAGGAGCAGATCTAAACTGCTTAAAAAGTAGCATTGAAGTAGAGTCTACAATCTGAGGGAGTCAGAAGGAGTAGCAGATTACTTAGCAATTAGATTCAAGGTTTCTTTCCTCAAAAGTCTAGGGTTGTTAGACTTTTTGAGAAGACTGACTTGGAGGGTCAGTGGTACTTTGTAATTCAAGGTTTTTGAATTAGTGAAATCCTTCAAAGCGAAGGGACTCGACGTAGCCTCGTTAACGATGAACCAGTATAAAATTCTGAGTTTTTATTTACTTTATATCTGCTGCTAACTCTGTTTCATACATAACAGGTTTTGTTTTAAAACTAAAAAGTATTCAAGTTAGTCAAACACAATTCAAACCCCTTCTCGTGTTTGCACCTTCAATCTCACCCCTTACCTCAATTGAAGATTTCACCAAACGAATCTGATTTGCTAACGTGTAACGTCCTCTTCGACTGTCGTCTCTAATAGTTTGCGAGAGAATTATAGTTACGGAACCACCAAATACAAATAAATTACTTACTAAAAACAAAAATATATTTAATATCATTAAACACGCATATTACTATAATTAGATTTTGTTTAAACTAAACATGATAGAAAGAACTAAATATTATGTCTATATATATAGCTTAGATTTTAAAATAGATTTTTATATATACCACATGAACGCATGTAATAATAATTAGTTATTGCTTATTATTGACTACACTGAATTTTATATTATAATCAAAATATATTAAACCTTTTAGTTGTGAAACCAATTAGACTCTCTGCCTATTCTATTTTCACTGCAATTGGCATGACTTTTATGTTGCCTTATTATAAACTAATTGCTTACTTCGCTGTGTTACCTTTCAACAATTCCCTTTAGAAACCAACTGCATCTCAATACTGCTAATAGCATATCTGCTAACTTATCTTCTAGAAATTTGTATGACAACAACTCTTATATAGCATAGTCATTCTTTTATGTATTTATCCCTGTTTATAGTAAACCAGCTAGAGTTGGAACCAAGTTGGTTTTAAGTACTTAGGATTGTGATGTTTACAAAAGCACTCCATGTAATCTTATTTTGTACTTTGAATTATTATATTAAAATGCCACCAGAAGATGAAGTTATCAGAGGCAGAAGATGAAGTCACCAGAGGCAGAAGATCAGTTACCAGAAGATAAAATCAGACCAGAGGATACACCTCCAGAAGACACAAGATAATGCATCTAGATGGTACCAGAGGATGCATCCTGAAGGCACCAGAGGATACACCAGCATGTCAAAACACCACCAGAGGATATCTTTCCTGGCCCAGATCAGAAGGAAGCAGAGTCCAGAAGGAGACCTGGACTACACCAGAAGGAAGCTTGCCAGTGGGAGACTTGTTCTAGACCAGAAGGAATCATAAGTCAGACTTGGTCAAGAATTTATTCTGACCAAAAGATAGCTTGGCAGTGAAATGATAATCAATCCAGACCTGATCAGAGCATAAATTAATTGGTCTAGAACAAGAGATTTAATTCATATTTGGCCCAGATCAGAAGATAGCATGGTTCAGAGTATGAAACTAAGTCCATACCAGAAGAAATGATATCCATATTTAATCCAGACTTGATCCAGATCAGAAGGTAATTGTCCAGATTAAAATATCCTATGTGCAGACTTAATTTCAGTTCAATCCAGACCTAGTCCAGAATTGGTCTAGATCAGAGGGAAGATGTTCATATCAATGGTCCAGATTTAAGCATCATGGACCAGTATTGGCCGAGTTCAGAAGATCAGACCATATGGCCCAGTGTTGGCCGAGATAAGAAGATCAAAACGTGTGGTCCAGTATCGGCCGAGTTCAGAGGATCATAGCAGATCAGATTGCAAGTCCAGAGTGGTCGAGATCAGAAGATCAGAAAGTGTGGTCCAAGATTAGACGATCACAGCAGATCAGATTCTATGGTCCTGATGTGGACGAGAGCAGAAGATCAAACGGTCAAGATTTAATCAAAGTATTAAAAGGATTTGATACAAAAACAAATTGAAGTCGTATGGGAGTTCAAAAGCTATTGGCGGGAAGAAAGAATTGATCCAGAATTAATTAAGAACAGGATTGGCCAAAGTTATTTTTGAAAGCAAATCTGGAGCTAAAAAGATATGTTTTTTATTTAAGAGAAACCCGATTGGCCAAGTTATTTTTGCAAGAGTATTTGGCAAGATACAGCTCGAATTTAAGCTGGAAGAGACCCTAATTCTTCATCTATAAAAGGAAGCTCAAGGCAAAAGACTTAGCATCGAAAATACAAAAGAGTCATACACTTCCAAAAGCAAACACTCAAGTTTTCAGTAAGGTTAATTGTGACCTTCAGCTTTCCAGAAGCAAGCACTCGTGTTTTTCTTTCCCTTGTGTTAGATCTAAGTTGTTGAAGTAGAGTCTCCAATCTGAGGGAGTCAGAAGGGGTAGCAGATTACTTAGCAATTAGATTCAAGGCGTTGTAATTCCTTCTACAATCTGAGGTTGTCAGTTTGGTAGGAAAAGACTTGACTTCATAAGCCAAGGTGTTGTATTCCTCAAAAGTCTAGGATTGTTAGACTGTTTGAGAAGACTGACTTGGAGGGTCACTGGTGAAGGTGCAAACACGAGAAGGGGGGGTTGAAAATTGTTTGACTAACTTGATTACTTTTCCTGATTTTACACTTTTAAAACAAAACTTGATGAATAAAAACATAGTTAGCAGCGGATATATACTAAAAATAAAACACAGAATTTTTATACTGGTTCATCATTAACGAGGCTACGTCCAGTCCCTTCACCTTGAAGGATTTCACTAATTCAAACCTTGAATTTCAACAGTTCCACTGACCCTCCATGTCAGTCTCCTCAAACAGTCTAACAATCCTAGACTCGTGAGGAATACAGCACCTTGACTTCCTAAGTCAAGTCTTCTCCTGCCAATCTGACAACCCCATATTGTAGAAGGAATTACAACGCCTTGAATCTAATTGCCAAGTAATCTGATACCCCTTCTAACTCTCTCAGATTGTAGACTCTACTTCAACAACTTAGATCTAACACAAGGGAAAAACAAAAATACAAAAATAGTAGGACCTCTTTTTGGCTGATTACAACAAGGGGGAGAGAGAGAGAGAGAGAGAGAGAGAGAGAAAAAGGAGAAATAAGTAGAAAAGGAGAGATAAAAAGAAAGAAGGAGTGAAAAAAAAAAGAGATGAAAAGGAGAGGAAATGTGAAGAGAGAAAAGAAAGAGAGAATAAAGAAGGAGTTGAAAAGGAGAGGAGAAGAAAAGAAAAGAAAGAGTGAAAAGAGAAGAAGTTGAAAAGGAGAAGAAAAAGTCCGTATCAGACTTAGGGGGAGAGATTGGTCTGAGGGGGAGTAATTCAAGTCTTCGAGTTATAAACTAGCAAAATAAGTTAAGGTTTTGTCATCATCAAAAAGGGGGAGATTGTTGGAACCAAGTTGGTTCTAAATACCTAGGATTTTGATGTTTACAAAAGCACTCTATGTAATCTTATTTTGTACCTTGAATTATTACATTAAATACCACCAGAAATTGAAGATTGCAGAAGCAGAAAATGAATCCAGAATGCATTCTGGAATTACCAGAGGATACACCAGGACGTCAAAACACTACTAGAGGATATCTTTACTGGCCCAGATCAGAAGTAAGCAAAGTCAGAAGAAGAACTGGACCAGACCAGAAGGAAGCCTGCCATAAGGAGAGTTGTTCCAGATCAGAAGATGTCAAATGTCAGATTTATTCTAGAAGTTATTCTAACCAGAAAATGGTCTGACAGTGAAATGATAAACAGCCCAGACTTGATCCAGACTTAATCAGAGGGTAAATTAATGAGTCCAGAACAAAGGAATTAATCCAGATTTGACCTAGACCACAAGATAGCATGGTTCAGGGTATGAAACTAAGTCCAGACCAGAAGAAATGATTTCCAGAATTGATCCAGACCTGATCCAAAATCAAAGGTAAAATGTCCAAACGGAAATATTATTTGTCCAGATTTAATTTCAGTTTAATCTAGACCAAGTCCAGAATTGGTCCAGATCAGAGGAAAGATTTTCAGATCAATGGTTTAGATTTAATTATTTGGCCCAGTGTTGGCCGAGATCAGAAGATCACACCATGGCCCAGTGTTGGCCGAAATCAGAAGGTCAGGATGTGTGGTCCAGCAGTGGCCGAGATCAGAGGATCACAGCAGATCAGTTTGCTAGACCAGGATGGCCGAGATCAGAAGGTTAGGAAGTGTGGTCCAGGGATGGCCGAAATCAGAGGATCACAGCATATCACTAAGTATGGTCCAGATGTGGACTAGCGTAGAAGATCAAATGGTCCAGATTTAATCATGAGGATTAACGGTGGAGAATTTAATTTATTTTGATCAAAGTATTAAAAAGATTTGTTACAAAAATAAAGTGAAGTATTGTGGAACTCAGGAGCTGTTGGCGGGAAGGAACTAAAGACTTGATTGGCCAGTTATTTGGAAAGAAAATCTGAAGCTTAATAAAAGATATGTTTTTTATTTAAATAAAGCCCAATTGGTCAAGTTATTTTTGCAAGAGAATCCAGCAAGATTCAGCTCGAAATTAAGCTTGGAAGAGGCCCTAATCTGCATCTATAAAAGGAGGCTCAAGGCAGAATACTTAGTATTGAAAATCACAAAAGAGCCATACACTTCCAAAAGCAAACACTGAAGTTTTCAGTGAGGTTAATTGTGAGTTCCGGCTTTCCAGAAGCAAGCACTCGTGTTATTTTCTTTCCCTTGTGTTAGATCTAAGTTGTTGAAGTAGAGTCTACAATTTGAGGGAGTCAGAAGGGGTAGCAGATTACTTGGCAATTAGATTCAAGGCGTTGTAATTCCTTCTACAATCTGGGGTTGTCAGATTGGCAGGAGAAGACTTGACTTAGGAAGTCAAGGTGCTGTATTCCTCAAGAGTCTAGGATTGTTAGACTGTTTGAGAAGACTGACTTGGAGGGTCAATGGTATTGTTGTAATTCAAGGTTTGAATTAGTGAAATCCTTCAATGTGAAGGGACTGGACGTAGCCTCGTTAACAGTGAACCAGTATAAAAATTCTGTGTTTTATTTTTTACTTTATATCCGCTGCTAACTCTGTTTTTATTCATTAATCAAGTTTTGTTTTAAAAGTATAAACACAGGAAAAGTATTCAAGTTTGTCAAACACAATTCAACCCCCCATTCTCGTGTTTGCACCTTCATGTGGTTCCTTTAAGGTATCTTAGAATTAGTTTGACAGCAGTTAAATGGGATTCCCTAGGGTCAGCTTGAAAACGGGCACAGACACAAACACTAAACAAAATGTCAGGTCTAGAAGCAGTTAAATAAAGAAGGGATCCAATCATACCTCTGTATGTTTTCTGGTCTACCTTTTGGCTGGTTTCATCTTTATCAAGTGAGCAGATTGGGTGCATGGGGGTGGCCATAGGCTTACATTCACTCATTTTGAACTTTTTAAGAAGTTCTTTAGTGTATTTAGATTGGTGAATGAGTATATCTGATTTACCTTGATGAATTTGAATTCCCAATAAGAACTTAAGTTCTCCCATCATGCTCATTTGGAACTCTGTCTGCATTAGGTCAGAAAACTCTTTGCACAAAGTATCATTAGTCGATCCAAAGATGATATCATCAACATACACTTGAATAATTAAAATATCATTTTTAATGGATTTCCTAAATAGAGTATTATCAATCTGGCCTCTATCAAATTCATTCTTAAGCAGAAAGGTACTAAGTCTATCATACCATGCCCTTGGTGCTTGTTTTAAACCATATAAAGGTTGTTTAAGTTTAAAAACATGGTCTGGAAAATCAGAATTTTCAAATCCAGGGGGTTGTTTGAAATAGACTTCCTCACTTATATAGCCATTTAAAAATGCACTTTTAACATCCATTTGATACAAAATTATATCGTGATTATCAGCAAATGATAAAAGAATTCTAATTGCATCTAACCTGGCCACTGGAGCAAATGTCTCAGTGTAATCGATACCTTCCTGTTGATTGTATCCTTGAGCTACTAATCTGGCTTTGTTCCTTACCACTTCACCTTTTTCAATGAGTTTATTCATGAATACCCACTTGGTTCCAATAATGTTTTTGTTTGGTCTAGATATCAGATCCCAAACATCATTCCTTTGAAATTCGTTCAGCTGTTCTGATTCTGGTAAATATCCAAATTTCTCTTCTGACTTATCTTGGCTGTTTCTGACTTGATCAGATTTATCTTTTGAAGATTTGTCATGTGTTTCTAACTTGCTTGTATCCTCTACCTTTCCAGGTACTTCTGTTTCTTCTGCTTCTGCTCCTTTTGGTTCTGATGAACCTGCACTATCATTAATTCTACTTTTGGTGGTTTCTGCTTGTTTTTTGAAACCACTAGAATGTTGTTTCTGCTGAAGTGTCAATTCGTGTGAATCACCTGGTTCCTCTGACAGTTTGAAAACCTGCAGAATACTTATTTAGCTTTGTTAAGATCAAGCTTCTTGTTATCACAGTAAACATAAATATCAAATAATAATAGTATTTACAGCAAGATGTAACCTCTATGTCAACAGTTTTAGTTTTACACTGAAAATCCTCCTGCTTTTGATTTTCAGATTCCGAATCTGTATGTTCTGTGATTACATGGTTTGGATTAAGGGATTTGAATTCCCTTCTAGGTTTGTAGTCTTGATGAATTTCACTAGAGTGTTTGAAGAACTTTCCTAATTCTGATTCTTCTCTTTCTACTTTGGCTGATACACCATGTTCCTTTGGTGCTTCTGGAACTTATGGTGAATCTGGTAATTCCGCTTCTTCTGGTAATACTGAAGCTGATATGTGTGATTCTGCTGTTTGTGGTTGAACCTCTGATTCTGATACTTATACTGGTTCTGGTACTGATTTTGATTCTGGTTCCAGTGTTGGTTCTCGTTCCAATTCCTATGCCTCTGATATTGGTTCCAGTGCTAATTCTGGTTCCAGTTCCTGTTTTGATTCGTGTGATATGTGTGATTTATTTGATATTTCCTATTCTTCCTATGATTCTGGTTCTAGTTCTGATAGGTATTGTGTTGACCAGTTCTTCTTCTACCAGAGTTAGTTGACTTCTGTTTGGTAGATGTTGGAATGTAAACCTTCTTCTGCTTGTGTATTGCCAACATCCATTGTCCAGGAACCATTGTTGGTGTCTCCTTCTGGTTGCTCAGAATATCTGCAACATAGACAATTTGATCTTTTGGTACCCAAAACTGATTGGGTCCAGGTTTGTTAGTTTTAATAGCTCTCTAATCTTGTTCAGATTTTACCATTGCACAAGATAGTTCAGAGTGACCTTTCTTAGCACAAACAATGCATAAAACATCAGAATGAACAGCTTTACTTTCAGCAATTGTTTCTGTAAAACCAAGACCTCTCTTTCCAGTGTTACCGTTTCCATAAATCATAGATGCATATTTACTTCTTTCCATTCCATTGGAAATAAAGTTTAGAAAAAATTGCTCATGCATATCATATTCACAAACATTTTTGGAAGTGGAACCCATATTACTTTTGAGAGTTTGGTTTTCAGATTTGAGTCTTGCAACTTCAGTTTTAAAATCCTTGTTTTCAGTTGCATACTCAGAATTTTGATTCTTTAAGACTTGTACTTCTTTGGTCAGATTTTTCTTATCTTCCCTAAAAGTTTTCAGTTTTAAAGACATCTTATTGTTTGCATTTAAAAAATCTTTTACAGCCTCAATTAATTCAGATTTAAGAGATCAGAAAATACCTCATTGTCTTCATTTTCTGAATCTGTTCCAAAGCCTGAGCCGTATCCAGACCTTGAGTTGGTATAAGCCATCAGAGCCAGAATTGCTCCCTCTAATGTGCTTCCAGACTTGCTTGAAAGACTGCTTCGATCATTCTTCCTTCTACCTGCTTTCCTTCCTAAAATCGTGCCTTTATGAATTCTAGAGGCAGACCTGATGTGTGCCATCTTTGCTGTTTCTACTTCTTCTTCATCAGACAACTCTTCCTCTGATTCTGATGCATCCCAGGCTGCCATCAGACCCTTCATTCTGAATCTGGAACTCTTCTTGTGTTGTTTGTCTTTTTCCAGATTTGGACATTCTAACTTGATATGTCAAGGTTCATTGCATCCATAACAAACGATACTCTTCTTGTCAGATTCTTCCTTTCCTTTGCTGTTATGATTCTTTCTGGAGCCTCTCCTCTTTCTGTTTTCCCAGATCTTAACCATCTGTTTGGTTAAGTAAGCCATATCATCACAGTCATTGTCGCTATCCTCTGATTCTGGTGCTGCCTTTGCAGCTTTCTTCTGTTTTGACTTCCGGGCCAGATTTTTCTTCTTCCTTGGTTCATCTGCTTCCAGTTCTATTTCATGAGACTTGAGTGAGCTGATCAGATCTTCAAGTCTTAAGTTATTCAGATCTTTGGCTTGCTGAACTGCAGTAACCATTGGTCTCCACTTGGTTGGTAAACTTCTTAGAATTTTGTTGACATGATCTGATGTTGTGTAGCTTTTCTTCAAGACCTTCAGTCCAGATATCAGAGTCTGGAATCTACAGAACATTCCATCGAAGTCTTCATCATCTTCCATCTTGAACATCTCATACTGTTTGACCAGTATGTTAGCCTTTGCTTCTTGAACCTGCTGGCTTCCTTCATAGGTCAGAACCAAACAGTCAAAAATGCTCTTTGCTGTTTCTTTATCTGTGCATCTGTCAAATTCCTTTAATGTGATGGCACTGATCATGATGTTTCTGGACTTGTGATGCAGTTTGTATAATCTACTCTGGTCTGATTTCATATCTTCCATGTCCAGTTCTTTAGTTGGATCTCTTGGAACAGTAGGTGCAGTGTATCCTTTGACTACCAGCTTCCATAGTTTAGGATCTTGAGATATGAAGAAACTTCTCATTCTGTCCTTCCAATTCAAACCTTTCTCCATCAAACAGTGGTGTTCTGTTGATGTTGCCTCCCAATTCTTCTAACACGTTGAACCCTTAGACCTTTCCTCAAACATTGTTAAGTTCTCAGCCTTGAGACCGAGCTCTGATGCCAATTGAAGGTGCAAACACGAGAAGGGGGGTTGAATTGTGTTTGACTAACTTGAATACTTTTTCTATTTTTGCAATTTTAAAACAAAACATGATGTATGAATAAAATAGAGTAAACAACGGATATAAAGTAAAAATAAAAACACAGAATTTTATACTGGTTCACCGTTAATGAGGCTACGTCCAGTCCCTTCACCTTGAAGGATTTCACTGATTCAAAACCTTGAAATACAATAGTTCCACTAACCCTCCAAGTCAGTCTTCTCAAACAGTCTAACAATCCTAGACTCTTAAGGAATACAGCACCTTGACTTCCTAAGTCATGTCTTCTCCTACCAATCTGACAACCCCAGATTGTAGAAGGAACTACAACGCCTTGAATCTAATTGCCAAGTAATCTGCTACCCCTTCTGACTCCCTCAGATTGTAGACTCTACTTCAACAACTTAGATCTAACTCTAGGGAAAGAAAATAACACGAGTGCTTGCTTCTGGAAAGCTGGAACTCACAATTAACCTCACTGAAAACTTGAGTGTTTGCTTTGGAAGTGTATGACTCTTGTGATTTTCGATACTAAAAATTCTGCCTTGAGCCTCCTTTTATAGACGCAGATTAGGGTCTCTTCCAAGCTTAATTTCGAGTTGTATCTTGCTGCATTCTCTTGCAAAAATATCTTGACCAATTGGGATTCATATAAATAAAAAACATATGTTTTTATCTCCAGATTTGTTTTCATAAATAACTTGTGCCAATCCTGTCTTTAATTAATTCTGGAACAAATCTTTCTTCCCACCAATAGCTTCTGTACTCCCACACGACTTCACTTTATTTTTGTAACAAATCCTTTTAATACTTTGATCAAATTAAATTAAATCTTTACTGTTAATCCTCATGATCTGCTGTGATCCACATCTGGACCATACTAAGTGATCTGCTGTGATCCTCTGATTTCGGCCAGCCCTGGACCACACTTTCTGATCTTCTGATCTCGGCCAACCTGGACTTGCAAAACTGATCTGCTGTGATCCTCTAATCTCGGCCAATGCTGGACCATACATTCTGACCTTCTGATTTCAGCCAACACTGGGCCATGGTCTGATCTCTGCCAACACTGGGCCATATTTTTATATCTGAACCTTTTCTCTCTTATCTGGACCAATTCTGAATTGGTTCTCGATTGAACTGAAATTAAATCTGGACAAATGATATTTAAGTCTTGACATTTTACCTTCTGATTTGGATCAGGTCTGGATCATATTTGGACATCATTTCTTCTGGTCTGGACTTAGTTTCATACCCTGAACCATGCTATCTTCTGGTCTGGGTCAAATCTGGATTGAATCTATTGTTCTGGACCCATTAATTTATCCTTTGATTAAGTCTGGATCAAGTCTGGACTGCTTATCATTTCACTCCTAGGCCATCTTCTGGTCAAAATAACTTCTGGACTAAGTCTGACTAATGATACCTTCTGGTCTGGATCAAGTCTCCCTCTGGCAGGCTTCCTTCTGGTCTGGTCCAGGTCTCCTTCTGACTTTGCTTCTTTCTGATATGGGCCAGCAAAGATATCCTCTGGTAATTTCAGGATGCATCCTCTAGTACCTTCTGGATGCATTATCTGATGTCTTCAGCTTCTGCCTCTGGAAACTTCATCTTCTGGTGGCATTTAATGTAATAATTCAAGATACAAAATAAGATTACATGGAGTGCTTTTGTAACATCAAAATCCTAAGTACTTAGAACCAACTTGTTTCCAACATAGACCAGAAGAAATGATATCCAGATTTAATCCAAACCTGATCCAGATCAGAATGTAGTTGTCCAGATTAAAATATCCTATGTCCAAACTTAATTTCAATTAAATCTAGACCCAGTCGAGAATTGGTCCAGATCAGAGGGAAGATGTTCAGATCAATGGTCTAGATTTAAGCATCATGGACCAGTATTGGCCGAGATCAGAAGACCAGACCATATGGCCCACTGTTAGCCGAGATCCGAAGATGAGAACGTGTGGTCCAGTGTTGGCTGAGTTCATAGCATCACAGCAGATCAGATTGCAAGTCCAGAGTGGTCGAGATCAGAAGATCAGAAAGTGTGGTCCAGGGTTGGCTGAGATTAGAGGATCACAGCAGATCAGATTGTATGGTCCAGATGTGGACGGGAGTAGAAGATCAAACGATCAAGATTTAATCAAAGTATTAAAAGGATTTGATACAAAAATAAATTGAAGTCGTATCGGAGTTTGGATGCTATTGGCGGGAAGAATGATTTGATCCATAATTAATTAAGAACAGGATTGGCCAAAGTTATTTTTTAAAGCATATCTAGAGCTAAAAAGATATGTTTTTTATTTAACAGAAATCCGATTGGCCAAGTTATTTTTGCAAGAGTATCTGGCAAGATACAAATTGAATTTAAGTTGGAAGAGACCCTAATTCTTCATCTATAAAAGGAGGCACAAGGCAGAAGACTTAGCATCGAAAATACAAAAGAGTCATACACTTCCAAAAGCAAACACTCAAGTTTTCAGTAAGGTTAATTGTGAGTTTCAGCTTTACAGAAGCAAGCACTCATGTTTTTCTTTCCCTTGTGTAAGATCGAAGTAGTTGAAGTAGAGTTTATAATCTGAGGGAGTCAGAAAGGGTAGCAGATTACTTAGCAATTAGATTCAAGGCGTTGTAATTCCTTCTACAATCTGGGGTTGTCAGATTGGTAGGAGAAGACTTGAATTGAGAAGTCAAGGTGTTGTATTCCTCAAAAGTCTAGGATTGTTAGACTGTTTGAGAAGACTGACTTGGAGGGTCAGTGGTATTGTTGTAATTCAAGGTTTTGAATTAGTGAAATCCTTCAAAGTGAAGGGACTGGACGTAGCCTCGTTAACGGTGAACCAGTATAAAATTATGTGTTTTTATTTTTACTTTATATTCGTTGCTAACTCTGTTTGATTCATACATCAGGTTTTGTTATAAAACTGCAAAAACAGAAAAAGTATTCAAGTTAGTCAAACACAATTCAACCCCCCTTCTCGTGTTTGCACCTTCAGCAAGGTCCCTTAATTATGAATTATCTCTAACAAAATGATCATTTCTTAGCTAAACTACTCATTTTTCCAGCCCAAATGTCCTTAGTTGGCACTATGTCATAAGTCAAGGTTGTTCTATCACAATCTGAATCATTTGGTTTATATTTTCTTATCGCGCATTATCTAAACTATCATTAAAAAAAATCAAAATAAAACCTTCATTATCATATCATAATAAGCATCTTTCTCCCCTACGTTTTATCATTGATGTTGTTCTAAATGGTTAGCTTAAATATTCATGAATCACTAAAATATTTCCCACACATCTGAAAGAATTAAGTTAATATAAACTTTTTCAATTTTTGGCTCTGTCGTCAGTACATATTACTCTACATTTACTGCATCAGGAGAATGTTGTTAATCAATTTTCCAGTTCCATGCCTATGATGGAGTTTCCTATTCGTGTTTTAGCCAAAAACCAACAAATTCACTATCCTAGAATCCACCAGATAGTAAGTTGATTACCGATCACTTGTATATTAATGGTAAGAATATCAAACAGCTAAATAATTCTCATTTTTCCACTAGACATGCTAAAAAAAATAGATAACTTGGACCCTTATCCTGATAATCAAGTTCAGAGGTAGGTCACAGATTGTTATTCTTTGTGTATCATTTTCAATTGTATGACTTATTCTATTTTACTATCAAAATCTATGTTATTATCAAAATCTAATTGATGGAATTAATAAGATTATACCTGATCGTGATTTGGTATTGAGAAGACGGCTATCGACACGACGCGCTAATCCTTTGTTTCTTCTGGTCTTTTTAACCGTAAGCAAGCCTACCACGTATATATATATGTGTGTGTGTGTGTGTAGTATAGGTAATAGGATGAGGCTGTTGTTGGTGGATGCAGCTGCCAATTATCAGAGTAAAGCCTAATGATCTTATGTATGTGTATGTATATATATATAAGTAGTAATAGGTTTACCGGGCTTATCCATTTAGCTCATATTCCCTTATTATATTTTATTTTTATTATCATTATTGTTGTTATTATTATTACAATCGTAAACTCACTATATCAGTGTTAAAGTTAACCGACTAGTGTAGCAACACACACGTTTACTTATTATTTTATTTTATAAAAATATGTGTGTGTGTGTATATATATATATATATATATTTAACACACAGAGGAAATTATCGCATATGTTAACACACAGATAATAATAGTTGTGCATCATTATATAATTAAAATATAATAATAAGAAATTGGGGTGTTACACTTCAAACTTAGCAACATACTCTACAACAGACATGTCTCCCTGTTGCAAGTGTACAAAATCCAGCTTATTTTGTCTTCTGGCACTTATTGGATAATACTTGTCCAGAAAGGCCACTTCAAAGTGCTCCCAATTTACACGGGTTCATTGAGACTGAAGATAAGTCCTTACACCCCTCCACTAGTACTCTGCCACGCCATTAAGTAGGTGGGCAGAAAATGCCACTTTCTATTCTTCAGTACAAAGCACTACTTCAAATGCCTTCTTAATCTCATCCAGCCAAACTTAAGACTCTGAGGGATTATGGCTGCTCTGGAAGTTAGGAGGCTACAACTTAAGGAAATCATCAAACACCTTATTGGCATTTTGAGAGGGGTCATACTATCTTTAGGTGAGGTATTCCTCCTTGGCCTTCCCCTCCTTCTAGATCTTTCAACCATACTTCTATATACCATACACAAAATACTAAGCTGATCAGGCTTAATATTAGGTGAAATGATAATTAGAATGTATAGTAAAAGAAACTATTCCAATTTGTAACCCATAATCCATAGTATTAATGAATCGATATGGCTTTGATACCAAAATGTAAGACCCAACACCAATTATCTACTCCCAGCAGTGTTGATTTCACCGTGGATGGTAGACATTTCTCCAAAAGACAAGTGTTGGAGAAGCTGTTGGAACCAAGTTGGTTCTAAGTACTTAGGATTTTGATGCTTACAAATGTACTCAATGTAAACTTATTTTGTACTTTGAATTATTAAGTTAAATGCCCCAAAAACTGAAGGAAACAGAAGCAGAGATCAAAGAAAAATGAATTATGGAATTTCCAGAAGATGTTCCAGGATATCAAAACATCGCCATAGGATATGTTTGGTGACCCAGAACAGAAGGAATAAAAATCATAATGAAACATGGATCATACCATTGGAAATCCTGCTAGAAGGAGAGTTGTTTCAGACAAACAAGAGTCGAATATCAATTTTATTCCAGAAGTTATTATGACCAGAAGATGGCCTGGCAGTGAAAAATTACACAGTCCAGACTTGTTCCAGACTTGACCAGAAGGTATGTTTATGAGTCCAGAACAAGAGGATCAATCTATATTTGGCCAAGACCATAAGATAGCATGATTCAGGACATGGAACTAAGTCCAGACCAAAAGAAATGAGTTCCAGAATCAATCCAGACCTGGTCCAAAATTAAAGGTAAAATGTCCAGACTGAAGTATTTTTTGTTCAAGTTAATTTCAGTTTGTTCCAGACCAAAGTCCAGAATCTGTCCAGATCAGAGTAAAAACTTCCAGATCAATGGTTCAGAAATAATTATTTGGTCCAGTGATGGTCCAGATCAGAAAATCATACCATGGCCCAGTGGTGGCCGAAATCAGAGGGACAGATTGTGCAGTCCAACAAAGGCCGAAATCAGAGGATTACAGCATATCAATTCGGCTGGTCCAGTTGTGGAATATCGCATGAAGATCCAAGGGTGCAGATTTGATCATGAGGATTAAAGAATCAGAGAACAATGTTCAAAACAGAATTGCAGAAAAAGGCTCAAAACAGAATCTGAGCAAAAGGCTCAAAACAGAATCTGAGCGAATTACTCCAGAATATTCTCAAAACAGATTAATCTAAATATACTGCAGAAGTAAAGCATCAGTGAAGTTCTAAAGTTCAACTATAAATAGAGACTTGATGCTGAATAATAAAGTATTGAAAAACACAAGAACTCAAGCTTCAATTCAAAGATATCTGAGAGTTCAAAAGAGAGAAACACAAATGAACAAGAGCAATATTTTCTAAGTGTTTTGGAGAGAGAAATACATTGCAACAAACAGCTTTCCAGAAGCAACGTTGCAAAGTTCTAAACCTTTATTATAGTGGTGTAGATTCCTTCTTCAATCTGGGGTTGTCAGATTGGTAGGAGAAGACTTAGCTGGTTTAGTTAAGGTGTTGTTATTCCTCAAAAGTCTGGGGTTGTCAGGTTGTTTGGGAAGACTGACTTGAAGGGTCAGTAGTGTTGTAATTCAAAGGAGTTTGAATTAGTAAAAGGCCTTCTGGAGGAAGGGACTGGACGTAGCCTAGTTAACGGTGAACCAGTATAAATTGTTGTGTTATTATGTTATTATTATCCGCTGCTGAATCTGATTAATTATTTATCGAATAATTCAAATCAATATTTAATAAAACAGCAAAAGAAATTAAGTTTGACAAACACAATTCAACCCCCCCTTCTCGTGTTTGCACCTTCAATTGGTATCAGAGCTCGGTCTCAAGGCTGAGCACTTTATAGTGTTTGAGGAAAGATCCAAGGGATCAACATGTCCGGATTCAATGAAGAAGCTACTGAAGGAAACATCAACAGACCACCTCTGTTTGATGGAGAACGATTTGAATACTGGAAGGACAGGCTGAGAAGTTTTTTTATTTCACAAGATCCTGAACTTTGGGACTTGGTAGAAGATGGTTATACTGCTCCAGAAGATGCTGATGGTATTAAAATTTCCAGAAGAGATATGGATGCTGATCAGAAGAAGATGTTCAAGTTGCATCACAAATCCAGAACGTTCATGATCAATGCAATCACGTTCAAAGAGTTCGACAAATGCACTAATAGAGAAACAGCAAAGAGCATCTATGATAGTCTGATTCTAACTTACGAAGGCAGTAAGCAAGTCCAAGAAGCAAAGGCTAACATTCTAGTAAAGAAGTACGAGTTATTCAAGATGGAAGAAGATGAAGACATTGAAACTATGTTTTCCAGATTCCAGACTCTATATCAGGATTAAGGGTACTAGAAAAGAGCTACACTACTGCTGATCATGTAAGGAAAATACTTAGAAGTCTGACAATCAAGTGGAGACCAAAGATTACTGCTATTTAGGAAGCTAAAGATCTGAATACTCTAAAGCTGGAAGAATTAATCAGCTCCCTCAGATCACATGAAATTGAATTGGAAGAAGATGAACCCAAGAAGAAGAACAAAACTCTAGCCCTGAAATCCAAGCAGAAGAAGGTTTTGAAAGCAACATCAGAAAATAGTGATTCAGACGATCAAAGTCTGAACTCAGAGGAAGAAGAAATTGCTTTCTTATCCAGGAAGTTCAGAAAGATGTGGCATAACAAAAGGAATAAATTTCCCCAGAGATATTCAAATCAGTCTAACAAAAGAAGTGATGATGCACATGACAAGAAAGGTATCATCTGCTACGGATGCAATGAATCTGGACATATCAAGTCAGAATGTCCAAATATGGAGAAATGGAAGTACCAGAGGAAAGATTTCAGAACTAAGAAGAAAAGCATTATGGCTACATGGGATGATTCTGATGAATCTTCTGAAGATGAACAAGCAGATTTGGCTATGATGGCTCACACCAACTCTGGATCCAACACAGAATCTGATTCTGGAAGAGAATCAGAAGATGATGAAACTGAGGTATATTCTTAATTCACTCGATCTGATTTGATTACTGTTCTGAATGATTTTTTAAACTGTAATTACAAATTATCTTTAAAACTGAAAACTCTTAAGAAAGAAAATACAAATCTAACAGAAGAAGTTAATGTTTTACAAAATCAGATTGCAGAATTTAAAACAGAAAGTGTCATTCTTGAAACTGATATTGCATAATTGAAAACAGAGAATGTATGCTTGAAAAACAGTTTTGCTGAACTTAAAGATGAAAGTTTAAATCTGAAAAATAATCATAATTCAACAGCAATTGAAAATACCACAAGTAATTCTGATATGCATGAACAAGTTCTTCAAGAATTTCTTGACAGTGGTATGGAAAGAAGCAAATATGCTTCTATGATTTATGGAGTCAGTAGGAACGGAAATAGAGGTATAGGATTTGAAGAAACAATAATTAAACCTAAACCTATGTTTAAACCTGTTCCCTCTGATATAGTGTGTACTGTTTGTTACAACAAAGGTCACTCTGAATTATCTTGTCCAATGGTAAAATCTGAACAAGATCAGAGAGCTGTTAAGACTAACAAACCTCGACCCAATCAGTTTTGGGTACCAAAAGATCAAATTGTCTATGTTGCAGATGTTCTGAGCAACCAGAAGGAGACACCAACAATGGTGCCTGGACAATGGATGTTGGCAACGCACAAGCAGAAGAAGGTTTATGTTCCATCATCTACCAAACCGAAGCCAAGTGACTTTGGTAGAAGAAGAACTGGTCAACACAATCAGAACCAGAACCAGAATCATAGGAGGAACAGGAAATATCATAGACATCACTCGAATCAGAACAAGAACTGGAACCAGTATCAGAGGTACAGGAACTAGAACCAGAACCAACACTGGAACCAGAATCAGAACTGGAGGCACAGAAACTGGAACTAGAATCAACACTGGAATCAGAATCAATACCAGAACCAGAACCTGAACAGGTATCAATATCAAAGGTTGAGGTATGATCATCAGAACTACTTTAATTATCAAAATAAGTATGATTATCAGAATCACCATAAGTTCCAGAATCATCAGAGGAATATGGTGTATAAGCCAAAACAGAAATTAAAGAATCAGAATCAAGAGAGTTCTTCAAACTCTCCAGTGAGATTCATCAAGACTACAAACCTGGAAGGGAATTCAAATTCCCTCATCCAAACCATGTAATCTCAGAACATATAGATTAGGAATCTGAAAATCAGAAGCAAGAGGATTTTCAGAGTAAACCTGAGGCTACATCTTGCTGTAAATACTATTATTACTTAATATTTATGTTTACTGTGATAACAAGAAGCTTGATCTTAACAAATCAAAGCTAGATAAGTATTCTGCAGGAACCAGGTGATTCACACGAATTAAACACCTCAGCAGAAACAGCATTCCAGTGGTTTCAAAAACAAGCAGAAACCACCAGAAGGAGAATTAATGGTTTGGCTGTATTGAGTTCATTGTTAAATTAATTGATTTATATTATGTTATATGACAAACTGCTTGATCTTGACAAAACAAACCAAGACAAAGATAGTACAGGTTCATCAGAACCAAAGGGAGCAGAAGCAGAAGAAACAGAAGTACCTGGAAAGGTAAAGGATAAAAGCAAGTCAGCAACACATGACAAATCTTCAAAAGATAAATCTAATCAAGTCAGAAATAGTCAAGATAAGTCAGAAGAGAAATCTGGATATTTTCCAGAATCAGAAGCTGTTACAGACTCACCAGAACCAGAAGCTGATTCATCAGAATCAGAAGCTGTTACAGAATCAGAAGCTGATGCGAACCAAGCAATGTTGATGAAGTTTTGGTAGAGGAAGGTTGGATACTTGTAATGCAAGAAGAGCTGAATGAAATTCAAAGGAATGATGTTTGGGATCTCGTATCCAGACCAAACAGAAGCATTATTGGAACCAAGTAGGTATTCAGAAACAAACTCAATGAAAAGGGTGAAGTTGTAGCTCAAGGATATAGTCAACAGAAAGAGTTTTCTGACCTAAATGCAGAAGAAGTTCCAAATGAGCATGATGGGAGAACTTAAGTTCTTCTTGGGAATTCAGATTCATCAAGGCAAATCAGGTATACTCATTCACCAATCAAAATATACTAAAGAACTTCTTAAAAAGTTCAAGATGAGTGACTGTAAGCCTATGGCCACCCCCATGCACCCAACCTGCTCACTTGAGAAAGATGAATCAGGAACAAAAGTTGACCAGAAAATCTACAGAGGAATGGTAGGATCATTACTCTACCTTACTGATTCTAGACCTGATATCATATTTAGTGTGTTTGTATGTGCTCGATTTCAATCTGATCCTAGAGAATCTCATCTAACTGCTGTTAAAAGAATCCTTAGATACCTAAAAGGCACTACCAACCTCACCTTGTTTTACAAGAAAACTCCTACATACAAACTGAGTGGATACTGTGATTCTGACTATGCTGGAGATAAACTTGAAAGAAAAAGCACCAGTGGCTATTGTACCTTTTTAGGAGACAATTTAATTTCGTGGTCCAGTAAGAGGCAACACACTATTGCCATGTCAACAGCAGAGGCTGAATACATTTCAGCAGCTGGCTGCAGCTCTCAACTACTCTGGATGAAGCATCAACTTGAAGACTACAAAATATTAGAATCCAACATACCCATCTATTGTGATAACACCTATGCAATTTGCCTAACCAAAAATCCTATCCTACATTCTAGAGCCAAACACATAGAAATCAAACATCACTTCATCAGAGATTATGTTCAGAAAGGAGTACTCAACATTCAGTTTGTGGACACTGATCATCAATGGGCTGATATCTTCACCAAAGCTTTACCAGAAGATAGGTTCAAGTTCATTAAGAAGCATCTCAGCATTACCTCCATACCTGACTACCTCAAGTAGTAATCTTAGGAGTTTTTAAAATTTCCTGTTATTTTATTTTCTGTCTTTTAATTTATGTTCTGTACTTTGTAAAAAAAAAATTCAAAAATAGTAGGACCACTTTTTGGCTGATGAAAAAAAGGGGGAGAAAGAGAGAGAGAGAGAGAAAGGAGAAATAAGTTGAAAAGGAGAGATAAAAAGAAAGAAGGAAAGAACAAGAAAGAGAGAAAATAAAAGGAGTTGAAAAGGAGAGGAAACAGGGAGAGAGAAAAACAAAGAAAGAAAAAGAAAGAGTGAAAACAGAATGAGTTGAAAAGGAGAGGAAATGTGAAGAGAGAAAAAGAAAGAGAGCAAAAAGAAGGAGTTGAAAAGGAGAAGAGAAGAGAAGAAAAGAAAGAGAGAACAAAGAAGGAGTTGAAAAGGAGAGTATCAGACTTAGGGGGAGAGATTGGTCTGAGGGGGAGTAATTCAAAGTTTTCGAGTCATAAGTTAGCAAAATAAGTTAAGGTTTTGTCATCATCAAAAAGGGGGAGATTGTTGGAACCAAGTTGGTTCTAAGTACTTAGGATTTTGATGCTTACAAATGTACTCAATGTAAATTTATTTTGTACTTTGAATTATTAAGTTAAATGCCCCAGAAACAGAAGCAGAGATCAAAGGAAAATGAATTCTGGAATTTCCAGAAGATGTTCCGGGATGTCAAAACATCACCAGAGGATATGTTTGGTGACCCAGAACAGAAGGAATAAAAATCATAATGAAACATGGATCATACCATTCGAAAGCCTGCCAGAAGGAGAGTTGTTTCAGACAAACAGGAGTCGAATATCAATTTTATTCCATAAGTTATTATGACCAGAAGATGGCCTGGCAGTGAAAAATTACACAGTCCAGACTTGTTCCAGACTTGACCAGAAGGTATGTTTATGAGTCCAGAACAAGAGGATCAATCCAGATTTGGCCAAGACCATAAGATAGCATGATTCAGGACATGGAACTAAGTCCAGACCAAAAGAAATGAGTTCCAGAATCAATCCAGACCTGGTCCAAAATTCAAGGTAAAATGTCCAGACTGAAATATTTTTTGTTCAAGTTAATTTCAGTTTGTTCCAGACCAAAGTCCAAAATCTGTCCAGATCAAGGTAAAAACTTCCAGATCAATGGTTCAGAAATAATTATTTGGTCCAGTGATGGTCCAAATCAGAAAATCAGACCATGGCCCACTGGTGGCCGAAATCAGAGGGACAGACTGTGCAATCCAGCAAAGGCCGAAATCAGAGGATTACAACATATCAATTCGGCTGGTCCAGTTGTGGAATATTGCATGAAGATCCAAGGGTGCATATTTGATCATGAGGATTAAAGAATCTGAGAAAAACGTTCAAAACAAAATTGCAAAAAAAGGCTCAAAACAGAATCTGAGCAAAAGGCTCAAAACAGAATCTTATCGAATTACTCCAGAATATTCTCAAAACAGATTAATCTAAATATACTGCATAAGTAAAGCATCAGTGAAGTTCTAAAGTTCAACTATAAATAGAGACTTGATGCTAAAGAATAAAGTATTGAAAAACACAAGAACTCAAGCTTCAATTCAAAGATATCTGAGAGTTCAAAAGAGAGAAACATAAATGAACAAGAGCAATATTTTCTAAGTGTTTTCGAGAGAGAAATACAGTGCAACAAACAGCTTTCCAGAAGCAACGTTGCAAAGTTCTAAACCTTTATTATAGTGGTGTAGATTCCTTCTTCAATCTGGGGTTGTCAGATTGGTAGGAGAAGACTTAGCTGGTTTAGTTAAGGTGTTGTTATTCCTCAAAAGTTTGGGGTTGTCAGGCTGTTTGGGAAGACTGACTTGAAGGGTCAGTAGTGTTGTAATTCAAAGGAGTTTGAATTAGTAAAAGGCCTTCTAAAGGAAGGGACTGGACGTAGCCTAGTTAACGGTGAACCAGTATAAATTGATGTGTTATTATGTTATTATTATCCGTTGCTGAATCTGATTAATTATTTATCGAATAATTCAAATCAATATTTAATAAAACAGCAAAAGAAATTAAGTTTGACAAACACAATTCAACCCCCCTTCTCGTGTTTGCACCTTCAGAAGCCTCCTGAAATAATCATAACTGATGCCAAATCTTCTCAAGAGCTAAAGAAGGGGTTAACACTTACGACCATCACTGTCGGGAAAATCTCGCCCAGGAGATTTCCTCTGGTGATGACTATAGGAACTGGTAAGCTGTGAGGGGTTCCTTTTTCTTCTGCCCAACAACGGTTAGGGCATTCGTGTCAGTTGTTGTGATGGTTCAAGAAGATTCATGCCTTTTGTAAATTGAGAGTTGTACTGCTTCAGCTTCCCCTTTTGTATCAACAGCTCGATCGCGTCCTTTAGGTGAATGCAGTTGTTAGTGTTGTGGGTGTTGCATCAATGAAACTCACGTCTTTTTTCTTGTCGTCCTTTCCTTATCTTCTGCTGACTGTTCTCTTCTTCATTTTAGATGTAATCATTTTATCGAGCTTGGAAATTGTTTAGATCCCTAAAACTTTGTAGACCGATATCTCCAACGAACTTGGTACCATCAAAAGTCCTTCTTTTTAACAAAAACATATTCATCATGTCGTATGCTTCTTGTACGAGTACATCTTTATTGAAGCGCTTGATATAATTTTGCAAAGGTTCATCCTTACCCTGCACTATGATCGACAAGCTATATATCTTCTTCGGCTTTTTCTAAGAAATAGTGAAGTTGGGGGGTGAAATGTCTACAAAGTTACCCATGAGTCAATAGAGCTTCTTCGATTGATTTTTCACAGGTGAGGATATTGTCAACGGTTACTCCACCATTCTAGATGACAACGGACATGGTGTTGGGATAACCATGGTTTTTTGTGGCCGCATGAGATAGGGATGTTGTGGCTCCGTCTCTCTACGGTAGTGTCGTGTGATAAACAATGTTGTCAACATTCTTTCCGACGTTGTTGCACTTGTTTTCGGCCATCTGGTTGAAAACAACAACAAAGTGTGTGAATTGAGTGAGGTTTTTAGTGCAAGGAAACCTTGTTCCTCATAGATGACACCAATGATCTAGACAAGATCAAGGAGGATGGTCGGACTTGATCTGCAAAAAATCTAGAGCTCAAGTAAGTGGTTATTTGAGGAAAGTGACAAGTTAAGTGGTATAGCAATGGTGTACCATTACTGTGTCTGAATAACCATTTATATAGGGGTGTTTTAGGTTTGTTGGGGACAAGCATTTATACCCGACAGATTTTGTGTCAAGATCATCGCCATTATTTCCTCTTGATTGTTGGGACTAGGGCTGATTGTGGTCTTAGAGTTACCTTCGGGCGTAGTCGTGGGTCAAACTGTGTTGGGCCTAGATACATTAGTTAAAAAGGAATGGGCCTTGGACCAATCTGGAATAGAAAAAAAAATCAAAGGATAACTATATGAAACCCTAAACTCCAAGTCAATATATTTGATATTTATTCAAAAAACAGTTATGTTTGTAGCAGATAAAAGATATGATTTTTTTAAACACTGGATTCACAAAAGTTTAGGATATCACATTTATATTAAAAACACTCTTACTTTTTAACTTTCTTTAATATAAAAAATCACATAACTTGAAAATTATTTCAGTCATCAACATTCTTCAATTTTCCAAAACAAAAATCTTAAACCCTAAACCCTAAAATCTTTAAAAATAAAATACAACTTTCCTAACTTTGGTATCTCCTATCCGAATGGAGACTTTCCAACAAATACTTTTATGTTGACCTCTGACTCTAAGCTTTACCTATAGTATATGACAATTGTGTCATCGCTATGCCAAACACAAACAACAAAGGAGTATGTCATTGAACTCATGTTAAAGAGTCGGAGTTCATATTGAGGTAATGACTTCGCGTCGCACAACGAGACAATATTCTCACACTGCAAAACGACAGAAATTTCAAATTTCTCTAAATGAAAAATAAATTTCAAACTTGACTGATACTCTTAAAATTACATCAATCTTTCACATACCTTCTAAAATACTTTTCATACTAAATTAATCTCTTAAAACCATGTTTAATTAAATATATCATGTTTTATTAAATTCGGAGTTTTACAAATTGATTCATTCATGGAGATCAGAATACTACTTTTTTCCATCCTGTAGCCACTATTTGTAATTCTTCCAAACAAAAGTCTAGTCGTAGAAGTGATGAGGTAATACTTGATAATGTCAATGATATTGATAGTTGTATTTCAAATTTATTTACTAATCTCTATACAATTGATAATGATTTCTTTGGCAATGGTATCATTCAAAAAATGATTCAAAACTTGGTCTCTCCAGACGATAATTTGATGCAGCGGGAGCTCCAGGTCCTTACGGGTTTGGTCGGGCCATCTATCACACCTTCTAGGAGGTTCCTTCTAGGAGGTTGTGTATCGAAATGTCCAAAACTCTATGATTCAATTCTTTTCTTCAAACAAGATCATGTTTGGTATGAATTCTAACTTGGTGGCTCTCATTGTTAAATTTCACGAGGAAAAAAGAATTGAGGATTATAGGCATCTTTCGTCAGCTAATTTCCAATTTAAAATTGTTACCAAGGTTTTGGAAGATAGGTTAGCTTTGGTAGCTCCTAAAATTGTTTGTCCACAACATCGATAAGTTATTCAAGGTAGACATATTAGAGATTGTATTTTCACAGCATCTGAAGTCATTGATATTTTGGACAAAGCTACTTTTGGAGATAATGTAGCTCTATAATTTGATATTTAAAAAACTTTTGATAATTGAGATTAGAATTATTTTATGAACTGTTTGCAGATTTTTGGTTTTGATACCACTTTTTCAACTAGATTGCAACCATTATACAGTCTGCTCATCTTCTTCTCTTGATTAATGGTAAAGCAGTGGCTTGCTTCAATTGTAAGGGGGGCTAGTTTTTCGCTGCTATTACAACTATTGAGCTTGTCTTCCATTATAATTGGAGGTGTCTTCTGTTGGAGTGTGATTTTAAGCTGGTGGTTGATACCTTTTACTCTGATTATAAGATTCCTTTGAATCTTCGCACTAGATGGAAGAATTATTTATTGCTTTACAATCAGATACAATTTAGAGATACACATGTTTTCATAGAAGGCAACACATGTACTAATATTGAGCATCCTATGGTATCTCGCATCATAGTTTTCAATGGTGGTCTTTTGTTTCTTGATTGCATTACGCTGGAATTTTTTAGGAGTAAAGTTTCTTTTTCCTAATTACATCTTCAAATGATTGTATTTCCATTGTTACTTTCAATGCACTCCACTCTTGTCCTAGTAATGTTTTTAACTAGGCAGCTGCACAATATTTGAATTGATTGTTTATTTGAGTTTTAGTCTGACGCTGCAAACTCTTTTCTTATTTTTTAATTATTCAATAAATTTTTGTGGTGTTTCAAATGATGGTTAGGGGTTAATATAGTTGAGATATCTTTTTCTTGTTTTTGCATCTCATTAGTCTTCTATCAAAGAAAAAAAATACTGATTTTCGATTATGATTAGGATAATATATATTAAATTTTGAAATTTTGATTTTCAATTCAAGATAATTTATTCTAAATTCATGATAATAAATATAATTTTGTTTTAAATAATAAAATTCATCATTGTTTTGTTAAGATATTTTTATCATATATCATTTAATTTAAAAAAAAATTGAAGATAATATTCAAATAAAATTAATTAAATCAAATTCAAAATCAAATTTTAATAGATATTTAAAATTAAATTTTGAACTATGATTACTATAATTCAATTTAAACTTTAAATTAATATGCCTATTTACGAATTTATATTTATTTTGACTTTAATCAATTTGTACTATATTTAACTTAATAGTGAATTTCTATTTAATATACACATAAATATGCTTATTTACGAATTTATACTTTATTTTGACTTTTAATCAATTTATACTATATTTAACTTAATAGTGAATTTCTATTTAATATACGCATAAGTATGCCTATTTACGAATTTATACTTTATTTTGACTTTTAATCAATTTATACTATATTTAACTTAATAGTGAATTTCTATTTAATATACGCATAAATTTAGAGTAATATTAGTATCATAAATTTAGAGTAGTATTAGTATCATATCATAAATAATGCATCGAATAACGCCATTAGAAGTTTATAGTGAAACATGTTTGGACTGAGAGTCATATTAGGATAAATGACTTATGAGAAGTTTTGTGTAGCACTTCTCCACAATTTTTTTTATTTTTTTTTACCAAACATAAATACATATAAAACACACATATGGTTTATTTTCACTACAATGTTTTAAAAATCAGGCCGCTCCAGATCATGATACAACCACACATGCATTTCACCTACACATGAATTTCCAATGTTAATTCTTGCAAAGTCCTCTTCCATTAATTGTTTGATCATTCCGTTTATATAGACCTTTCGAAGTTCATATAATATAGACCGAATAGTTCGACGGGTTGAACCTTGGACAAACTGTTCGATCATTTGAGCGATTTGACCGTGAATTTTTCTTCTATTGAAGCGGTTTAAAACAATTGAACCATAGTTCGAAGGTTGTCCCTGTTGAAATGAGATTTTGTGAAATATATTTGAAAGGTTTGTGCTATTTAAGGCCAATTCATGGAACGAGGTCGTTGAAATAACTACTAGGATTTGAATGAAAGGGAAAGGATTAAATAAATCAAGTACTTGAACAGATCAATCAAGAGAATAGGAGCACACAAGCAAAACATGGTGCTTATTTCTCATTTTTAGTATTTCATGTCAATGGCTAGTAATAGTTGAATATGAAAAAAAAAAAAAAAAAAAACTGGTGATCACAATGAATTTATCTAAGCAAAGTTTCTCCAATGTATAACTATGGTTAGTAGCAAAATGGGTTCAACTTATAAATGAGTGATGGATTTTACTGTAAACATAGATAGAAGTTATAATATATCTACATATCAAGAGATATCATGAACATATGTTTTTTCAGTTCTCGATAATTGACGTGTAAGATACAAAAGCAAAGGTAAGAATCTAAATGGAAAATAACTCTCAATAATTGACGTGTTAAATTTTAAAATTATATGATAATTTTTCAGGTACATGAAATTTTGGTTAATCTGCTTCCAATAATTGTTTCCTGTAGGAACGAGTGAATATAGTAAGGTATGATCAATATGCAAACATTACTATTTCTCTAAAGAGTCTGTTTTCAAAAGACATTGAAAGGAAGGAAAGAGGCAAAGAGCCTCTGAAGTCAATAGTGTGAGAAATGAAAATTGATGTCACAACTATGCTTAGAATAATATGGAAAAATTATATATAATTTCAATTAGCAGCAAAAGTGCTTGAAGATTCAAAACAATTTTCCTATCAATTATGTATTTTTTCCAAGAGTGTGTAGAACATGTGAAGATACATTATTGTAAGTTATGCTAGTTTTGACAGCTGAACCAAATTCCTTTTATTAAATGTAACTATAGTGCTAAATAAAATGCTTTCTGGATCCCCTATTTTTTATTTCTCCAAAGTCAGAGAGCCTAATTTCTTGCATAACAAAAAGGAATTTAGGAATATGCAAATTAGTCTGAAAAACAACTAGCTATCGTTACAAAGTTCTGTTAGTAATATGTTAAATTGGTGATATATGATTCTAGGATACAATTACAAGTGAAATACCGTAAAAAAGATTGATACGAGAAATTTTTGAAATTTAGAATAAAAAGCGACTTAGATATTTTAAACAAATTTTTTTATAAAAATAAAGTTATATACATGTTGAATATTTAAAATAAAAAGAAACATTGATCACTCCATTAATATATAATTAAAATGATCCTAATTTACAAAAAATAATGTTTGTCGTCAAAACACAAGTCTAGAATTTTAATCTAATATATTTTTCAAGACTGATAGTTTGTTTGGAAAAACGTTCTCAATGTACAATCTAATATTAAAATTAGTTTAAAAAATATGTTTCAACTTTTATTTTAATCTATAAAAATAATTGTAAAATGTAATTGTTTTAACTTTTAAAAATTTGTTCCGTGCATATCTTGATATCCCCACCCATTGAAGTCGAGTCTCGCAGTATTATATTGTATCTATGACATATGTGATAAAATATTTTAGAAAAATTATTATGATATTCGTAAGATACAAATATTTTAGAAAAATTATTATGATACTCATAAAATACATATCTAAGCATATCTTAAGAACATCGACATTCGATACGTGACTCATACCCATACTTCCCAGTTTTGGTGAATTCAGCTTGTGTCAAAAGTATCTCCGATCAAATATATCTTATCAATAGGTTCATTGGAGAATTTAAAATGCTTAGAAGTAAGAATACAAGTCCAAAGTTATGTGTTGCCCCAATTAGTATTTGAATTGCATGAGGTGTGATGTCTGATATAACATAAGTGTATATGTTTGATTATGACGTTAGATCAATTGTGCATACATTTTACAATACCTTATGATTTAAGATTAGGGAGTTGCTACCCCCGGAACTATGAACCATTTTCAACAAAATACAATTCAATTATCATAAAACTTATCATTTTAATATTTTAATATTAAACAAGATACGATATTCTAATAGAAAAGAAAAAAAAAATGAAGCGAAATCTCTTATATTTTGCATTGTCATAATGTAGTAAAGCAATACACTAAAACTAGATACCTTAAATAGATAATTATATCAGGAAATTTTTAGGAACTATTAATATCAGAAATTTTTATAATGCAAAAGTTAGAACACTTTGGTAAGGACAATATCTCCTCCTTAACTTTTTCCATGTCAATATCTGTATATCGCAACCAAAAAGCAAGATATATTGTCATCTTCTCCATGATTGCTGCATTTTCCATCACAAATTTGATTAAAGAAAGATCACGCTCGTTTGCATTAAAACCTTTAAATTCAAACACTTTGAAGCTTGACAAAAAGCATTTAGGCACCATTGAAGAAGTTAAGACATCTTTATTTAAATCTGATACTCCCTGAAATTTTGGTGAATTATGAGTTATCTAGCATTTAAGTGTATATATATATATATATATAATTTGAGTAAGACTTTGAATTTCTCTGAACAAAAGGCAAGAGTATCTAAACTTACATTAAGTAAAACAAGAGTATGAAGAATTGGTGAACTGTGGAGTAACTGCAACAAAGCTTCCCCAGTGACCTCATTTAGATGCAGATTCATCAACCTTTTAAAGGTAGGTAGATTGGTGAAAATATCATTAGCATGCCTTAAAACCTGTAGGACAAGGACAAACTTATTGAAATTGAGTTTCTTTTTCAATTTGCGTTCTAGATGGGAAATAGGAAGGCGAAAAAAAAGTATTAGTTTTTTAGATTATATGAACCTAATTAGTAAAACATCCAATATTAAGGTTATATGTCTAGATTATATCAACCTTTGTAGCAAAGGAATGAGCTTAAAAAGTCAATGAGTTGTCTCAGAGAAATAGACAAAACAGAAGTGATCAAGGTTTTAAATTACGGTTGGATCGCGATTCTTGATATTGCAAATAATTACAATCAAATTCCATTAATGTAGCCTCAGTCCCAATCACCTTAGAGCAAAGAAACATAAAAAATCTTGATGTAGCAGCACTGATCGCAATCCTGGACCTTATTTTAAAATCTTTAATTGAGTACATTAGTCACGAATACATGATTTTCCAACTTGATCTAATATCCATTCAATTAAATAGTAAATATTATACTGGTTTACACCTGCATCCTAGAGTAGGAGGTGCATCATTTTGTTGTTGAAAAGCATTTTGAAAACACACCTAGCTTCATTATAAACAAAACAAGTTTTTGTTATGCAATACTATTATCATTCATGTAGCATGAAAGCCAATCATACCTTGTAAAACAATAATTTCAGTCGTTCCACTTCACAGATTCGTCTAAGAAGCATGTGTGTTTGAAACCCAACTTTTTTTATTCTGTCCTTTTTGTCTTCATCAATAACAAGCACAACAGAAGCATTATGAATCAATGACAAATCATATAGAATGATGTCTTGTTCAAGATCACCCTCATAATAGAAATCGGTTAGTTGCACACCATTAACCTTGATGGAACCTTTACATGATTCATTTGAATGATGGTTCCATATTGTTAAGGAAAACCTCTCAAGGAGAGGTACTTGTAAACTAATGTTGTGCATAGTTGACCACTCACACCCTCTAGCTTCAAACACTTTGAGAACTGGGAAACTAAGAGTTATATCTTTTGAATAATTAGAGGAATCACTCACAAATTTAATCCCATAAATGTTAATGTTTCGAAGATTTGGAAGACAAACCGATATGGGAAAACTAAGATTACATCTCCCTTGAAGAACCAATTCTACTAGAGAATTGCAGCTAAAGAGCGAATTTGAATAAAGGAAAACTTTATCGACATACCCAATATGAAGCTTCTGAACTCTTCGTTCCAAGATAAAAGAGATCCATGCGTTTATCAGTGATGCATCGTACTGATAACAAGTTAAGAAAAGAGAGAAACTTTTTATGCTCGAATTAATAAAGTGAAGAAACACTTTTTCTACAAAATTTGCAAACTGATCTTTTTTCATCTTCTTCTCAGAATAAATCAAATTGTCATCAAACTGTAGACTTGTGATCGATGTCCAAACTTCAATCCACCTTCTTGATAAGACACTCGTGCGAACCGCCTCTATGATTGGAAGGAAAGATAGGATGTGACCAAGAATGCTCTCATGTAATGTGCTAATCACATCTCTTTCTCCAACAGCTTTTTTCCCTTCTGGAATTTGTTTTTCTGTACCATCTATATTTGCATCATTTGAATCCATGATTACCTACAAAACCACCTGGTACATGAAAAAGAACAATGTTAATGAAGCAAATCTATTGTATCATATATGATTATAACTTCAACCGTGCATTGCTGAGAACAAAGTCGTTTAAATCGAGTGTTTAAGCAAACTCGTTTTACATATGTGGAATTGACTTGTAATCATAATTCGTCTTTGACTCAATCCACGGCTAATATCTTTTGTGGCTGAAAATTATTTTTCAAAATAGTTTTTCGGAACTTAAAAGAAAATAAAAAACTGTTAAAAATTATCAGTAAGTTTACCCAAGTTTTATCGAGTTTATTTCAAATCCAGCCAAATAAACTTAGTTTCATTTTCGAATTTGCTAATGTTTGTGTTTACAGTCAAGTCAACTCGAACGATTCCACAAGTTAACTAACCATTTTAACGACCCTGGGTGAGAGTCCCACATCTAATAATTTCATGATCTGAACAATGATTATAAGTGGGGAGCAACCGTTACTATTACAGTTACTTGGAGATTGTTAAAGTTACTTAGGATATTACAACAATGTAGGACATTATATTGTAATCTGCAGGTCTGCTAACCAAATTCTAAAATAATAACAAAATATGCGCCTAACATATCAGAGCTTTCCAAATTCTAAAATAATGTAATATAAAAATTGTTGAATTTCCCCTCTAAGAAAGCATGCACAAATCGAATTTAGAACAATGAGAATACCTTAACAATGTGATTTGGAGAAATTAATAAAGAATTATTGAGTCCCACAAATCGAATAAAAGCTAGAACTTCTCACTCTTCTTCGAGTGAGAAGCTTGAGAAACAGAGTTTTTGAGTTCGCTTTTTAACAAGAAAAATGCGACGTGGTCACCATGGTCTCCCACACTTTTCCTATTCTCCCTCCATTATTTTTTAATTGTTCCGATCAAAGGAAAATTTTGTTATTTTTAACTATAATTTTCAAAGTTTAATATATCATTAATTATTAATTTGTTAATAATACTTTTAATTATTTATTATTAAGAGAAAAATATATAACACTAGATACAATAAACGAATAAGGATATTACAGAAAATAAATAATAACATTAAAAGTAATATATTTTATTTTTAAGTTTTAACTCAATTGAAAATGTGAGTTGTGTGAATTAATTATAATAAAATTTATTATCTCTTCTAAAACAGCAAAAATAACATATTATATTTATTGTCTTGTTATAGATAAATAGCCAAAAAATATAATTAAAAAGGAACGAAAGGAAAATATTGTATCAGAGTAGTATATTGTATTACATAATATATTATTTCATAAGTCTTGAAATATAAGTAAAATTCAAACGTTATATATTTTTAGCTTTCAATTTGATATTGATTATTTTTTCAATTGTGTCATATAATTAATAATATATACTTCACTATCAAGTCATTATATTTTATTTTGTATATTTTATGATAGTAACCACATGAATAATTAATAAAATTAAAAAATATTTATCATATATATTCAGGGATTGATCCATAAATTAATCAAACGGCACGATGACAAAAGTTATTATTAAATATTTTATAAAATTCAATCTTAATAAATAGATATTATTTAAAAAATTAATTTATATACAATTATAAATTTAAAATAGTTTTACATATATATATGTATATATAACCACATATATATCATTCATTAAAAAAATCATATATCATTATTTAGATTTATGTATATGCAATTTTAAAAAATCATATCACGACATATTTAAATAGAAAAATTTAATTAAACACTTTTGTACAACTACTATGGATCGATATTAATAGATATTAATAGTACATAAAAATTAAATTAAATGCTATTCTTAATATATTCCATATATTATTGGTGCAGTCAAACTAGTTTATAAATAATATAATTGGAGAGGGGGCTGCGGCCACCCCCATTGCCACCCAGTAGGTCTTTCGCTGTTATATTATATTTAATACTTATGTATAGAATAAACATATTTCAATTTAACATGAATTTTAAAATGCATATAAAACTTGTCTAAGCGATGGAAATGTAAAAGACAAATCGTTTGATTAAAAAAAGACAAATTGTTACTGATTGCAATTGCTTAAAAAAATACAAATTGTTTGATTATAAAACCACAAATTATTTCGTTGATTTGAAATTGCTTGTGTATTGTAAAGACATGAAAAAAAATTTAGCTTTAATTGTAATTTTAGTCCATTTATTTTCATCAATTTATGAAATTGATTTTTTTATTTTAAAAGTCGACTGTTTTGATATCTTCTTTAGATTTTTAAACTAAAAAATGACGATTTGACATATTTTAAATAACGTGGTATACAATATCGTGGTATACAATATCATGATATAGAACCATTTAGATGTATTAATTATTCATATGTCATTACTTAAATTACAAAAATGAATTTTTTTTAAAATTAGAAAGTTAAGCTTTTATAGAGTTTTATTAATGTGATTCTACGAAGGATAATCATTTTACATCATTGTATCATATATCACGCTATTTATAACATGTCACATCGCTATTTTTTAATTAAAAAATTAGAATCAGGGGCCAAAATTGTCAGATTTTAAAATAGGGTGATTGATTTTCGTAATTTGGTAAAAATAATAGAACTAAAACTGCAATTAAGTTTTTAATTTATCGAGTGTTTATTGAAAACTTGATAGAGATATCACTCTGTTAAAAAAACTCATAAATTATTGATTGAATAATCCAAAGAAATGTTATGAAATGCTTGGATAAGTGCTAAGAATTCAAATATAAAATTTTGTTTAAATATATATTGAAAGAAAAGTTTAACTTTTAAGAAATTAAATACACAATTTTCAAATGCACATTTCAAATAAAATATTTATCTTTGGATTCTTACCTCCCCTTGAAACATTTGTTAATATTTAATATTTGTTTTTTACAATGTAAAATTTATATTTGTAGATTCCTTGAAAGTGTATTTAAAATACTTGTTAGCAAGAGTCTTTAATCTAAACAACTAATGTGATGGAGAGTTTTACAGCTTACAATATTGATTTTTACCCTTTGTATCTTTTTTTTATCGTGCCTCTATCATATTCTCTATATCAAATGAGCTATAGAGGGATAAAGAAATCTAAAAAGTCATTTTCAATATATTTCATTTAAATAACTATATAATTATTGTCATGTGAATAATACTAGCAATATACTGTTTAAAACATATTTTCTAATCCACTCTGTTTTATTGATTGAAATTCACATGAGTTCCATCATATTTAAAGGGAACCCACATAATTTTATGGGACCTATATGAATTTTAATCAATAGAAGATAATGTGTTATAATGTGTGGGTTGCTAACACTTCTCTTGTCATGAATTATTAAGGTCTAGTCTTGCATCAGTTGTAAAGTTAATTGTTTAATTTTAACAAAAATGAAATGAAAATACAATGAACTATGATAAATATTATTTGTGTCAAAAAGTTTACATATGTTTCAAAGTATACAATAATAGATTTTTCAAGTGCAAATATATTATTGAGTTAAATGAATATATTTTTTAAAGAATATTATAGTAGATACATATTAACAATTGTTAGAAGTAATTCCAATAACAAAATATCGTTATAACTTTTATTGTGTTTATGACAATAATTAAAATACATTTTTTATAAAGAACGAAAAATAAATAAAAAATATAAAAAACTAAAATAATTATTAAATAAAAGATACAATAAAGTTGTATTAAATCCTTTATTTAATTTTTTACAACTTTTTACAAATTTTTTACAAAGTTTCTCTCTATTAAATTGCTTTTTCGGTATTCTCTTTCTTTAGGTTGGAGTTTTCAGCTTTTAGTTTTCGGGGTATCGATAGTTCTTTTCTTGTATAGAAAATTGGGGTTGAAGTTTTTTTTATTAGGGTGTTGAAATTTGAACAAGACTATTAACATTAACTATGCACTGCCCGTCCAACTATGGCTATTCTGCACACTTCCGGATTGCCCTACATTTTGTTTTGCCCAAATTGTATACATAAACAATCTTGTATAGTCTAGGAGGAACAATAAAGTATATGAGTTTAGATTTACATTTGTACATAGAATAAATTTTACTTTACAAACGAATTTTTAATTAAAATTCAGTCTACTCTAATGTAATTTATGTTTAAATATTTTTTCTTCAAAAATTATTTAATAAAATAAAATTTATTGGAATTATATAACAAAATGTACTTTTAAATATTTAAGTTTTAAAAATGGTATATATTTTATTATAATATAGGCTAAATAGCACTCGTGGTCCCTTAACTTAATTTCAGTTACCGTTTTAGTTCTTTATCTTTTTTTTCTTCCCGATTTGGTCATTTATTTTAATTTTAAGTGACAATTTGATCTTTTATATTTTAGAATGTCAACAATATTATCCTTTTTTTTTTACAATAAATTAAAAAATTCATCAAAATTTTCAACCAAAACCCATAAAATTAATTATATTCTTTAATATAATACAAATTTTAACAAATTTGTAACTCAAATCTTCAAATAAACTCATATTTTCATTTTTTATTTGATGTTGTTAGAGATGGAATTTTAAAAATCAAATAAAGAATAAAAATATGAGTTTATTTGAATATTTGAGTTACAAATTTGATGAATTTTGTATTATATTAAAGAATATAATTAATTTTATGGGTTTTTGTTGAAAATTTTGATGAATTTTTGTAAAAAAAAAAGATAATATTGTTAGCATTTTAAAACATAAAAGATTAAATCGTCACTTAAAATTAAAATAAAGGACCAAATAAAAAAAAAATAAAAAAAAAAAATACTACAACGTTAACTGAAATTAAGTTAAGGACCACGAGTGTTATTTAGTCTATAATATATTATGAATTTTATTGTTAGTGTATTACGAAGTTAGTGACAAAATTAGTAAACATAAAAATATAATAAACATCACTGACATGGTGAAGAAGAAGAGTCAATGACCAATAAACAATTTGTGTGCAGTACAGCAACAACTGTACAATACAATAGAAAAAGAAAATAGTTCGCACATAATTTTCAATTAAATTAAAATATTGAATTAAATTAAGTGGTAAACCAATCCACAAAAGGAAAATTATCTAGTTTAGAGATTATTGAATTTTATACCCTCACACTTTTGACTTATGCCTTCTAAAATAATGAAACTTCAGAATTATTCATTTGAATTTCATTCTATTTACAGTTAAAAAAGTTTAATCTAAAATCTACTCCCTCTCAACCAAATTTCTAGTACGTTAATTTTTTTCAGAAAAATCCGGTATGCAAATTTAACTACCGGAAATTTCATTTTGCCAAATTTCTAATAGTATAAATTCCCGAAAATTTGGTGATTTGAAATTTTCGGTATTTATTTTGTACTACCTGAAATTTGGCATAATGAAATTTCCAGTAATTATAATTTCTGGAAATTTCAAATTTTCGATGTGTGTGTGTGTATATATATATATATATATATATTTATTTTTATTTTTTTTCTAATTTTTTTTTCAATTAGGAATGGAGAAAACATCAGCATTATGTATAGATTTGTTTGAAGCATTCCCAACTAATCAAATTTTTGAGTCACGGGAAGCAGTAATATCATGGGCAAGAGAGGTTGGCCGACAAAATCGAGTAGCTATTATCATTACTCGCTCTGATGTAGAGACCGGAAAGAGAAAAAGGAAAACAAAATTAATTATTGGTTGTGATAGAGGTGGAATATATAAGTCAAATAAAAGTAAGTCAGGGACTTCAACTAAAAAGTATGGTTGTCCGTTTAAACTTAGATCAAGACCATTGACAAAAGCTGAGGGATGGATTGTTAGAGTAATATGTGGATTTCACAACCATGAGTTAGTAGCTACTTTTGAGAGTAATGCATTTATGGGACGCTTAACAGAAGAAGATAAGAAACATGTTGACGAGCTGACAAAGTACCACGTTGCACCGAGACACATCTTGTCATCTTTGAGAGATCAAGATAAGGAGAATGTCACTAATATCTCTCAAATTTATAAGCGCCGAAGTACATACAGGAATAATTTGAAAGGGCCTAGAACTGATATGCAACATCTGTTGAAGTTACTTGAAGCTAAGAAGTATGCTTATTGGAGTAGAACTCATGGAGACTCCAACGTTGTGAGGGACATATTTTGGACGCACCCATATTCTATAACTTTGTTGAACATGTTTCCTCTTGTATTGATCATGGATAACACCTACAAAACCAACAGGTATAGGTTACCATTGTTTGAAATTGTTGGTGTTACTTCAACTGGGTTGACATTCTACGTTGCATTTTCTTATATGGATCGTGAGCGTCAAGAAAATTTTTGCTGGGCATTGGTGAGGTTAAAAGAGTTGTTTGTTTCAAATACCTCATTTTCTCAAGTGATCGTGATTGATAGATAAATTGCTTTAATGCATGCAATCGAAGTTGTGTTTCCATCTTCAACAAATTTACTTTGTCAACTTCATATTAACAAAAATGTTAGAGCCAAATGCAAACAATATATATTAAAGAAAGATATGCATGAACCCATTCTTGAGTTGTGGTGGAAAATTGTTTATTGTTCTGAAGAAAAGGAGTACGAGGAATATTTGCAAATGTTTGAGCAAACATGTGTCGATAATATTATTTTCTTTAAATACGTCAGAGACACATGGTTGACTCCTCACAAGGAAAGATTTGTTGAAGCATGGACCAATCGAGTATTGCATCCAGGAAATACTACGACTAATAGGTACGCCATTAAAACTTTGCATTTTTTACTTATATTTATAGTTATATAGGATTAAACATTTGATGTGGGTTGTATCTAGGAATGCTTTAACTGATATTGTTCATGAATACAAGAGAGTTAGTTATGTCAATAACGAAAAAGCTGCATGTGATTATATACTTCAAAACACTCATGGATTACCTTGTGTGTAACACCCCGAGTTTAAAACACAGCGCAAGTGTATTTTTTTTTAAAATAAATAATTAAAATGATTTTCCAATTCATTACTTCAAAAGAATTGAAATAAAATTTCCTTTAATTCATTTCATAAAAAGGTACGTCGTAATTTAATCGATGAATGTAATTAATTAGTTTCATCATAAATATCACTAAGTACTTATCTTTGGAAATTAATAATAAACATTAATACATTTCAAAAGATCAGTGTCATAATCCCAAAAGAAAATATCAGAGTGCGGAATGTGTTAGCAGAAAAGTGGTACAATAATTTCCAAATTAAAACAAGATACATTTTCCAGCTCAAAATCCTATACATCAACTCTAACTGATCATGCACTAAGCTACAGTAGCACGGTCTCCGCCGCATCCTCTACAAGTCTCTTCTTCAGCCAGCTGTCCGTCCCTCTGTGATGTCCACAAAGACTCCGTATACGAATATCAAGGAAAACTAACGACGTCTCCGTCGTTAGTGTAACCGTCGGTGGGACGGGTTTGGGGTTCATCTGAGGGCAAAGCCCAATTTCCACAATAATAGTAAAGGGTCACCGACCGAAATTAACACATAACACATAGCATTTATCACAGAATAATTACATCCATGGCATATCATATAATAATGATGATAAATAAAAATGCTTATTTTGGAAATTTCATAACATGTATGCCTTTTCAAAACGACAACCAATTAATATGGAAAACACGTTGTAAGTACAACTAACACTTTAGCAATCACAGAAATTCAGATTTTATAATGCACTTACACACATCACTTTCCAATCATCATCTTATAACAAAATCGTGACCCACCGGTCAATCATCCCGATGCAATATGTATATGCTCATGTATTCAACTTCTTGGAATTACCAAGGTGCAGTCGCTCAACAGACCAGCTTAATTTAAATATGTTTGACTTTAACGGCCCTCAAGACCAGGGTGCAATCGCTCAACAGACCAGCACTAGTGCAGTCGCTCAACAGACCAGCACTCGTGCAGTCGCTCAACAGATCAGCACATTTCACATATGTTAGCCTCTCACAGGCCAGAACATACAGAAGTTAAATCCTCGCACGGATAGAATGGACCGTCTAATACACGCGGAACCACTCCATAGCCCGAGTTGAATAGACCGTCTAATACACGCGGAACTACTCTGACCCCGGATAGAACAGACCGTCTAATACACGCGGAACTATTCTATAACCCATGGTTACTACTTAACTTCGCGGCCCATCACGGTCACCGCATCAACTCTGTGGCCCATCGCGGTCACCACCTGGCTATGCAATGCATGAAAATGCAATGTTTTCTCTTCACTGAAAACAGTATGCAACATCAGTAAAATTCAGCCTTTCCATCATTTCCCCAAAACATCTCAACACAAATAATTTCATTATCATCACATCAATAATTAAACATTCAAGCATCTCATCATTACCACTTCACATCATCTTAAAACTCCATTCTTATTCATCAAAAATCTTCCCTCTGTTTTCCCCAACTTTTAAAATTCATAAAACAATGTTTAAAACTGAGATTTCTGGAAAATACGAATCTATATTCAAATACAACTTCTCTGTATTCGAATACAGAAGCCAAAAATAGTGCAGAATTAACACTCTTATTCGAATACAACTTCCTTGTATTCGAATACAGAGGCTGTCACAGTGCAAAACTAGTATTTTTCACTACATTAGTAAAGTCTCAAAAACTTCATCACCACCACTTCAAACTATCACAAAAATTCCATTTTAATTTATCACAAACCTTCCCAATATTCCCCAATACTTAGGGTTTATAAAACAATGTTGAAAAACTTGGAATTTCTGAAAAACCCGAATCGGTATTTGAATACAGCTCTCTTGTATTCGAATACAGAAGCTGAAGACTGCAAATTAACACTCTGTATTCGAATACAGCATACTTGTATTCGAATACAGAAGACAAAAACAGTGTAAATCAGTATTTTCTCCAAAATCATTAAAGGTTTCCAGAATCTCATCACCTCCTCTTTAAAACTATTTCAAAACTCCATTTTAAATCATTTTAACCCTTCTCAATGTTCCCCAACACTTTAAGATTCACATGACAGTGTTTAAAACTTGATTTTATGGAAAGCACGAATATGTATTCGAATACAGCTTCCTTGTATTCGAATATAGAAGCTAAAAACTGAGTTTATGGGAAAACCCGAATCTGTATTCGAATACAGCTCCATTGTATTCGAATACATAAGCAAAAATTGTGAAAGTCAGCGTCCTGTATTCGAATACGAGACTGTCATAGTCGAATACAGATGCGAATACAGTGTTAAAATTTCACTTATGTATTCGAATACGACAGAGTCGTAGTCGAATATAGATGCTAAGCCAGAAGCAAAAATCGTTCCTCTGTATTCGAATACAGGGGCCCGTATTCGAATACCAGTTTGAAAAACTTGAGTAAAACAGAAGCTTGGCAGGTTGTATTCGAATACACTCATGCTGTATTCGAATACACCTTCGAATTCAGTGAAAATTTTCCTTAGACTTCAACACATTTTCAAACTTTTTCTTTTGAAAAACCAACAAAACACCAAAACAGATTCAGCATTCTTTTGAACCACAAAACTCAGGCATTTTTCATCAATAACAGCTTTTCCAGAAAAACATTTTCATCATTTAAAATCCTTCTCTTTTGAAAACATCAGCATTACCAGAATCACTCAAAAAAAAAGTCAACCATACAGAACAGACATTTTTCAACGTTCACATTGTTGATCATTTCTCAAAACAACATGCAAGGTATTTCCAGCATTCTTACACAACCAATCACAACATGCAAAGCATTTTTAGCTTTCTCACACCATCAGAACAACATTAACACATTCAGCCAAACAGCAAGCATCGCATACACCAAAACACCAACATAGTGCATTTTCGCATTTTATAACAACCAGCACAACAGTTTTAAAAATTTGCATTTTGATCATCTTCAAGATAACATGCAAGACATTTTTCAGCTTTCCCACACACAAAACAAAACAACATTACTGCATTCAACCAAACAGCAACCATCACAAAATCATTACACCAACAAAATGCATTTTCTTCATTTTTTTCAAAATGTCATTGCAAAAACAGTTTTTCTTTAACCAATGATGAAAACATCAGTAATTTCATGACAGTTATGCATTTACAGCCCTACTGCAACTAGAAAGTGGAAGGTGCCGTTACCCTTGTTGCGTTTCTGCTACTGCTCACGTTTCTGCGTCAAAACTCGGCGAAACTCCCGCTTGCGTTTGCTGCTACGAAAATAGGTTCTCTAGCTCCAAAATGATGAGGGGAACAACTTTTGTACTGGGGGTTTTCTAGTTTGGTGCTTAGATTTCCAATTAATGTCACTTTTGAGGAACTCCCTCTTTTTTTTTTTTTTGAAATCATGAACAGAATTCAGAATGGGAAGGGAAGGGAGAAGGTGATACTGTTACATGCAGTATGGGCAGTAAGGGAGGAGGAATGATGTTCTGATTTCACCCATCCTTCTCACTCCTATATATAGGCTTGTGTGGGTGCCACCTCACCCGACACTTGTCTGATCCTCAGCACTTAACCAGTCTCATCACAATTAGCCGATAATCCCTTAATTAACTGTCCGTTAATTTAATTACTCGTAATTAAATTAATTTGTTCTTCATCCAATAATCTTAATATATCTTCAAAAAAAAATATTTATATATATATATTTACTCAAAACATACATATATTAAATATTTTACAAATATCCCCAAAATACACTTAATATTTCATCCATAATTTTAATTTAAAAATTAAGGGTCTTACATTGTGCTTGTGAGTTGGCAAGATACAAATTGGAAGGTGTTCCAATCCCATTAGATGTTGTTCAAATACATTGGAGGAAATTAACCATGAATAGTGATCAAGAGGAAGAGCAGTTGGAAAATGATTCAGAGTTGGACATTACATCAGAGATGAACATTAGTGTGTGCACCACCAGATAAGATCAAAACAAAAGGTGGTGTGAAGAGGAAAAAAGGTAAAAAGCCGAAGGGATTTGACGTATATCCCGACTCTTCATTTTTTGAGCATGTTGATGCAATTTATTCTCATGATGCAAATACTCAAGTCTTTCTGCCAGGACCTATGAAAACATCCCAATAAATCTCCCAACAAGCACCTATGATGAATGAAGTTAGAAAATATTTGGATGAGTTTCCTCCTCTAATTCATCCATATATTGAAGACATAGTTAATGTTAAAGTTGATGGAAACTGTGGTTATCGTGCTATTGCTGCTTTACTTGACCATGGTGAAGAGTCTTGGAGCATTGTGCGTTGACAGTTGTATACAGAGATTAAGTCCTATCTTGATTTATATGCTGCATTATTCCAGGAACATTTGCAAGAAGTGGCAGACTCTTTACTTGTAACTGATTTGGGAAACCAACCCATCGAGAAGTGGATGACTATTCCATATATGGATTACGTGATAGCAACAAAATATAACAGCGTTATTGTGACATTGGGAAAAACTTTCTTTGACTTTTTCTCAATGAGGGGTGCACACAATGGAGAGCTATCACGTGATCGTATTATCTGCATTGGCTTTGTTAATGAAAGTTATTAGGTTCAAGTTAAATTGAAACCAGGTTGTCTGTTGCCTCCATTTGCATGGGATTGGAAGACGTATCGCAGTGATGAGTCTACATCATGGGCTATAGCTTATGCACGACGTCTACAACATTGGGGTTCATTAGAGTTAGATCATAAATCAGATTATATGTCTTTGGCAGATGATTGACATTTTTTAATTAAAATTTTATTTCATATATATGATTTTTTATATGTTTATATATTTAGTTTGTTTCGTCTACATTTTTTACATATTTAGTTTGTAACAAAATTCATTCGCATAACGAAAATAAATAAAAAAGTAGATCTTAATCAACATAATAAAGCAAAGTATGAATAATGAATATAAATAACAAAGTTTAAACAACAAAGTCGGATGATACAGACCATACAACAAAGTCGGATAATAGATACAAATACTACTGATAATCCGCACCTCTAGATATGTATAATGCTATCTCTAGCAAGACATACATCTCATCCTCAGGATCTACCCTAAGTAAATCTAAACTCTGATGTATTAGACCACCCATCTGTGGACACCGTGTATACCATTCACCATGAGCATGAGTAGTATCTGGACCAACGTCGTGACTAGGACCATCATTAGCAACATGACTAGGACCAACATCATGACTAGGACCAACATCAGCATCATGACTACGACCTACATCAATATCATGACTGGGACCAGCATCAGCATCATGACTGGGAGGGATCATCCGAGGATGAAATATCATATAATACCATTGAATGTATCATTAACTGACTGATGAGAATATGCAGCTCGATGGAATCTAGTACGAAGTGATCGTACATAGTTCCTGTACATGCTCCACTCAACATCAAGATCACGTACAACGAGCATCGGTGGTGATAACGGGATGTACCGCATATACCCAAACTGTCGTATGCATCTCACTGGTAAATACAGTACCATCGTGGAACACCAAAAGATGTAACCTGTGAACAATGACACAAACTCAAATTGTGTCGTAGAGTTCTCATCGTAATTCAGCGTCTCGATAATATCCGTAACTCTCAGAGCATCCAACTTTGCTCTGTATTATGCAACGTTCTCAGATGTTTGCTTTGCAGTCCATCGATACATTTGTGACACTATAGACATAGTCTCACTAAAATACCACTTACAAATGTCTGGGAAATGCTCATAAATCCATGTATGTAAATAATAAAAACAATACAAGTAATTAAATAAATTTATAAATCCATGTCTGTAAATAAAAAAAAAACAAGTAATTAAATAAGTATAAAAAATAATTATAAAAAATAAATATAAAAAATAAATGTAATTAAATAAATATAAGAAATATATTTAATTAAATAAGTATAAAAAATACCTGAAATAAAGATAAATATCCTCCAATCTGCTTCGTTGCATGGAGTGTACTATCTCGAAGATAATCATATAAGACAACGAGAGCAGCTGGTCTCTATGCACATCTACCACATGTATTAAGGTCTTGAAAAAGAAATAAATATTTTGCTGATACAAGGGTGACACTTTTATCGGCAAGTATGGTGCACCCTACCAAATGAAGTAGGTATGCCCTCGCTGCATAGTCGTAACGCCCTTCACGAAGTGTCTTTAAAAATATAGCCTTCAACTACTCAAAACTGTACGAAGCACCTCTGTTGTACCTCGTTTCAGTCACAGCTTCATCATGAGTAACTCCTAATAACTCAACAGCAGCAACAATGGCGAAATCTTCATTCATATTAGCAGGAGGTGTGAAAAACTCTCAACGACATGGTATGCTCAAAAGACCCCTAACATTATCAAGAGTAATAGTCATTTCACCAATAGCAGATATGAGATTACCATCAATCATATGCAAACTATATCTATGAAGAGGACGTAACCCAGATAGAGTAATCCAATGATCTATTTGGGCCGGTAATACGTATATGATGTCAATAGATTTATCTTGCTTTTTCCCGTTTGAAACAACCTTCAACGCACGTCTATTCTGTTCAATTAAAATAACACACAATAAATTATAATATAAAAAAATATTTACTAACCTGTCCATTCCACACTTTAACAGCAATATGGTGTTCATAGTCTCTAAGGACAAATAGATCGTACGGACCTCCAAGAAATAGAGGTTGTTCAGGAGGGTGCTGCTGATCTTGTTCATCCTATCGCTGCTGATCGTGTTGCTCAATCTCAGCCTGAATATTATCATCATGTTGCTCAAACTCAGCCTGAATAGTATCCTGTTGCTCAAACTCAAGCTGATTATGATCCTCCTATTGCTAATCTTCGTTCCTTTTTCTTCTTTTTTCATCAGCAGCCCTCCTATTAGATTGAGTAGGAGGTCGAACTCTAGAATGCTCAACGTTTTCTTTTGCTCATCTGGTTCTCACTGAAAAAATTGAATGAAAGATATGTAAAAAAATTATAAATAATGCAAACAAACAAAAAAAAAGAGAAAAAAAAATTTAAAAAATGAAGTCATTGTTCCGGAAATTTCATAAGGAATGAAATTTCCGGGAACCAACCGGAAATTTCAAATTTTCGGTAGTTCATTTTGTGTATCGGAAATTTCAAAAACTGAAATTTCCGGCAGTGCCAACCGGAAATTTCAAATTTCCAATAGTTGATTTTCAATACCAGAAATTTCAAATACGGTTGACACTCCCAAAAATTTCAGATTTTGAAATTTTCAGTACACAAAATGAACTACCGGAATAGAATATGGGGCATGGGACAGTGAATCTGTTTTTACTGAATGATTAGGGATAATTTAGTAATTTCAAGCTCAAAATTTTTATTTGGGGAGTTTAGGGTTAATTGGGGGAGGGGGGGGGGAATCCAATTTTCTAGTTTAGATTATCTCAATTCAATTCTCCTTTAATCTCTAATAATAATTTTTTTTTCATTACTTTGGAAGTTTATAAGAGTATTAAATAAGTCATGTATGGAAATTTTTACACAAATATTAAATTATTTGATATTTTATTGAAACACATGAAGATTAACAATGTTCAATATAAATCATAAGCGTTAATTTTAATGTATTTTAATAACATATCAAATGATTTTAAATTTCTGTAAAATTTCACATATATAATTTATTATTATATATGATATAAATTTTCAATCAAACTAATAAAAATTAAAAAAGTAAAATAAAATTAAAAAGAATAAAAAAGATTGAGAGAATCCAACTTGAAAATAACCACGTGCTAACGAGTTTAGTTGTTTTCCTTAAAACTATAGGAATACGGAATTTGAAATGTCATATATAAAGAAAATAAAAGAAAAGGAAAAAGTAAAGCAGTACCACTTTAACAGACATCAAGTTAGACAAAATTAAAAATTAGAAAGTCCTACTCTAAGTTAGAAAGTCCTATTTTTAAAAATTAATTAGTAATATGTTTTATTAAACTTATTATTAAATTATGTTGTTTTTTAATATATATATATATATTATTAGATTTTAATTTTGCATATTTTATAAAAATAATATAGTAAATTATTGTTTTTATCGTATCCGGCTAATATCTAACTCAATTAATAGATCAAAATTGAATTAGTGAGTATAATGAACAAAATTGAATGAGTAACATATATCTATTTATTGTTGAGCATCACGACTATTGATACACACTTGCACATGAGTACATCTAGGGCTGGACAAATGTGATGGACCCGCTCTCCGCCCGGCCCACAACGGATGAGGTGAGTTAGGTGGGTTGGATCGGGCTCAATGGGTCATATGAGTAGCACTGGAGGGTCCAATAGAGTAGACACGAGCAGGTTCGGGTCATGGGTTTTGACCGGCGGTGACCGACCCGCTCGAATGGGTTTTGTTAGTTACTGAAGTACCGAATTTCACAGGTAACAGAATAATAAAAAATGAAATAATCCTATGGTTAGGGATTTATCAAAATGAACAATTGAAGAAATCAAACGGGGAAGGGATCAACGTTTTTCCATGGTTTCAATATCGGCGCCGGAACGTTGGACTGCGTTAATAGCTTTGTCACCATTTCTGGCTGCGAAGGTGGGAGTTTTTTTGCAGAGAACGATAGGTTCCCAATCCTACGAAAGAGGTCCGACTCCTGACATATTTTGAAAGTATTTGCTTATGTGTGTTTGAATTCGGTAATGTCGTTGTTGAGTCGGTCTAGTATATTTTTGTTAGTTGTTGTTGAGTCAGTGTAGAAGATGATGAAGAGTCGGTGTAGAAGATGATGAAGAATCGAAGATGAAGATGAAATGTGGATTCTTAATCCACTGGAATGAAGTGATGATGATGAAAAAATGAAGTGATGATGAAAAATCGAAGATGTAGATGAAGTCTTTGGGCTTTTGATTGGGCCAACAGTGACATATATGTAAGTCAACCTATTTAATTAATTTAATTAAATATAATTATATTTGTTATTATTATTACAATTAATTTATTATTATTTTAAGTGTTGGACTGGACAACCAAGCCCAACTTGATCTAATCCGTTAAAATAATCCAACCCTAATTTCAATCAAACTCACAGTCTCACACAATCCCACCCACAACGCTAATTTCATTCTCTCATCATCAATCATCCTCTCAAACCATCGAACCCTAGTTCTCTCATCACACACACAGAACTCAAGTCACACCAAAGAACCCTAGTTCCTTGAAGTCTCAACGCGCGGCCAACGACAGCCAGCGGTGACCAACAGCGACCAACGGCTACTTCAGGTAATCTAGTTTCTCGTTCTTAAGTTTTCAAGTTTGTAAGTTCTCGTTCTATAGTTTTCAGGTCTGTAATTTCTCGTTCTAAAGTTTTCATTGTATTGTTTAAAAGCTGTGTTTTTTTCCGTCTCTATCGTTTTAAATATGTTCATCTTATTATAATCACATTCTTATATTTGTATTAAGGTTTTTATTTTTTTTAATCACGATTAGGGCTTTTATTTAGCTATTATTTCTACTTCTGATTTTTCTAGAGTTTGAATTGTTTTTTTGCATGTTGTTTTCTGTACTAGGATTTTGATTTAATTTTTTTTTCATTATTAGAGTTGTGTTTCCATCTCATGTTTTTCATCTTTGTTATAAATCTCTGATTCAGTTTGATGATTTAATATTGTGGTTAAAAAAATTATATTTATTTACTTTTTTTTATAATATTTTCGTTGCATAATAATAATTACTAATTTTCAACCATTCTTGATGTTCTTAGATTGTGGCTAGGAAACATGGATCAACGAGCCATTAACAATAGCAAGCAAGGGGTGATTGTAGAACAAGAGGAATGTAAGTTTGTACTTCTGGTTGTTTAATTCAAGTGTATGTTAAAAGTATGCTTCATAATGCTGATAAAGTTTCTGCTATCACCAAACTGAAATATTGAATTGCAATGAACATAATGCTGATAAAGCCTTAATTCAAGCCTTAGAAACTTCACTACAATTATGGTTAACAACTTGAACAATTTCATGACAAACCTCTTCTGTTTGTGATGATATTGTTGAATAATCTATAACAACAAACAAACTAGTCTTAATTGAACTAGTTCCCTTTTCAATTAAAAGCCTGAAAATTTCCAACTTTGACTCATCTTTGATTATATTTAAAGGTTTCAAATTTACAATAGGCAACAATTTAAGAATGCAAGAAAGTGATAGTTCCACAAATTCCATGTGGTTTTTTGATGACCCAAAAACAAGTTCTAAAAGTAGAGACAAGTTGAACCCCCTTGGACCTTTCCTCAAACACTGTTAAGTGCTCAGCCTTGAGACCGAGCTCTGATGCCAATTGAAGGTGCAAACACGAGAAGGGGGGTTGAATTGTGTTTGTAATACTTGAATTCTTTTTCTATTTTTGATGATTATTTAAAATTTGATATATAAGCAAGCATAATTAGCAGCAGATAAAGTAAAATAATTAACACAAAGATTTATCCTGGTTCACCATTAACTAGGCTACATCCAGTCCCTTCACCTTGAAAGATTTTTCCACTAATTCAAAACCTCTGAATTACAACAGCACTACTGACCCTCCAAGTCAGTCTTCCCAAACAGTCTAACAATCCTAGACTTTTGAGGAACACAGCACCTTGACTTCACAAGTCAAGTCTTCTCCTACCAATCTGACACCCCAGATTGCAGAAGGGATTTGAACACCTTGAGTCTAATTGCTAAGTTACCTTCTACTTCTTCTGACTCTTCAGATTGTAGACTCTACTTCAACAATATAGTTCTGACACAAAGGAACGAAAAACAAGAGTACTTGCTTCTGGAAAGCTGATACTCACAATTAACCTCACTGAAAACCCGAGTGTTTGCCTCTGGAAGTTTATGACTCTTTTACTGATTTTCAATTGACAAAGTCTTCTCCCTTGAGCCTCTTTTTATAGATGAAAATTAGGGTTTCTTCCATGATCAAATTCGAGCTGTATCTGTCCAGATTCTCTTGCAAAAATAACTTGGCCAATTATGTTTCACTTAAATAAAAATCGTATCTTTTTAGCTTCAGATTGCATTTGAAAATTATGTTTGACCAATCTTGTTTCTTTTAATTGCAAACCGTATCTTTCTTCCCTCCAATTGCTTTTAAATTCTCTCCAAGACTTCAATTTATTCTTGTGTCAAATCCCCTTTATAATTTTATCAAATTTTTATCAAAATTTAATCAAGTCTTTTTCGAATTTTAATCAAGTTATCACTGGTTTTCATCATGATTAAAACCTGGACTGTATGATCTTCTGATCTCGACCTACTCTTGACCTATGTAATCTGATTCGCCCCAATTCTGTGATCCTCTGATCTCGGCCAACACTAGGCCATATGATCTGATCTTCTGATCTCCGCCAGACACCTGCGCAGAAGTGCTGCTCCAAGAATGCTACTCTCCCCCATGGTCACATCAAAAATTTGCATCATGGACCCACCAAAATCACTATCAGAGTGCATAATAGATACAATCATCCCAAAAAGAAATAAATACAACCATCAAAGCACTAGGCCCTATACAACAAAACTAGTTTGATCTGATCATGCACTAAAACTACAGTAGCAAGGGTTGCCGCCACACCCTCTAGGTAAAACCCCGAGGTTAAAACAGAACGCGAGTGTATATTTTTTTTAAAAAGAATCCATTAAAAATAATTTTCCAATTTAATTCCTTCAAAATGATTGAAATAAAATTTCCTTTAATTCATTACATAGAATAGTACGTAGTAGATTAATCGAACGACTCCCAATTCACCTCCTTGTGAGCTGATCCCATTAGGAGCCTTGTACTTCTTCACCAATATTCTGCATCCCATAACAGCAGATATGTGACATAGTTGACCTTTACCGCTGCCCGACAATTAATCATTTCAAAGATTTTCTCCATCTCTTGAATCCACTGGTCCGCTCTCTTTGGACCCTCATTACCCTTGAACTTTGGAGGATTATGGCGACGAAAATCCTCTAGTCCCCTCGATTCAGCAGCACGAATCTCTCTTTCTCTCTTCTCCTGATCTCGTTGAGTCTTCGCAGCCGTCTGTGCAGCAACAGACGCAACCATGTTATTCATCGCTTCAGCCATCTGATCATCCGGCTGACGTTGGCTCTTGTAGTGTCGTCTCTTCTTTGGAGGCATTGTTCCTTACAAAACCATCATCAAGTAGAAATCTCGCACTACTTGTTCACAGATCATCAAACATTACAGAATGAAATTTTTAGGTTTTAAAACAACATGCACACAGTTTTCTCAACATGCATTTTGATCAACTTCAAAATAACATGCAAGACATTTTTCAGCTTTTCCACAAAGACATGTTGTATAAGCAAAACAGCAACATCACAGATTATTTAAAACCTCAACATAATGCATTTTCTTTCATCTTAAAAATGTCATGCAAAACAGTTTCTTTTTCAAAACAGAAACTCAAATATAACCACATCTCAAACATACATTTAAAGTCCTAGAATGCAACTAGAAAGTGGAAGGTGCCCTTGCCGTTGTTGCGTTTCCTGCTTCTGCTCACGTTTCTGTTTTCGTTCCCGTTTACGCGTCAAAAATTGACGAAACTCCTGCCTGCGTTTGCTGCTACGAGGGGTTCTTTAGCTTCAGAATGATGAGGGGAACAACTTTTGTACTGGGGGTTTTCTGGTTTGGTGCTTGGATTTTCAATTAATGTCACTTTGAGGAACTCCCTTTTTTCTTTCTTTCTCTTAACGGGAAATCAAATTTCAGAATGGAGGCAGGGAAGGAATACTATTACATGCAATATGGACAGTGAGGGAGGAGGAATGGTGTTCTGATTTAACCATCCTTCTCACTCCTATTTATAGGCTTGTGTGGGTGCCATCTCACCCGACACTTGTTTGATCCTCAGCACTTAACCAATCTCGTCGCAATTAGCCGCTAATCCCTTAATTAACTGTCCGTTAGTTTAATTACTCGTAATTAAATTAATTTATTCTTCATCCAATAATTTTAATTCATCTTCCAAAATAAATATTTATATATATATGTATATTCACTCAAAACATACATATATTAAATATTTTATAAATATCCCCATAATACACTTGAAATTAATTCCATAATTTTAATTAAAAATTAAGGGTCTTACATTACTACCCCTTTAAATTAGTTTCGTCCTCGAAACTACATGTTAATAAACAACTGAGGATATTGTTCCCTCATCTTACTCTCCAGTTCCCAAGTTGCGTCTCTAGTAGTCGGATTCCAAATCACTTTGACTAGTGGGACTTCCTTGTTCCTTAACTGTTTAATCTTCGTGTCTTAAATCCTTACAGGGAATACTTCAAATGACAGGTTATCCTTCAGCTGAATTGTATCTGGTTCGATCACATGTGACGGGTCTGCAATGTATTTCCTTAACTGCGACACGTGAAATACGTCATGAATATTGGACAGTATGGGAGGTAAAGCAATCCGATAGGCCAATGGTTCAATTCGCGCAGTAATCTGGTGTGGTCCAATAAATTTCGGAGTCAACTTTCTTGACTTAATAGCTCTGCCAACACCAGTTGTAGGCGTGACCCTTAGAAATACATGATCACCCTGCTCGAATTCCAAAGGTATGCGACGCTTGTCCGCATAACTCTTCTGACGATCTTGTGCAATCTTCATTTTCTCTTGTATCCTCTTGATTTTCTCTGTGGTCTGTTCCACCATCTCAGGTCCAACAATCATGCTTTCTCCGTCCTTATACCAGCATAAAGGCGTCTGACACTTGTGTCCATATAAAGCCTCATAGGGTGCCATTCCAATGCTTGCGTGAAAGCTATTGTTGTAAGTGAACTCAATCAATAGCAACACCTCATCCCAGTTTCCTCTGTCATCCAACACACATGCTCTTAATAGATCTTCCAAGGACTGGTTCGTTCTCTCAGTTTGTCCATCTGTCTGTGGATGATAAGTGGAACTCAATTTCAGTTTCGTTCCCAATGCTTCATGCAGCGCTCCCCAAAAATGAGATGTGAACTTTGGGTCACGGTCTGATACACGTCGTGTAACCTCACAATCTCAGCGATGTAGATTTCCGTCACATTGAAGATACTGACACACTTTTCCAACTCAATGCATCAGCCACTACATTGGCTTTTCCAGGGTGGTACTGCAATGAAAAGTCAAAATCCTTGAGAGTCTCCATCCATCTCCTCTGATGCATGTTCAATTCCTTCTGATCGAACAGATACTTCAAGCTTTTATGGTCGCTGAATACCGTGAACGTGCATCCATATAAGTAATGTCTCCAGACCTTTAACGCAAACACTACTGCAGCAAGCTCTAAATCATGAGTAGGGTAATTTCATTCGTGAGTTTTCAACTGCCTTCAAGCGTAGGCTACAACTTTCTTGTGTTGTATCAAAACACATCCCAGACCTTGGTGAGATGCATCACAGTAAACTTCATATGGTTCCTCTGGTTGTGGCAAGACCAATACTGGTGAGATTGTCAATTTTTCCTTAAGCAACTGAAAACTTTCCTCACACTTCTCCGTCCATGCAAACGGCTGATTCTTTCTGGTAAGTTGTGTCAAAGGAGCTACAATCTTAGCAAATCCTTCAATAAATCTCCTGTAGTATCCTGCTAGTCCGACAAAACTTCGTATGTCTGTGATAGTCTGGGGCTGTTTCCAGGCAAGAATTGTCTCAATATTTGTCGGATCCACAGCAATTCCTACCTTTGTTATCACATGTCCCAAGAAGTTCACTTTATCTAGCCATATCTCGCACTTCGATAAATTGGCATACAATTGCTTCTCGCGCAAGACTTCGAGAACTTGGCGTAGGTGTTCTCCGTGTTGTTCTTCATCCTTTGAATAAACCAAAATATCATCGATGAACACCACCACGAATTTATCCAAGAATTGGCTAAATATCCTATTCATATAGTCCATAAAAATCGCTGGTGCATTCGTAACTCCAAACGACATAACGAGATATTCATAGTGTCCGTAACGAGTCCTGAAAGCAGTCTTTTGAATATCTCCTTCTCTTACTCGAATCTGATGATATCCTGACTTCAAATCGATCTTCGAAAACCCCGCTGCTCCCCTCAATTGATCCATCAAATCATCGATGTGTGGTAAAGGATAACGATTCTTGATAGTTACCTTGTTAAGCTGCCGATAATCCACGCATAAGCGCGAACTTCCATCCTTCTTCTTAATCAACAACACCGGAGCTCCCCACGGCGATACACTTGGTTTGAGAAATCCTTTCTCCAATAAACCCTCAATTTGACACTTAAGTTCGCTTAATTCCAATGGCGACATCCGGTACAGCGCAATTGAAATAGGTCCATTTCCTGAGTGTAAATCAATGAAAAACTCCACCTCTCTTATTGGGGGTAATCATGGAATTTCTGTTGGAAATACGTTCGGATACTCTTTGACTAACACCAGATCTTCTATGTTCACCTCCATCTTGGTCTCCACGTTAGCCAATGAAAAAATTCCTCAGTTCCTTCTCTCAGTGACACTCCGAGCTGTTAGCAGCCAAATACCGAACGACTCCCAATTCACCTCCTTGTGAGCTGATCCCATTAGGAGCCTTGTACTTCTTCACCAATATTCTGCATCCCATAACAGCAGATATGTGACATAGTTGACCTTTACCGCTGCCCGACAATTAATCATTTCAAAGATTTTCTCTATCTCTTGAATCCACTAGTCCGCTCTCTCTGGACCCTCATCACCCTTGAACTTTGGAGGATTATGGCGACGAAAATCCTCTAGTCCCCTCGATTCAGCAGCACGAATCTCTCTTTCTCTCTTCTCCTGATCTCGTTGAGTCTTCGCAGCCGTCTGTGCAGCAACAGACGCAGCCATGTTATTCATCGCTTCAGCCATCCGATCATCCCGACTGACGTTGGCTCTTGTAGTGTCGTCTCTTCTTTGGAGGCATTGTTCCTTACAAAACCATCATCAAGTAGAAATCTCGCACTACTTGGAATAATTCCAAAACTTAACAACATCATCACTTCAGTCAGACCCCAACTTACACAAGACTTGACACTTTAACTACTTGCTCCTGTGCATGATCAGATAATGACTCAAAACCAATAGTTAATCAGAGCTTTAACCCAAAACTTTAACCAAATGCTCTGATACCACAATTGTAACACCCCGAGTTTAAAACACAACGCGAATGTATATTTTTTTTAAAAATAATTAATTAAAAATAATTTTCCAATTTAATTCTTTCAAAATGATTGAAATAAAATTTCCTTTAATTCATTTCATAGAATAGTTTGTCGTAGATTAATCGATGAATGTAATTCATCGTAATATCACTAAGTACTTAATTCTGGAAATTGATAATAAACACTAATATATTTCAAAAGATAATAGTGTCATGATCTTAATAGGAAATATCAGAGTGCGGAAAAATATTAGCGGAAAAGTTACACAATAATTCCCAAAATAACCAATTACATTTTCCAGTTCAAAATCCTAAACTTCAAGTCTAACTGATCATGCACTAAAGCTACAGTAGCACGGATTTCCTCAGCATCCCAAACAAGTCTCATCCGACTCCGCCGCTCGCCTCGATGTGACCTCCTCGTCCTCCTCATCATACAGAGAGGGATCAGTCTCCTTCGAAATCAGATCAATGCATAGTCTCGGTCGCTTCGGCGGTGCCGGAATCTCATAACAATCATCGGATATCCTAGACGGACCCGGAATGTCAGCTGCTACTGGCTTCGGCTCTTTGTTCTTGTCTTCCGTCTCAGAATCATGTACATCTCCTCCAATCACCGGGTTAGGAGTCACCACTCCTACGGTGGCCTCCGTCTCAACCCCTCTAGCTGGCTCCTCAACATCATAAAAAATTCCGTGCGCCTCCAATATTAAACGGGAAGGCACGGGAAAGTCAATCCTCGCATAGCTGTGCTCCACGTAGTGCACCACTCCATTGGTCCTACAGGTCCTCTTCAATCTCACCGTATACGTAGCCCTGCTTGAGATGGGGTCGTATACCCAAGCAGTAGGCACGGAACGATCAATGAAGTCGAGCGACGTTTCCGTCGTCTCGGGTCCCACGGGTGGCATGGGTTTGGGGGGCATCTGAGGGCAAAGCCCAATTTCCACAATATAATAGCAAGGGTCACCGTTCGAAATTAACAAATAAGCACATAGCATATATCTCACAGTAACACATACATCCATGGCATAACATAAAATCAATGATGATAAATAAAGATGCTCATTTTGAAATTTTATGACATGTATTTTTCAAACCACGAATACGCGGCCATTCCGTAGCACGGATAGAATGTACCACCACGAACACGCGGCCACTCTACAACCCATCACGGTTACTACTTCCACGTGTATTAGCTTCTCACAGGCCAAATACAAAGAAGTTAAATCCTCGTACGGATAGAATGGACCACCACGAACACGCGGCCACTTCGTAGTCCACTACTGTGGTTACTACTTAACTTCGCGGACCATCACGGTTACCACATTACTCTGTGGCCCATCGCGGTCACCACTTGACTATGAAATGCATGGACATGCAATGTTTTCTCTTCACTGAAAACAGTATGCAATATCAGAAAAACTCAGCCTTTCCAGCATTCCCCCAAAGCATTTCAGCACAAATTATTTCATTATCAACACATCAATGATTAAACATTCAAGTAATCATTAACACTTTACATTATCAAACAATTCCATTCTTAATTATCATAAGTGTTTCCCCCAAATCTTAAAAGGTCATACAATAGGGTTTAAAACTGAGATTTCTGGAAAATATGAATCTGTATTTGAATACAGCTTCTCTGTATTCGAATACAGAAGCCAAAACAGTGCAGAATTCACACTCTGTATTCGAATACAGCCCTCTGGTATTCGAATACAAAGGCAGTCTCAGTGCACAAATCAACATTTTTCACTACATCAGTAAAGTCTCAAAAACATCATCAACACCACTTCAAACTATCACAAAAATTCCATTTTAATTCAATCATAAACCTTCCCAATACTCCCCAACACTTAGGGTTCATAAAACAGTGTTGAAAAACTTGAAATTTCTGAAAAACACGAATCTGTATTCCAATACAGATCCCTTGTATTCGAATACAGAAGCTGAAACTGTAATTTCAACATCCTGTATTCGAATACAGCATGCCTGTAGTCGAATACAGAAGCCAAAAACAGTGTATATTCAGCATTTTCCCACCATCATTGAAGTTTTTATTAAACTCATCATCTCTTCTTCAAAACTATTCAAAAACTTCATTTTAAATTGTTTCAAACCTTCCCCAACACTTTAAGTTCACAGGACAGTGCTTAAAACTTGATTTCCTGGAAAGCATGAATCTGTATTCGAATACATCAGCTAAAAACTAAGTTTCTGGAAAAACACGAATCTGTATTCGGATACAGATTCCTTGTATTCTATTAAAGAAGCTGAAACTAGTGAGAATCTGCATTCTGTATTCGAATACAGCATGCCTGTAGTCGAATACAGATGCGAATACAGTGTTAAAATTTCACTTCTGTATTCGAATACGAAATGATCGTAGTCGAATACAAATGCTAAGTCCGAAGCAAAAATCCTCCCTCTGTATTCGAATACAGGGGCTCGTATTCGAATACAAGTTTGAAAACTTAAGTAAAACAGAAGCTTGACAGGTTGTATTCGAATACACACTTGTTGTATTCGAATACACCTTCGAAAATCGGTGAAATTTTTTTGAGACTTCAACACATTTCAAACTGTTTCTAAAAAAAACAACCAAACATCAAAACAGATTCAACACTTTTCCAGAAAACACTTTCATCATTTAAAATCCCTTTTCTTTTGAAAACATCAACATCACTAGATTCACTCAAGACAGAAACGGAAGCAGAATCATCAACAATAGAACATCCAGAAACAGAAACAGAATAGTCATCACCAGAATCATCAGAAACAGAAATAGAATGATCAACACCAGAATCATCAGAAACAAAAACAGAATGATCAACATCAGAATCATCCAGAACCAGAACATGCACTTCCAAAAAAACATGCATGGTCTTCTCCAATATGCGTACACAACCAACACAACATGCAAAGCATATTCCAGCTTTCTCACACAAGCAGAACAACAATGTTGTATTTCACAGATCATCAAACATCACAAAATGAAATTTTCAGGTTTTAAAACAACATGCACAAAGTTTTCTCAACACGCTTTTTTATCAACTTCAAAATAACATTCAAGACATTTTTCAGCTTTTCCACACAGACATGTTGTATAAGCAAAATAGCAACATCACAGATTATTGAAAACCTCAATAGAATGAATTTTCTTTCATCTTAAAAATGTCATGCAAAACAGTTTCTTTTTCAAAACAAAAACTCAAATATAACCACACCTCAAACATACATTTACAGTCTTAGAATGCAACTAGAAAGTGGAAGGTGCCCTTACCCTTGTTGTGTTTCCTGCTTCTGTTCACGTTTCTGTTTTCGTTCCCGTTTACGCGTCAAAAATTGATGAAACTCTCGCCTGCGTTTGCTGCTACAAAACTTGGTTCTTTAGCTTCGGAATGATGAGGGGAACAACTTTTGTATTGGGGGTTTTCTGGTTTGGTACTTGGATTTTCAATTAATGTCACTTTGAGGAACTCCCTTTTTTCTTTCTTTCTCTTAACGTGAATCAGATTTCAGAATGGAGGGGGAGGGGAAGGAATAATGTTACATGCAGTATGGGCAGTGAGGGAGGAGGAATGGTGTTCTGATTTCACCATCGTTCTCACTCCTATTTATAGGCTTGTGTGGGTGCCACCTCACCCGACACTTGTCCGATCCTCATCACTTAACCAATCTCGTCGCAATTAGCCGCTAATCCCCTAATTAACTGTCCGTTAATTTAATTACTCGTAATTAAATTAATTTATTCTTCATCCAATAATTTTAATTCACATTCCAAAATAAATATTTATATATATATATATATATATTCACTCAAAACATACATATATTAAATATTTTATAAATATCCCCATAATACACTTGAAATTAATTCCATAATTTTAATTAAAAATTAAGGGTCTTACACTCTACAGGTCTCATCCGACACCGTGGCTCGCCTCGACGTGATGTCTTCCTCCTCATCAGCCAGAGAAGGATCAGTATCCTCTAAAGTAAGATCTATCCATGATCTAGGTCGCTTCGGCGACACCGGAATCTCAAACCATTCCTCCATTGGCCTTGACGGACCTGAAATGTCGACCTCTGCTGGCGTCAGGCCTTTGGCCTTCTCACCCGCCTCTGGCTCAGGCACCACATCTCCTGCTACAACGGTGGGAGTCACCACACCTACAGTGGCATCCGTCTCCATCCCAGCTGTCGGACCCAGCTGTCGGACCCTCTGCATCCGCAAGTACTCCGTACGCCACTAGTACCAGTCCAGAAGGTAGCGGAAAATCAATATGCGCGTGAGTTTTCTCCACAAAAGACACTGGCCCATGGTCACATAAAAAATTTGGATCATGGACCCAACAAAATCACTATCAGAGTGCATAATAGATACAATCATCCAAAAAAGAAATAAATACAGCCATCAAAGCACTAGGCCCTATACAACAAAACTAGTTTGATTTGATCATGCACTAAAACTACAGTAGCAAGGGTTACCGCCACACCCTCTACAGGTCTCATCCGACACAGTGGCTCGCCTCGACGTGATGTCTTCCTCCTCATCATCCAGAGAAGGATCAATCTCCTCTAAAGTAAGATCTATCCATGATCTAGGTCGCTTCGGCGACGCCGAAATCTCAAAGCATTCCTCCATTGGCCTTGACGGACCTGGAATGTCGACCTCTGTTGGCGTCAGGCCTTTGACCTTCTCACCCGCCTCTGGCTCAGTGACCACATTTCCTACTACAACGGTGGGAGTCACCACACCTAAAGTGGCCTCCGTCTCCACCCCAGCTGTCGGACCCTCTGCGTCCGCAAGTACTCTGTACACCACTAGTACTAGTCCGGAAGGTAGCGGAAAATCAATATGTGCGTGAGTTTTCTCCACAAAAGACACTGCCCCGGCGATCCTACTAGTCCTCACAAATCTCCCCGCATACGTGGCCCTGCTTTAGGCGGGGTCGTACACCCAAGCAGTCAGCACGTGATGATCAAGGAAATCAAACGACGTTTCCTTCGTCAGTGTAACTGTCGGTTGGACGGGTTTCGGTATCATCTGAAGGAAAGGCTCAATTTTCCACAATAATGTAAAGGGTCGCCAACCGAAATTAACAATTAACATTTAGCAGTTATGTCAAAGATAATAAATACATACATGGCATGTTCCAGCATTATAACAATAGTGATAAAATAAGTATACTCACTTATTAAAATGTATAGCATATACATTTTTGAGAGACAAATGATTTAACATACAAATTATGTTGCAAGTCCAAACACAATCAACAATCACAATAACTCATTGGAAACATAGAATTTTAAGGTACTTGCACACATCGATTCTCACACATGAACTCATATCAATCATGACTCTCAGGTCAACCATCCCTATACAATATGTCTATGCCAATGTACACAACTCTGGAATTTCCAGGATGAAAACCTTCCTTGAAAGGTGCGTAAATCATAATTGTACCGCCTATCACATGCCAAAGTACTAATTACCGAGGTGAAGTCGCATCATAGACTAGCACGATTTACTTGTGTAGCCTATCATAGGCCCTACACATAAGTTAAATCCTCGTAAGGATAAGATGGACCATCAAATACACGCGGAACCACCTTGTAGCCCATAACGGTCACTACTGAAGGTGCAAACACGAGAAGGGGGGTTGAATTGTGTTTGTACTACTTGAATTCTTTTTCTGTTTTTGATGATTATTCAAAATCTGAAATATAATCAAGTAGAGTTAGCAGCGGATAAAGTAAAATAAACAACACAAGATTTATCTTGGTTCACCATTAACTAGGCTACATCTAGTCCCTTCAACTTGAAGGATTTTTCCACTAATTCAAAACCTTTGAATTACAACACTACTACTGACCCTCCAAGTCAGTCTTCCCAAACAGTCTAACAATCCTAGACTTTTGAGGATCACAGCACCTTGACTTCTCAAGCCAAGTCTTCTCTTACCAATTTGACAACCCTAGATTGTAGAAGGAATTACAACACTTTGAATCTAATTGCTAAGTCACCTGCTACTTCTTTTGACTATTTAGATTGTAAACTCTACTTCAACAATATAGATTTAACACAAGGGGAACGTAAACAAGAGTGCTTGCTTCTGGAAAGCTGATACTCACAATTAACCTCACTGAAAACTCGAGTGTTTGCTTTTGGAAGTTTATGACTCTTTTACTGATTTTCGATGCTAAGTCTTCTGCCTTGAGGCTTCTTTTATAGATGAAAATTAGGGCTTCTTCCATGATCAAATTTGAGTTGTATCTTTCCAGATTCTCTTGCAAAAATAACTTGGCCAATCAGGTTTCACTTAAATAAAAATCATATCTTTTTAACTCCAGATTGCCTTTGAAAATTCTGTTGACCAATCTTGTTTCTTTTAATTTCAAACCATATCTTTTTATGCTTCAGATTGCATTCGAATTTCTTCAAGTCTTCAGTAATTTTTGAATCAAATCCCCTTAATACTTTGATCAAATTTCTTTCAAAATTTAATCAAGTCTTCTTCAAATTTTAATCAAGTCATCACTGATTTTCATCATGATTAAAATCTGGACCGTATGATCTTCTGATCTCGACCAACTCTGGACTTATGCAATCTGATCTGCCCCAATTCTGTGATCCTCTGATCTCGGTCAACACTGGACCATATGATCTGATCTTCTGATCTCGGCCAATCACCCGACCATATGATCTGATCTTCTGATCTCAGCCAACACTGGGCCATATGATCTGATCTTCTGATCTCGACCAACACTGGGCCATGATACTTAAATCTGGACCATTGATCTGAACATTTTCCTTCTGATCTGGACCAAGTCTGGACTGAGTCTGGATTGAATTTGAATTAAATCTGGACTATTGATCTTTTAATCTGGACATTTTATCTTCTGATCTGGATCAAGTCTGGATTAAATCTGGACAATCATTTCTTTTGATCTGGACTGAGTTTTATGTTTCGGACCATGCTATCTTCTGGTCTGGACCAAGTCTAGACCAAGTCATAGTTATCTTCTGCTCTGGATCAAGTCTAAACTGATTTAAATATTCACGACCAAACTATCTTATGGTAAGAATTAAGTCTGGACTAAGTCTGACTTATGATTCCTTTTGGTCTGGACCAATTCTCCCTATGACAAGCTTCCTTCTGGTCTGGACCAGGTCTCCTTCTGGACTCTGCTTGCTTATGATCTGGGCCAAGAATGATATCCTCTAATGATGTTATTTAACCTTTGATGACATCCTCTGATATCCTCTGGTGCCTTCAGGATGCATCCTCTAGTACCCTCTGGATGCATTATCTGGCCTAACCTTCTAGTGACATTTCTATCCTCTGGTTGCTTCCTCTGGATGTATCCTCTAGTGGTGTCATCCTTTGATTTTGCACAGCTTCTGATTTGATCTTCTAAGTCAAAATACTATTTACATAAAATATTTTTGTTAACATCAAAATTCTAAGTATAGAACCAACTTGGTTCCAACAACTACTTAACTTCGTGGCCCATCACGGTCACCACATGGCAACAAAACCCTTTTCGAAGGGGCGTAAATCATAATTGTACCGCCTATCACAGGCCAAAGTACTAATTACCAAGGTGTAGTCGCAACATAGACAAACACGATTTACTTGTGTAGCGTATCACATGCACTACACATTAGTTAAATCCTCGCACGGATAAAATGGACCGTTAAATACACGCGGAACTACCCTGTAGCCCATCACGGTCACCGCTCAAACTCTGTGGCCAATCGCGGTCACCAATTGACTTTGCAATGCATGAGCGTACTCTATCTCTCTTCAATTAAATAAGTACGTAAATGCAAATATGGAACCCGTACACTTCATCACCACATCAAACAATCTCAAAGAATCTCATATAGTTTATCATATGCCTTATAAATGTTTTCCAAATAATTAAGTGCATAAACCAATGTTTAAAAATAGAATTTTTGACAAAAATCCAATCTGTATTCGAATACAGCTTCCATGTAGCCGAATACAGATGCTAAAAAAGTGGCAAAATCATCAATTCGGTATTCGAGTATGAGGTTGTCGTAGCCGAATACAAATGCGAAGTTAGAAGCAAAAACTGCAATTTTGTATTCGAATACAACAGGGTCGTAGTCGAATACACATGCTAAGTCAGTAGCAAAAATCACGTAATTGTATTCGAATACGGAGTGTCCTATTCGGATACGAGGTTCAAAATTTGAATACAAACTGAAATTTTACATAAGTGTATTTGAATACGCCAGTGCCGTATCCGAATACATCTTCGAAAACATTGGGATTTTCTACATTATTTCAATCCAATTTCAATCTCTTTTCTTTGAAAAACAAACACAAACACCATAACCCAATGAAAACTTCTTTAACCACAAAACTTAGAACATCATCAACACAACATAAATGATTTTCTTGCTCATTAACAACAACTGAACACAATACTTCAGCAAACATGCATCTTGGTCATCAACAACAACAAACAAAACATCATCAACACAACAACACAACAACTTCCTTTACAACAAAACTCAGAATCATCATCAACGCAACAAAAGTGATTTCTTGGTCAACAACCACAACAGAAAACAATATCTCAGCAACATTGCATCTTGATCATCAACAACAACAACAATTGCAGTTTTTTTGTCAAAACATAACATCACGTTTTTAACAAACATAACACAATAATCATCCATCAAACATGCTTTTAAAGTCCCTACATGAAATCTAAACAGTTGGAAGGAGCCCCTTACCGTCGTTACATTTTCTCCCTCGTTTTCGTTACCGCGACTAAAACTAGAGAAACTCCCGCTCGCGTCGTCGCTACCAAAGTTGGTTCTCTAGCACCGTAATCATAAGAGGAGTAACTTTCCCTCTTGACACTCTTCGATTTGAGGCTTGGATTTTGAAGTAATATGGGTTTTGAGTATCCCTTTTTTTTTTTCTCAACCACACAAACAGAACCAAGAAAAGAAAAAGGGAGAGAAGAATGCAGCTCGGGTAGGTAGGAGGAAGTGTTTCTCTTTCTGTTTTACTGATTTTTCCTTTCTCTCACACTTACACACATATATGTATACACATACTTCCCACCTACTATGTATAAATATATATATACATATTATAATTAAAACTTAACCCTCAAGTAACTAAGTACTTCCGTCGCAACTCTATTGACGGATAATTGCCCGGTATTTAATTATTCGTCATAAAATTAAATAATCCTTTGTCGAATAATTTCAGTCAATCTCAAAAATATATATATATATATATATATATGATAATTAATCCGTAAAATAATTTAAACTTGACTGAAAAGTCCTAATAGTTTAAATACAAAATACCTCAAAATTCCGTAAATTAATATTTAAAATTAAGGGTCTTACATTACTACCCCCCTTAAATTAGTTTCGTCCACGAAACTACACGTCGATAAACAATTCAGGATGCTGTTCCCTCATCTTGCTCTCTTGTTCCCAAGTTGCGTCTCTAGTAGTTGGATTCCAAATCATTTTGACTAATGGAACTTCCTTGTTCCTTAACTGTTTAATCTTCCTGTCCTCAATCCTTACAGGTAGCACTTCAAATGACAGGTTATCCTTCAATTGAATTGTGTTTGGCTCGATCACATGTGACATATCCGAAATGTATTTTCTCAACTGTGACATGTGAAACACGTCGTGGATATTGGACAATATTGGAGGTAAAGCAATTTGATAAGCCACTGGTCCAATTCGTGTAGTAATTTGATATGGTCCAATATATTTCAGAGTCAATTTTCTTGATTTAATAGCTCTGCCAACTCCAGTTGTAGGTGTGACCCTTAGAAACACATGATCACCCTGCTCGAATTCAAAAGGTCTGTGACGCTTGTCGGCATAACTCCTCTGACGATCCTGTGAGATCTTCATTTTCTCTTTGATCCTTTTGACCTTCTCTATAGTCTGTTGCACCATCTCAGGTCCTACAATCATACTCTCTCCATCCTTATACCAGCATAAAGGTGTCTGGCACTTGCGTCCATACAAAGCATCATATGGTGCGATTCCAATACTTGCGTGAAAACTATTGTTGTAGGTGAACTCAATCAATGGCAATACATCATCCCAGCTCCCTTTATCATCTAATACACATGCTCTCAATAAATCTTCCAAGGACTGATTCGTTCTCTCAGTCTGTCCGTCTGTTTGCGGATGGTATGCTGAACTCAATTTCAGTTTCGTTCCCAATGCTTCATGCAACGCTCCCCAAAAGTGAGATGTGAATTTCGGGTCACGGTCCGATATGATACTCGACGGTACTCCGTGTAATCTAGCAATCTCAACAATGTAGATCTCTGTCAGCTTATCTACCTTATAGGTGGTCTTTACTGGTAAAAAATGCGCGAATTTAGTTAATCGATCCACTATCACCCAAATAGAATCATTTTTTCTCCTTGTCTTTGGCAATCCCGTTATAAAATCCATGGAAATGATGTCCCACTTCCATTCAGGTATATCCAAAGGTTGTAACATTCCAGCAGGTCGCTGATGTTCCACTTTTTCCTTCTGACAAGTTAAACAAGTTGATACATACTCTGCTACTTGCCTCTTCATTCCTGGCCACCAAAATTTGTCTCAAGTCCTGATACATCTTTGTCGCTCTCGGATGAATACTCAATTTGCTCTTATAAGCCTATTCCAAAATTGTTCTCCTCAAATTTGCAACTTCCGGTACAGAAATCCTCCCATTACATCTCAAAATATTATCTGGTTCAATCTTGAACTCAGTTGTCTTTCCTTGCACTATTAGGTTCCTCTTCTCTTGGATTAATGCGTCATCTTGAGAATTCGCAATGTCCTCGAGTAAACCACTCGAAATTTTTATCATTCCACACTTTAAATGCTTCCCTACAAAACCATCATCAAGTAGAAATCTCACACCGCTTAGAATAATTCCAAAATATAACTTAACAGCATCATCACTTCAGCACACCACAACTATACAAGACTTGACGCTCTATCCACTTACTCCTACGCATGACCAGACAACGATTCCTAACTTACAATCTAACCAAAAGTCTAACCAAAAGCTCTGATACCACAATTGTAACACCCTGATTTTTAACAGCGCGAGTGTATTTTTTTTTTTAAACAAATAAAAGAATTTCAAATTAAAATAAAACCATTAAAGAAATAGTATTAAACTATTTAAAATAGAAAGGCGTCGTAATCCAGAACGACAAAAGTAATTAAATAATTACATCATAATATAACCAAGTAAAATAGTTTTGGAGATTAATATTAAATTATATAAATAGAAAATACACCGGGGCTATGAGACTAGTTTGACAACGCTCATACCCCTGGGGTATTCTCGAAAGACACCTGCACAGAAGTGCTGCTCCCAGAATGCTAACTCTCCCCCATGGTCATATAAAAAATTTGGATCATGGACCCCCGAAAATCACTATCAGAGTACATAATAGATACAATCATCCCAAAAAGAAATAAATACATCAATCAAAGCACTAGGCCCTATACAACAAAACTAATCTGATATGATCATGCACTAAAACTACAATAGCAAGGGTTACCGCCACACCCTCTACAGGTCTCATTCGACACCGTGGCTCGCCTCGACGTGACGTCCTCCTCCTCATCAGCCAAAGAAGGATTAGTCTCCTATGAAGTCAGATCTATCCATGATCTAGGTTGCTTCGGCGGTGCAGAATCTCAAAGCATTCCTCCACTGGCCTAGACGGACCTGGAATGTCGACCTCTGCTGGCGTCGGGCCTTTGTCCTTCTTGTAAGACCCTTAAATTTAAAAATTAAATTATGGATTTAATATGAAGTGTATTTTGGGGATATCTGTAAAATATTTAATATATGTATGTTTTGTGTGAATATATATATATATATATTTATTTTTGGAAGATGAATTAAAATTATTGGATGAAGAGTAAATTAATTTAATTACGAGTAATTAAATTATCGGGCAGTTAATTAAGGAATTATCAGCTAATTGCGACGAAAACGGTTAAGTGCTGGAAAGTCCAGCAATATTATAATATTATTTTTGATGAGGTGGCACATAGATGTGCCTATATATGGACGAGAAAGGACAGAGCAAAGGCAGAAAACCTTTCCTCCTTTACTGCATGTAACAGTAATGTCCCCCTTCTTTATCCCATTCTGATTTCTGTTTCACGTTCAAAAAAAAAAAAGTTCCTCAAAAGTGAGATTACTTGGAAATCCAAGCACCAAAACACCAAGTACCAAGAAAAAAAGTTGTGCCTCTCCTCGTTACGGAGCTAGAGAACCCACTTTGGTAGCGGCAAACGGAGACTTCGCCGATTTTTGACGCAGAAACGTGAACGGGAGTAGAAACGTAACAGGGGTAAGGGCACCTTCCACTTTCTAGTTTGCATTAGTGCTGTAAATGCATACTGTTATGGCATTAATGTTGTTTCATTACTGTTTTTAAAGAAAAACTGTTTTGCATGTCACTTTGAAAGATGAAAAATGCATTATGTTGAGATTTTAACAATCTGTGATGTTGCTGTTTGGTGGTTATCTCAATGTTGTTTTGTCTGTGTGGGAAAGTTGAAAAATGTTTTGCATGTATTTTGAAGATGATCAAAATGAATGTTCATAAAACTGTTTTGCATGTTGTTATAAAATGCGAGAAATGCATTATGTTGATGTTTGATGTTATGTGATGTTTGTTGTTTTGGCTGAAATACATCAGTGATGTTCTGTTTGTGTGAGAAAGCTGGAAAATGCTTTGCATGTTGTTTTGGTAGTGAAAGAATACTGGAAAATACTTTGCATGTTGGTTTGGGAATGCTCAAAATGAAAATGTTTGGAAATGCATGTTCTGTTTTTGAGTTTGACATTCTGTTTTGGGTGATTTAAGCAAAACTGTGATGTTGTTCTAGTGTTGGTGATTATGTTTCTGTTATGGTGAAATAGTCTGGTGATGATGATGGTTTAAAAAGAAAAGGATTTAAAATGGTGGAAGTGTTTTCTGGACAATCTGTTATTGATGAAAAATGTCTAAGTTTTGTGGTTCAAAAGAGTGGTCGAACTATTTTGGGGTTGTGTTGGTTTTTCAAAGGAAAAAGTTTGAAAATGTGTTGAAGTTTCAGGAAAATTTCACTAAATTCGAAGGTGTATTCGAATATGGCATGAGCGTATTTGAATACAACCTAAAAAGCTTCTGTTTTATTCAAATTTTTGAACTTGTATTCGAATACAAGCTTCTGTATTCGAATACAGATGAAGGATTTTTGCTTATGACTTAGCATCTGTGTTCGACTACGACCCTGTCGTATTCGAATACAGAAGTGAAATTTTAACACTGTATTCGCATCTGTATTCGAATACAACACCCTCGTATTCGAATACAGGGATGCTGATTTTCACTATTTTTGCTTCTGTACTCGAATACAAGGGAGCTGTATTCGAATACAGATTCGTGTTTTTCCAGAAAATCAAGTTTCAAGCAGTGTCATGTGAACTTTAAGTGTTGGGGAACATTGGGAAGGTTTGAAATGATTCAAAATGGAGTTTTTGAAACAGTTTTGAAGAGGAGATGATGAGGTTCTTGAAACCTTTAATGATGTTGGGAAAATGTTGAATATACACTATTTTGTCTTCTATATTCGAATACAAGTATGCTGTATTCGAATACAGAGTGTTGAAATTGCAGTTTTAGCTTCTGTATTCGAATACAAGGGATCTGTATTCGAATACAGATTCGTGTTTTTCAGAAATCCAGAGTTTTAAACATTGTTTTATAAACTTTAAGTGTTGGGGAGCATTGGGAAGGTTTGTGACAAATTAAAATGGAGTTTTGTGATAATTTGAAGTGGTAATGATGAAGCTTTTGAGACCTCTACTGATGTTGTGAAAATATTGATTTTGCACTGTGACAGCCATCTATATTCGAATACAAGGAAGCTGTATTTGAATACAGAGTGTTGATTCTGCACTGTTTTGGCTTCTGTATTCGAATACAGATTCGTGTTTTCCAAAAATCTCAGTTTTAAATACTGTTTTATGAATTTTAAGAGTTGGGGAAACATTGGGAGGACTTATGATAATTAAGAATGGAGTTTTGACATAATGTGAAGTGGTAATGATGAGATGCTTGAATGTTTTATTATTGATGTGATGATAATGAATTTAATTGTGTTGAGATATTTTGGGGAAATGATTGAAAGGTTGAATTTTACTGATGTTGTATACTGTTTTCAATGAAGAGAAAACATTGCATGTTCATGCACTGCATAGTCTGGTGGTACCCGCGATGGGCCACAGAGTAATGCGTAAACGTGCTGATCTGTTGAGCGATTGCACGAGTGCTAGTCTGTTGAGCGACTGCACTGGTACTGGTCTGTTAAGCGACTGGACCCTGAAATGCGCAAAAACGTGCTGATCTGTTGAGCGATTGCACGACTGCTGGTCTGTTGAGCGACTGCACTGGTACTGGTCTGTTGAGCGACTGTACCTTGGTATATGTAAAACGTGCTGGTCTGTTGAGCGACTGCTTGAGTGCTGGTCTGTTGAGCGACTGCTTGAGTGCTGGTCTGTTGAGCGACTGCACGAGTGCTGGTCTGTTGAGCGACTGCACTGGTGCTGATCTGTTGAGTGATTGCACCCTGGTCTTGAGGGCTGTTAAAGTCAAACATATTTAAATTATGCTGGTCTGTGAGTGACTGCACCTTGGTAATTCCATGAAGTTGAATACATGAGCATATACATATTGCATCGGGGTGATTGACCGGTGGGTCACGATTTGGATATATGTTGATGATTGGAAATTGATGTGTGTAAGTACTTTATAAAATCTGAATTTATGATGAATGATTGTGATTGCTGAAGTGTTAGTTGTATTTACAATATGTTTTCCATATTAATTGGTGGCTGTTTGAAAAGGCATACATGTCATGAAATTTCAAAATGAGCATCCTTATTTATCATCGTTATTATATGATATGCCATGGATATGTTTGTTACTGTGATATAAATGCTATGTGTTAATTGTTAATTTCAGTCGGTGACCCTTTACTATTATTGTGGAAAATTGGGCTTTGCCTTCAAATGATACCCAAACCCGTCCCACCGACGGTTACACTAACGACGGAGACGTCATTAGTTTCCCCTGATTTTCACGTACAGGGTATTCGTGGACAACGTAGAGGGACAGACCACGGGGGTGAAGACGAGACTTGTGGAGGAGGCGGTGGAAATTACATGCTACTGTAGCTTAATGCATGATCAGACTAGACTTTTGTATAGGGTCTTGAGTTTGGGAAATGTAATTGGTTATTTTGGGAATTGTATAACTTTTCCGCTAATATTTTTCCGCACTCTGATAATATTTTGGTGGGTTCAGGATATAGCTGTTGGATGTATCTTTATTTTGATATATTTTGAAGAATTAAATTCCCAAAATAAGTTACTTAATTAATCGTGATGTAATTATTTAATTACTTCTCTATTTTGGATTACGATGTCGAACGATATTTAATTTGAATTGATTTTAATCATTGTGAAGTAAATTGAAAAAAAATTCTTTTATTAATTTCGGTAAAAAAAAAATATACACTCGCGTTGTGTTTTAAACTCGGGGTGTTACACTTCTCACCCGCCTTTGGCTCAGGCACCACATCTCCTGCTACAATGGTGGGAGTCACCACACCTATAGTGGCCTCCGTCTCCATCCCAGCTGTTGGACCCTCTGCGTCTCCAAATACTCCGTACGCCACTAGTACCAGTCCAGAAGGTACCAGAAAATCAATTCGCGCGTGAGTGTGCTCCACAAAAGACACTGCCCCGATGATCCTGCTAGTCCTCACCAATCTCCCCGTATACGTGGCCCTGTTGAGGCGGGGTCGTACACCCAAGCAGTCGGCACGTGACGATCAAGGAAATCTAACGACTTTTCCGTCGTTAGTGTAACCGTCGGTGGTACGGATTTGGGTATCATCTTATGGCAAGGCCCAATTTTCCACAATAATGTAAAGGGTCACCAACCGAAATTAACAATTAACATTTAGCAGTTATGTCAAAGATAACAAATACATACATGGCATGTTCCAGCACTATAACAACAGTGTTAAAATAAGTATACTCACTTATTAAAATGTATAACATCTACATTTTTGAGAAACAAACGATTTAACATACAAATCATGTTGCAAGTCCAAAAACAATCAACAATCACAATAACTCATTGGAAACTTAGAATTGTAAGGTACTTGCACATATCGATTCCCACACATCAGCTCGTATCAATCATGACTCTCAGGTCAACCATCCCAATGCAATGTGTCTATGCCAATGTACACAACTCTGGAATTTCCAGGATGAAAACCTTCCTTGAAAGGTGCGTAAATCATAATTGTACCGCCTATCACAGGCCAAACTACTAATTACCTAGGTGCAGTCACTTCATAGACTAGCACGATTTACTTGTGTAGCCTATCACAGGCCCTACACATAAGTTAAATCCCCGTAAGGATAAGATGGACCGTCAAATACACGCGGAACCACCCTGTAGCCCATCACGGTCACTACTTAACTTCGTGGCCCATCACGGTAACCACATGACAACAAAACCCTCCTCGAAGGGGCGTAAATCGTAGTTGTACCACCTATCACAGGCCAAAGTACTAATTACCAAGGTGCAGTTGCAACATAGACTAGCACGATTTACTTGTGTAGCCTTTCACATGCACTACACATTAGTTAAATCCTTGCACGGATAGAATGGACTATCAAATACACGGGGAACCACCTTGTAGCCCATCACGGTCACCGCTCAAACTCTATGTCCCATCGCGGTCACCACCTGACTATGCAATGCATGAGCATACTCTATCTCTCTTCACTGAAATAAGTACATAAATGCAAATATGGAACTCGTAAACTTCATCACCACATCAAACAATCTCAAAGAATCTCATATAGTTTATCATATGCCTTACAAATGTTTTCCAAATAATTAAGTGCATAAACAAATGTTTTAAAATAGAATTTTTGACAAAAATCCAATCTGTATTCGAATACAGCTTCCATGTAGCCGAATACAGATGCTAAAAAAGTGGCAAAATCAGCAATTCTGTATTCGAATACAAGGTTGTCGTACCCGAATACAGATACGAAGTCAGTAGCAAAATCTGTAATTCTGTATTCGAATACGAAGTTGTCGTAGCCGAATATAGATGCGAAGTCAGAAGCAAAAACTGCAATTCTGTATTCGAATACAACAGGGTCGTAGCCGAAAACAGATGCTAAGTCAGTAGCAAAAATCACGTAATTGTATTCGAATACGGAGTGTCCTATTCGGATACGAGGTTCAAAATTTGAATAAAAACTGAAATTTTACAGATGTGTATTCGAATACGCTAGTGCCATATTTGAATACATCTTCAAAAATAATGGGATTTTCCAGAAATTTGAATCCAGTTTCAATCTTTGTTCTTTGAAAAACCAACACAAACACCATAACCCAATGACAACTTCTTTAACCACAAAACTTAGAACATCATCAACACAACATAAATGATTTTCTTGCTCATTAACAACAACTGAACACAATACTTCAGCAAACATGCATCTTGGTCATCAACAACAACAAACAAAACATCATCAACACAACAACACAACAACTTCCTTTACAACAAAACTCAGAATCATCATTAACGCAACAAAAATGATTTCTTGCTCTACAACCACAACAGAAAACAATATCTCAGCAACATTGCATCTTGATCATCAACAACAACAACAATAGCAGTTTTATTGTCAAAACATAACATCACGTTTTTAACAAACATAACACAATAATCATCCATCAAACATGCTTTTAAAGTCCCTACATGAAATCTAAAAATTTGGAAGGAGCCCCTTACCTTGGTTACGTTTTCTCGCTCGTTTTCGTTACCGCGACTAAAACCGGCAAAACTCCCGCTCGCGTCATCGCTATCAAAGTTGGTTCTCTAGAACCGGAATGATAAGAGGAGTAAATTTCCCTCTTGACACTCTTCGATTTGAGGCTTGGATTTCGAAGTAATGTGGGTTTTGAGTATCCCCTTTTTTTTCTCACCCACACAAACAGAACCAAGAAAAGAAGAAGGGAGAGAAGAATGCAGCTCGGGTAGGTAGGAGGAAGTGTTTCTCTTTCTGTTTTACTGATTTTTCCTTTCTCTCAAACTTGCACACAGATATATATATACACATACTTCCCACCTACTATGTATAAATATATATATACATATTATAATTAAAACTTAACCCTCAAGTAACTAAGTACTTCCGTCGCAACTCTATTGACGGATAATTTGCCCGGTATTTAATTATTCGTTATAAAATTAAATAATCTTTCGTCGAATAATTTTAGTCAATCTCAAAAAAAAAATATATATATATATATATATATATATATTTGATAATTAATCCGTAAAATAATTTAAACTTGACTGAAAAGTCCTAATAGTTTAAATACCAAATACCCCAAAATTCCGTAAATTAATATTTAAAATTAAGGGTCTTACATGGCTCATCATCACAGCCACCTAGTTGTGGTTGAATAAAATTATTGTATGTCATATTCCTTTTTATTGTTACTAATTTGAAATGATTTTGTCAATCTTGTGTTAATACTAACTAATTCTGCCAAACTTTTTAGATTTGGATGTTTTTGAATTTTTTGAAGTCACACAAATATCTGAAATATTGACTTGGCTCTATGACAATATCAACACGAGTTTTTTGGGAATGGTATAAACTGTTGTTCTGCCTAGTAAGTTACTATTGTTATATCTTATTATTGTTTTATTTGCCCATTTGATTATATCAATTTAAGTTAGATTAGTGTAATTGTGTATGGACCAAAGTTAGTAACCAAAATTGTTAGTAACCACAACTACAAATGTTACTCTGTTAGCAATCTAAATTGTCTGTTAGCAATATAAATTGCCTGTTAGCATTTCTGTTATAAGCAAGAACATAAGTTTAATTTTTTATTCTTATATAATTACCCTTCTATTTCCCAACAGCTGGTGCTTGATATTCCAAGACTGATTTTGCTGCAAGTCATAGAAGAACAAGTGTTTTATCATATGTATGTTACCTTTTATCTTAAGTCAATTGTGAACTATTAGAATTTTATTTTTAATAAAATTAAAGTACTGAATATGAATATTGATTCTCTAGGTTGATGGAATTCTTGAAGATTGCTTGGTGTTAAATCTTTATTTAACATTAGCTAAGTTAGTAGCAACAATATATATTATTTTGAACAATATATATAGGTATGTCAACTTGATTTCTTAGTTTGACCTTACTGTTGATTCAAAATGAATGATCTAATCATGTTGATTGCATTATTTTTTTATTCAAACTAGGCTACTATACATGAAACTAAGCTAAAGTGGAATTTGACATTACCAAGTCTGGAAATTTTTAATGTTGATTGCAAACAAGGTATTGAATTATTTTTACTATGGCACACATCAGTAGCATATTTGTACAATGATTTTGAATATTAATTTTTGCTCTAATTTTTTAGGTTGGCAATGAGAACAAATTGGAAACATATATTGATATTTGTATTGTCATAGAGTCAATTGAAACTATCTAACGCAGTCGGAATCACAAAGGATTAGCAAGCGCTAAATCCAAAAGAACAAACAAGCTCTGGAATCCACCAGAAAAGAGAAAACTCTCGAAATTAATTATTTTATTAAAAGATACCTTCTGTTACACCATAGAAAGTCTTTAAGTAACTAAACGAAACCCTAGTGCGAAAATTAGGCAAAACAGTCAAAGTCCGAAATTACAGGAAAAACTTAAAATGTCGTTTTGAGGCCCAAGACGAGCCCAAAAAGGATCTGGAGCCCATATGTCATAGCAAAGCGGTGAGTTGTGTTTGTGGCGCGATTCCCTTTCCGGAAAGGTATAATAATAGACAATCTGACACCAGACGATCGTTTTCTGCATTTCCCGCTGCGTTTGTCCACAAAGCCGTTTCTTCCTCGATTCTGGCCGCGAACCTTTCTTCATCACTATCAATATTTTCCAACAAGTGTGTATTAATATTAGACTTTATGTATAATTTGAATTTGAAAGTGTGTATTAATATTAGACTATATCTATAACTTGAATCTGGCTGAGCTGTTGAAAAACCAAACTGTTGTATTCTGTTGGACTTGAAAAACAAGGATTGTGTAAAACTTTTAGTTGTAAGCTGTTGTATTTGTATGTTATTGTATGTTATGTGAATGTAGTTGTAAGTTGATTTGTTGTAGTTGTAAGCTGTTGCATTATGGGAATGTTATTGTATGTTATATTGTGAATGTTAGTAGCCCAATTTTAAAGGAAAAAATGAATACAAATTTTGACTTTAAATGGCTCAAAAGTGGCCTTAGAATGGATAAAAAAACTACTACTTTCTTGGGAAATCACAAAAAAATAGTTAGTTATTTTGATAAACATGTTATTGGGTAAAAATATTTGAATGGCCCAAACAATGATCTCACCCGACTGTAACTATCCGTTTAACCAGCGACCCATTGTACCCGCAACCCGCAAACTCGATTTCTGTATTAGGCAAAATTGAGCTTCTGTTTGTCAACCGTAGATTGGGCCGGTTGGTGTTTTTGAGCCCGAACCCGCCCTACTCCGCCCGTTGTCTAGCCCTAAGTACATCAACCTCATATGTACTAGCACTCACGCTATTAAAATAGTTAATAACCAACTAACTATGACACTAAACAGAATTAACTGATATTTGAGTTAACTTATAAAAAAAATACTAACATTTGAATTACACTACAACATATCCCCTTAATCAAGCAATGATGCAACTCCAAAATTCTCCCTTAACTCCGAAAACCTATCAGTTTTAAGTAGTTTTGTAAACACATCTCTGCTACTTGTAATTTAGTGTTGCAATGTATCAATTCCATCATTCCTTTGTTCACTTGATCTTTAAGAAAGTGAATTTTTTATTCCATTAGCAATTGGATTATTTGCCAAATTTATAGAGGATTTGCTGTCTACTAACAATTGCATTGGTTTTTTGTATTTAGGGTTGTGCAAAAAATATAGTTAATTGGACGATATTAATAAATCGTATTGCACCGCATCACAAAAAAATCAAACTTTTAAATAGTTGATGAATTAAATCACATATTTCAAACAATCCAACTAACCAAACTTAATTCAAAAACTAGTTTAACAATTTTAATTTTTTTTTAATCTCAATTCAGATTTTTTTTCTTACAAAATCTTCGAATTTGTTATTCTCCAAAAAAAATATTGAAACTTTTTTAAAAAAAAAAAATTTAAATAATTTTTTTTCCTGAAAAATTTGAGAAAAAAAATCGAAACTTTTTTTCTGAAATTTTTTTTATCCTGAAATATTTTATATCTATTTTTCTTGAAAAAAATTGAAAAATTTTGCCAAAAGAATTTTGAAAATTTTTTTTATTTGGAAATTCTTGACATATATTTTTCTCGAAAAAAATCAAAAACATTTTTCTTGAAAAAAGTTGATATTTTTTATCAAAAGAATTTCAAAATTCTTTTTCCGAATAACTAGTTTAAAACCGACTTTAACTAAAAATTTGTTCAAAATAATAAACTGATTTATATTTATAAACCAATTTCAAATCGGTTCAGAACTGCATTGATTTTGATTTGAAAATGATTTTCAAGAACCGAACCAAACTATTAATATGATCCAACACGGTTCAGCTTTTGCACCATGAACACCTTTACTTATATTCAATCTTTAATTATTTGAGTAATGATTCCAGCCATAGAATTTGACATGTTGCTTGGGCTGCAGCTAGGGCCGACAACAACCAACTCAAACATAGTTCGAGATTCGACTCAACAATTAATTCGTTGAACTTAATTTGTGAATCAAATGATTGAACTAATAATTGAGTCCGTTAACTAAATGAGTTGAACTTGAATTCTATATAGTTCGACTCATTTGGTTCACTGACTCAATTATATATATAGGAAGCGACGACATTAAAAACATTTTGTTAATGTGAGAAACTAGATCAAATGAATACAAGCATAAGAACTTATTTAATGAAAACAAGTGGACCAGATTAATTCCTCATTTTCTTAGTCCTCGTACAGCGTAAAAACTAAAAGCAAATTGGATTTATTAATTAGGTTTCATTTTATTTCTAATGCTCTACTATATACAAAACTTCAATCTCTCTTTCTCTCCCTCTCAACTAAGATTTTCAAATTAGGATGTCAGGGGGTATGTATAAATTATTTTATTTTATTTCAAGTCCTTTTTAATAATTTATAATACTGAATTAGGATTTTGGTTTTATCCAGGATTTTTATGTCGTTGCTAGGGCTGTACTAATGTTAAGTTTGGAAGCCAAGTATAGAACCTTAAAATCTATATTTTCCACTTTCATTGGGTTTAGTATACTCTAGGATTATCCTTTATATAATTAAATTACATATTCAAACTCCTAGAAAATTATCAGTAATTAAGGTGTAACCATAATTATTGATGGGTCCTGTTGGAATCAAGTTAAGTGGGGAAGTAATGAGAGAATCATTTATTCACCTTCTTTCAAATATTTAAATAAAAAATAATGGCGGGGAAGAGATTTCTGACACATTAGGATAGTTTGGATAAAATAGGTTAATATATATATATATATATATATATATATATATATATATATAGAGTGACCCAAACCATACTAGAGATAAAAAACTTAAGGAGAGCTAATGCTCATTAGGAACTCATAAGATTATTGACGAGGTTACGTCGACCTTACACCATTTATCATATGATTGATCTATTGAATAATATATGTTTGATGTTTTGTTTGTGTTTGTTGTTTGCCCTAAATGTGCTATGTGATACGTTTATACTTGTGTTTGTTAGATTAAGTAAGGCTCACTAACCTTGATGGGATGGAATGAAAGTGTATTTCTATTAGTTAAGGAATGGTGAGAATAAGAATGGAATTAACGACACTCAACCTACGTGACTAGTTTGTGATGAATTGGAATGATTAAGTAATATGAATATGAATTGTTGGTACTTATTAGCTGTAAAATAGAGTTCATATATTTGCATTTGTGTGGTGAAGTCCAATGCAAATGTGTATGCTCACAAGGTTGATTTATTGGTTGCATTCCGTCGAGGATTATTTGCATGTGTGGTTGGTTCCTATAAACATGTTTTCGACCAAAATTGACTTATGACATTTAGACTCGACGAGAAGTCAAATGGCGTATGATCTTTGAAGTTTAGTACCCCTTTTTGAACAAAGTCCCTAATAAAGTGGTGTTTGATCTCTATGTGTTTAGCTATAGAATGTAGTATAGGGTTTTTGGTTAGGCAAATGGTAGAAGTGTTATCACAATAGATGGGAATGTTGGTTTTTAGTATTTTGTAGTCTTCTAGTTGATGTTTCATCCAAAGTAGTTGAGAACTGTAGCCAACTGCTGAAATGTACTCAGCCACTGTTGTTGACATTGCAATAGTGTTTTGTCTCTTACTTGACCAACATATTAAGTTGTCACGTAAAAAGGTGCAGTTTCCACTAGTGCTCTTTCTCTCAAGTTTATCTCCAGCATAATCAGAATCACAGTATCCAATAAGTTTGTACTTAGGAGATTTCTTGTAGAACAAATTAAGGTTGGTAGTGCCTTTTAGGTATCTAAGGATTCTCTTAATAGCTGTTAAATGTGATTCCCTAGGGTCAGATTGAAATCTCGCACATACACTAAACATGATGTCAGGTCTAGAAGTAGTAAGGTAAAGTAGGGATCCTATCATTCCTCTATAGGTTTTTTGGTCAACTTTTTGGCACGAATCATATTTTTCAAATGTACAAGTAGGGTGCATTGGTGTAGCCATAGGTTTGCAATCACTCATCTTGAGAAGCTCTTTTGTATATTTAGTTTGATGAATGTATATACCTTTTTGACTTTGCTGAATTTGTATCCCTAAGAAGAACTTAAGGTCTCCCATCATACTCATTTGAAATTCATACTGCATTAATTTAGAAAATTCTTGGCAAAGAGTGCCATTAGTAGATCCAAAAATAATTTCATCAACATAAATTTGAATAATAAGAATGTCATCTTTTATTGATTTTCTAAAAAGTGTATTGTCTACTTGTCCTCTTTCAAAGTTATTTTTAAGAAAGAAGTTACTAAGTCTATCATACCACGCCCTAGGTGCTTGTTTTAGACCATACATAGATTTTCTAAGTTTAAAAACATGATTTGGAAATTCAGAAATTTCGAAACCTGGGAGTAGTTTAACACAGACTTCTTCACTTATATAACTATTTAGGAAAACACTTTTAACATTCATTTGAAATAATGTAATGTTATTATTTGTAGCAAAATTATGTAGGATACAAATAGCTTCTAACCTGGCATTGGAGCAAATGTCTCAATGTAATTGATGCCCTCTTGCTGACTGTAGCCTTGTGCGACAAGTCTTGCCTTGTTTATGACCACTTCATCTTTTTCATTTAGCTTGTTTCTGAAAACCCAATTGGTCCCAATAATGTTGTAATCTGGTATAGGTACTAGATCTCAAACATTATTTCTCTCAAATTCATTTAACTCTTCTTGCATTGCAATAATCCATCTATCATCTGCCAATGCTTCACCAATAGAGGTAGCTCAATTAATGAGAGTAAGCCAAACAAACTGGTGTCTTTAAGTGATGATCTGGTCCCCAAAGGATCACTTGCACTTCCAATTATTAGAGTTTCAGGATGAGATGACTGGTACTTCCATCCAGATCTTTCTTCTGACTTATCTTGACTATTTCTGACTTGATTATATTCATCCTTTAAAGATTTATCATATTCTTCTGATTTGCTTGTATTCTCTATTTTTTCAAGTTCTTCTGGTTGGTTTGCATCAACTTTCTTTGGTTATGGTAAACCTACACTATCATCATCTTGCTTTGACTTTTCAAGGTCAAGTTGTTTTCATCAAATTTAACATGTATGGATTCTTCCACAATATGTGTTTCCCTATTAAACACTCTATAAGCCTTGGATCTTTCAGAGTATCCATGAAGGTACACTTTTGAGATCGAGAACCAAATTTACCAATGTTATCTTTAGTGTTCAACATATAACAAGTACAACCAAATTGTTTAAAATAAGAAATGTTAGGCTTTTTACCTTTCCATAATTCATATGGTGTTTTATTCAATATAGATCTAATATAGACTCTATTTTGAATATAACATGCAATATTAATTGCTTGAGCCCAAAAGTGTTTTGCAATATTCATATCATTTAACATGGTTCTGGCCATTTCTTGGAGTGATCTATTCTTTCTTTCTACAACTCCATTTTCTTGGGGTGTTCTAGGAAATGAGAAGTTGTGAGAGATTCCATTCTCATCACAAAAACTTTCAAAGAACTTGTTTTCAAATTCTCTTCCATGATCACTTCTAATTGTTACAATCTTAAGAACTTTTTCATTTATGATTTGTTTTTCAAAATGTGATAAACACATTGTGGGATTCATCCTTACTTCTTAAATTTTTTACCCATGTCCACCTAATGTAATCATCTACTATAACAAAGTCATATTTCTTTCCACTTAGAGAGGCTGTTTTCATTGGCCCAAAGAGATCTATATGTAAGAGGTCAAAGGGCTTTGAGGTAGAGACTGAGTTCTTAGGGGTAAAGGAGTTTTCTGTTTATTTTACCTTTTGACAAGCTTCACACATAATTTCAATGTATTAACTAAGCTTAGGTAGACCTCTTTCTAGTTGAAGTTTATTCAGTTTTGAAATTAATCTAAGTTTTGCATGACCTAATCTTTTGTGCCAAATTAATTTCTCTTCAATTACTAACATAAGACATTTAACCTCTTGTTTCTCTAGACTAAACAAATTTATCTTATAAATGTTGTTTTGCCTCTGACCTATGAAGAGTACAAATCCATCCTTCTGACTAATTTCCTTGCATGTTTTTTGATTGAATATAATATCATAATTATTATCACTTAACTGACTAATACTTAACAAGTTATGCTTAAGACCTTTAACCAACAAGACATCTTTAATAGAAGAGGAAGTACCATTACAAACTGTACCTTGACCAATGGTCTGACCTTTTTTATTTCCTCCGAAAGTCACTCTGCCTCTTTTGCTCAAAGTTTGTTCATGGAACATAAACTTTTCTCCTGTCATATTTCGCGAGCATCCACTGTCCAAGTACCATGATTGGTGTTTTAACTTGATTGCTGAGGACATCTGCAACAAAAATAATTTTGTTCTTAGGTACCCAAATTTGGTTGGGTCCTGGTTTGTTAGTCTTGAAATGTTTCTTGTCTTTCCATGTATTTGACATGGGACAAGATAATTTGGAGTGACATTTCTTAGAGAAAACAGTACACAAGATATCAGATGGAATATGTTTAGGTTCAGTTACAGTTTCTTCAAATCCTATACCTTTTTTTACCATTTCTACTAACTCCATAAATCATATAAGCAAGAAAATCATAAAATACTTGTTCATGCATATCAGAGTTACATGTGGTATTTTCAATTGATGTTGAACTACGGTTACTTTTTAGAGTTAAATTTTCAGCTTTAAGTTCAGCAATATTAGTTTTCAAATTTGCATTCTCTGCTTTAAGTTCAGTAGTATCAGTATTAAGAGTTGTATTTTCTGTTTTATGTTTAGTAATATCAGTTTTCAGAGTTGCATTTACTGTTTTAAATTCTGCACTTTGATCCTTTAAAACATTAACTTTTTTAGTTAGATTTTTATATTCTTTCCTAAGTGTTTTCAGTTTTAAAGACAATTTGTGATTATTATTTAAAAAATCATTTATAGCAGTAATTAAATCAGACTGAGTAAATTCAGAAAATACCTCAATTTCTTTATCTGCTGATTCACTTCCAAAGTCAGAATTTGTGTTGGATCCAAAGGTAGAGTTGGTATGAGCCATCATAGCCAAATTTGCTTGTTCACCGTCAGAGGATTCATCAGAATCATCCCATGTAGCCATCAAACTCTTCTTCTTGGGTCTGGAATCTTTCCTCTGGTGTTTCCCTTTCTCCATATTTGAACATTCTGACTTGATATGTCCAGGTTCATTGCATCCATAGCAAATGATGCTTTTCTTGTCATATTTATCATCATTTCCTCTGTTGGATTGCTTGGAATATCTTTGGGGAAATTTCTTCTTTCTATTGTGCCACATCTTTCAAATTTTTCTAGTTATGAAAGCAATCTCCTCTTCCTCTAAGTTCAGATTCTGATCATCTAAATCACTATCTTCTGATTCTGATGTGGCTTTTAGAACCTTCTTCTATTGGAATTTGGAGGCCAGAATCTTGTTCTTCTTCTTGGGCTCATCTTCTTCAAGCTCAATTTCATGTGATTTGAGAGAGCTGATTAATTCTTCCAGCTTTAGAGTATTCAGATCCTTTGCGTCCTGAATGGCAGTGATCTTAGGTCTCCACTTGCTTGTCAGACTCCTAAGGATTTTCTTCACATGATCAACAGTAGTATAACTCTTCTCAAGTACCATTAATCCTGAGACCAGGGTCTGGAATCTAGAAAAGATTGTTTCAATGTCTTCATTTTCTTCCATCTTGAATAACTCATACTTTTTGACTAGGAGGTTGGCCTTTGCTTCTTAAACTTGCTTGCTTCCTTCATAGATCAGAATCAGATTATCATAAATACTCTTTGTTGTCTCCTTATTGGTGCACTTGTCAAACTCCTTGAAGGTGATTGCATTTATCATGTATGTTCTGGACTTATGATGCATCTTGTACATCTTCTTAGAATTTTTATTTCAATACCATCAATATTCTTTGGAGCAATATAACCATCTTCCACCAAGTCCCAAAGTTGAGGATCTTGTGAAATATAGAAACTTCTCAGCCTACCTTTCCAATACTCAATGTTCTCCATCAAACAGAGGTGGTATGTTGATGTTTCCTCGGACAACATCTTCACTGAATCCAGACATATTGAATCCTTATATCTTTTCTCAAACACTGTAAGGTGCTTAGCCTTGAGACCGAGCTCTGATGCCAATTGAAGGTGCAAATACAAGAAAGGGGGGTTGAATTGTGTTTGCCAAAGTTGTTACCTTTTTGATAATTTATAAATAAATTAAAAACTAGTTTGGTTTTTGGTGACTTACTTGGAGTAGAAGAAATCGGATTCAGAGGCAGCAAGCAATGATAGCATAATTAATTTGACACATAGATTTATCTTGGTTCACCACTAATTTGGCTACATCCATTCCCCTCATTCAAAAGGCTTTAATCCACTAACTCAAATACCTTGAATTACAAAGCACATGACTCTCCAAACCAGTCTTCCCAAACAGTCTGACAACCCCAGACTTTTGAGGAACAACACCACCTTGACCCTACAAGCCAAGTATTCTCCTAACAACCTGACAACCCCAGATTGAAGAAGGAACTAAACCACTATCGGGTTGGATGCAAGAGATTGGAACTTGAGTAGTTGCTTCTGAAAAGCTGATAATAATAATAACTCTCACACTCTAAGAAAAGAACACTCCGGAAATATTTCTAACTTGAAACAAGTATTTCTCTCTTTGAACTCTAAGACTACTCTTTTATGTTTTTCGATGCTTTTCTTCATCAACCTTGAGTATCTATTTATAGTAAAATTTAGGCTTCAATTTGGTCTTTGTTTAATTATGAATTGTATTTTGTTCAGATTGCGTTTGTAAATTCTTCAAATTGATTATGTTCCTTTTGTGTTTAGATTGAGATTGTAAATTCTTCAGATTGATTCTTTTCGTAATTTGTTGTTGATAAATCTTGATCAAATCTTCTTAAAATTTTGATCAAATCTTCTTCAAATCTTAATCAAATCTTCTTCAAATTTTGATCAAATATTCTTTAAATCTTGACCATATCTTCTTTAATACCCTTTGAAGTCAAATATATTGTTCTCATAAAATACTTTTGTTAACATCAAAACTCTAAATGTAAAACCAACTTGGTTCCGAACATAAAGCTTCCTCACACTTAACATTGCCAAACAATTCAGTGTTTCACACACCTTCAACCAATAATGAACTGATTAGTACAAAGATCCAAAACCTTATTTGAGACTAACCATTCAGCCTACTAGGGTATTCCTATACTATGGCTTTATTTTCTCTAACCAGTTTTAATATACTCTTCTTATCTTGCTTTAAAACAATAAAGGTTTGAAAATCTTTATCGAGAGACAACGTCTTTTAAAACTTAACTTTGAATAGTTCACACTTACTTTTTAAAATAACATCTTTAAATACTTAAATTTTTCACTAGCCTTTTTTAACCAAAATTTGACCAATAAAAAGAAGTGGAAATACTCGATTTTTTCTTCTCTTTAATATGACAACTCTTAGACTTTCAATTAAAAAAATAGGGACCATTTTAGAGATCAAATCATTACTATCAAGAAAATTTTTCTTGGTCTCATGAACAAAATCCAAACATTTTTCTTCTTTATTTTTTAAACAATCATAAAAACACACCTTTTCCATCCACTATCTTGACAACTAATCTTTGAAAGCAACTTACTAAACAAACTATTTGTTCATAAATTCCAACACTTTATGATATTAAAATTTGATCCATAACTCCAAACCACTTTATTTTTCATTATTTACCCTTATTCGTTAGAAAATTAAACAACGGGTAATTTTTATAGACAACTGTAAAATTTATTTTTGAACTCTTCTACAAGAATTTTATCATAGGCTAATTTTATTATAAGTGTAATAAAACATTTTTAATTCTAATTATCTTCGAATTAAGATATTTGATAGTACAAATTCATTGTTTTTAGAAAATCCAAACAGAAGTAAAATGTTACTACAACATATATTGAAACTATGAGTCTTACATAAAGTCAAACTGCTACATGTACAAATGCAATACGTTTTGCACATTTCAAATGACTCTGTCACTGAATATATTTTTAAAATGAAGAAGTTGATGCTGATGTTCAAGTTAATAAAATAAGCCCATATTGACAATGAACTCATAAGTACGTTGACAATGACGATTATGACAATAGAGAAGATCTAACACTATGTTCATAAGTTAAATATCGTATAATTTGTCTGAAAGATCAAAACAGAGAGAAAGAAAAAACACATTAATATTTGAAAGAATATATAAAAAAAGTCATGAAAATGATATTCAAATTGTATATCCTCTTTATGGAAAGTCAATGGAAATGTCTATAAATCAATAAAGAACTGGAAAAAATAGTTCAAAATGAACTATGATACTTAAATGAATATATGGTTTAAATTGTAATATGCTCTCAACAAGAGTTAGAATCCTAGGACTAACTTTGTGTCAATTTAGATACAAACTTTTAATGTTGTAAATCTGTTGAGTAATGACTATGTCATTTGTGATAAAGGAAAGTTTGAAGAGATGTGTAAACACTTGGATCCTCGCCAAGTAGTTTCCATATTGTTTTTCAAAAAAGATTTCAAAATATATTTAGTGTGTTTTGTGTTTAATCATTCTTTTATGATATTTTGAGTTATGCCTTAGAAATCACATTATTTAAAAACTTCGGACACTTAAAGAAAATAACAAATATGGATGTTCATATACTAACTTGAGTAGTTCAAGATAGTATTTAAACAGGCGATTTGCGTACACTAACTTGAGGAGCTCAAGATAGTACTTAAACAAGCGATTTGCGTAAAATATAGCTAGAAACTCAGTCAAGCTTCAATTATCATATTGTTAGATTTGTCTTTTAAAACTCTTGATTGTAACTTTTAAAATACTTCAATGAAAATTGTTAATGATTTTAATATTTCCTCAAGGTAAATAAATCAATCAAAAAAGAATAACTAGAAAACTCAAACTTAGACTCATCTTATGATGAGAATAAGCTTTTGAATACATCAAGAAGGTTGATGCAACTCGTGTAACTATGAAAAAGCATTTCAACATTTTTATGATTAACCATGAGAAAGAATTTCAACACTGAAGATATTGGAAAACACAAGAAAGGAGGAGAGGGGTTGAATTGTGTTAACCATTTTAAAAATCTTCTTTATTTGTTAAAATAAATTCTTTTTCCAATAGCTTATCTTCGATTAACCAAAAACACTTAACAAAAGACAAAAGATAAGAAAAAAAGAATTAAAACACAAAAAATAATGATATAAGGGATAAGAAAAATACACATATATATATTTTTTTACTATTGTTGCACAAAAAGTTCGCAATAATTGTTGCTACATCTAGTTTTCTCCTTAAAGAAAGATTTTTTCCTACTACAATGAGGGACTTAATCGACTAGTGTTTTATTAAGGCAGCCTTTCCAAACTTTGAGTATTCTCTAAAATTCTCCAAGCTAAGTATTATTTTCTTGCTCTCCAAGAATTGAGTATTATCAAGCATTTCCAAGAAAATTGCACTAAAATGTCTCTAGGCAACAAAAAGTACAAACTCTTGATTCCTCAAGAATTCTGGCTACACTCGCCGTTGAGTTAAGTTTGTATAGTCCCTCTTCAGACTTAGTATTTTACTAAATTCCTCTTTAGGTTACCCACTAGAGACCTTCTATTCTTCAAAATAATCCTAGCAAGACCTCTATTCTGTTGAAGAATCAAATGTTTACACATCTCTCTAGACTTTCCTTTATCCCAAAGCAGGTAGCTACTACTAGGCCGATTTACAATATGGTTACAAGTTTGTGTCTAACATAACAAAAGGTTTGTCATAGGATTCTAGTCTCTCGTTGAGAACATATTACAATTTAAATCCTATATCAATTCAAGTATCACAATTTATTCAATTTAATCATGATTGTACTTGGTTGATTTATAGAGATTTTTAATTACTCTCTTAAGAAAGAATATTACAATTTGAATATCATATTCATGGCATTTTTTGATATATTTTTTTGAATATGGTAAATCCTTTTTATTTTCTCACTATTCACGCTACCATTACATATATATAGGGCAAAACCCTAAGGGTAGCAGGGAAATGAGTAAGCACTAGACCCAAAGAATTGAGTCGTAATTTGTTGATCCCTTAGAGCTCACTCTCTTCCACGTCCTCATGCTTGCTCCTGATACACTGAGGCAAACAATTGATGGTAGGCACAACCAATGGTGCCTATATGTATTTTACATCAAAGCTCCAATACACTTTTCCTGTTTCCGTGTGGTACTTAATAACATTGTCGGTCCATAGGTTTTGACCAAGAGCCCTAGGGAAGTGTGGAGGATTGAAGTTCTCTGTCTATAATACAATAAAATATTCAACGTACACAAGAAAATAGAGGCTAAGATTTATGTATAAGTATAAAGTAGGGATGAGGTGTAAAATAGAAATATAGAGTTAACACATACAAGTAGTCAAATATCACATCATCCTCAAGGTATTCTCTCAAATTAGGTCCTAACTATTTCAATGCAATGTGAAGCTATATATTGACTTAGGCCGCTAAACGTTGTCAATGATACCCCCTAATAATAGTTAGGTATCACTTGACCACATGCCATCAACGTCCACTTGACTTCTCATGGATTTTAAGTATTTTAAGTCAATGGCCTCCAAGAAAATAAGAGAAGGTGTCAATTTGGCCTCATTTGCGGTAATAGTAATCCCTGTCGGAATTCGGCCAACAAATTTACTTCGTGCTCCCGTACTCATAGTACTAGACTTAAAAATCCTCATGGAAGTCTATATGATGATTCAATTCATGGTCATTCTTGAAGGTGCAAACACGAGAAGGGGGGTTGAATTGTGTTTGTCAAACTTGAATTCTTTTGCTGTTTTGTTGAATGTTGATGCGAATTATTGGATGAATAATTGATCAGACTTAGCAGCGGATAATAACAATTTAAGAACACAACAATTTATCCTGGTTCACCATTAACTTGGCTACATCCAGTCCCTTCATCTTGAAGGCTTTAATCGACTAATTCAAAACCTTTGAATTACAGCACCTGACCTTTTCAAGCCAGTCTTCTCAAACAGCCTGACAACCCCAAAATTTTGAGGAACGAAAACAACACCTTGACTCCATAAGCCAACTCTTCTCCTACCAATCTGACAACCCCAGATTGAAGAAGGAATCTACACCACTATCGGGTTTGATTACAAAGGTTGGAACTCTGCAAATTTGCTTCTGGAAAGCTGATTGCTGGGCTGATTCTTGCACACTTTTGTTGCTTCTGGAAAGCTAATTGTTGCACTGAATTTCTCTCTCGAAAACACTTAGAAAATATTACTTTTGCACTCAAGTGATTCTCTCTTTTGAACTCTCGAATTGTGTTGAATATGAAGCTTGAGTTCTTGTGTTTTTCGATGCTTGATGCTACTGCCTGAAGCCTCCTTTTATAGCTGCAAATAGGGCTTTTCCAAGCGTAAATTCGAAATAAATCTTGCTCAGATTTCCTTCGAAAATACTGTTGGCCAATCTTGTTTCACTTAAATTAAAATCGTATCTTTTTAGCTTTAGATTGAACTTGAAAATTCTGTGACCAATCTTGTTTCTTTTAATTTCAAACCATATCTTTTTAAGCTTCAGATTGCATTCGAATTTCTTCAAGTCATCAGTGACTTTTTGAATCAAATCCCCTTAATACTTTGATCAAATTTCTATCAAAATTTAATCAAGTTTTCTTCGAATTTTAATCAAGTCTTCACTGATTTGCATCATGATTTAAATTTTGGACCGTATGATCCTCTGATCTCGGCCAACTCTAGACCATATCATCTGATCTATACCAATTCTGTGATCCTCTGATCTCGACCAATTCTGGACCATGTGATCTGATCTGTACCATTTTGTGATCCTCTAATCTCGGCCAATTCTGGACTATGTGATCTGATTTGTACCATTATGTGATCTGGACCATTGATATTTTAATCTGAACCATTGATCTTTTCAATTGGACCATTTATCTTCTAGTTTAGACCATTGATCTTTTAATCTGGACATTTATCCTCTGATATGGACCAAGTCTGGACTAAGTCTGGATTGAGTCTGAATTAAATCTGGACTAAGTCTTATGTTCTGGACAATTATATCTTCTGATATGGACTAAGTTTTATGTTCTGGACCATGCTATCTTCTGGTCTGGACCAAGTCATTTGTTTTGAACCAGTGATCTTCTGGTCTCAACCAAGTCTGGATTAAGTCTGGACCAAGTTTGGACTGAGTCTTATATTCATGACCATGCTATCTTCTGGTCTATCTTCTAGTCATGATTAAGTCTGGACCAAGTATGACTTATGTTTCCTTCTGGTCTGGACCAAGTCTTCCTCTGACAAGCTTCGTTCTGGTCTGGACTAGGTGTCCTTCTGGACTCTGCTTCCTTCTGATCTGGGCCAAGAAAGATATCCTCTGATAATGTTATTTTTCCTTCCCTTTGATGATATCCTCTAATTGATGCTATCCTATGATGTTTGCCTTTGATGACATCCTCTGGAGGTATCTTCTGGTACCCTCTGATGACATCCTCTTGTATCCTCTGGATGCATCCTTTGGTATCCTTTGGATGCATCCTTTGGTATCCTCTGGATGTTTCCTCTGGTATCCTCTGGATGTTTGCTCTGGCCGAACCTTCTGGTAACATTTTTATCCTCTGGTTGCTTCCTCTAAATGTATCCTTTAGTGGTGTCATCCTCTGATTTTGCACAGCCTCTGATTTGTTCTTCTAAGTCAAAATACGATTTACATAAAATACTTTTGTTAACGTCAAAACTTTGATTGAAAGAACCAACTTGGTTCCAACAATTCTAACTATAGGCACTACTATATTCGTATTGTATTATACTTTTCCAACAATCACCTATGTTTAGTGCCATAATTCCATATTTAATATTATCCTTTCTTTATTTTAATCTCTCCATAACCTATCTAATGCAATCATTCATTATTTTATCTTATGTTAAGGTCAAACCATTAGTCCTAACACATCAATCACATGTATACAAGTATCACATAATACGTTTGAATAATTAGGGAAACCATCACACACAAAAACTAAGCATTGCATCTCCCAATACTATTCATAAGATCATTCCTATGATAAGCTACATAAGGCCGACGTAACGTCATTAATAACTTTATGAGTCATTAACGATAATTAGCTCTCCGTAGGTGTTCATCTCTAGTAGGGCTTGGGTCACCCTACACATATATAATAAGTTATTTTACGCTAATTTTCCTAACGTGCACGAAATCTTGCCCCACCTTTGATCATCCAATATTTTCAAATAACATTTAGGATAACCCTAGGACATTATAACCACTGAGGCAACTCTCGAGTAATGGGATAAAAACCCTAGTTTGAAAACGAAACCCTAATTCGACAATTTTTATTCAATAAAAATATATTTAAAGTAAACTAAGATAATTTGGACATGCCCCTGGCACTCCAATAAACTTAAAAAAATAAAGAAAATAAATTGGGTTACCTCTACAGGTTTTAGAAAAAACCTTAAATGCCTTCGAAAACTTAGACATAATCTTGGCCCTCAAAAACTCATTTGAATAAGAATCGAAACTTAAAAATAACAAAACACGCACTAAAAAAAGAGAGAAGAAGAGTCTTTGAGACATGGTATTGAGAGGAAAATGAGAGAGATAAGTGGTTTTAGGAAGTGAGCTCACAAGAGGCCAAGTTGATTTTCTACCTCCTTTCGTGGCCAATCACAAGAGGCCATATGTCCTGGCCCAACCAAGGCTTGACACGCGCCCAAGCAGTGATGCTCCTGCTTTTAGGATGAATTCGCCCAAACCACTTACTGGGAGGCAGCCCAACTTTTTAATCTTTCACTTTTATGTTTTAAATTGTAGGAAATAAATCAGTGGGTGTGTTTAGAGTAGTTGGTTGGAAATTGAAAGCTGACATATAGTTTTGATGTATGACATTAGGTGTGTATTAAAAACAGGGTAGTATTATAGCCCCTTAGCAACTAGTGTTTGTCATGTTAAATCCTAAGTGTAGTTTAATCAATTTTTGAATTGATTATTGTTTTCAATTTAAATACGTTTAATTGCAAAACGGACAACCCATTTTCCCTCCCTCCTTCCTAACATGTATACCACCACCCCTCTATATTTTTCTCTCCCATTATTAACACTACCCTACATAACCTCCATCTCTCTCTCTTCTCCGATACAATTGACCCACATGCAACCCCTCACTCCTTCCCACCCTTACCTTTTTAGTTCCTCTTATTTTTCCTTCCTTCGTATCCATCAGATTCCCTAATTTTTTCTGGAATTTCTCTTTCACTCCCTTACCATAACAAGAAATAAAACATGTGCGTGCAAGAGGGAAACCCCTGCTGAAAAACTTTATGGGGTCAAATTATGAGTAGTTTGAACCATGTTTCAATGGTGAAGCAAAGCAACACAATGATTTTAGCATTGTGGAGCGTAATATGGTGGAAGAGCAAGGGTTTGTGTTTATTGAGGATACGTTTTTTGGCCTTACTGAATAACTACCTAGGGCTCTCACCAGTTTGGGTTGAAAAGATTTAATGTGAAGAACTATCTTGCTCACTCTGAAAGTTTTAATGTGAAGATTGTGAAGGAGTTCTATGCAAACATCTGAAAACCCACTTTAAAAGAAGTGAAATGGTGGTTTGTGAAAAAATCATACCCTTTCGCTCTCGTTCTTTGGATCTTCATTTTGGGTTTTATCCTATGCAAGATCAGTATCACCAGTTGTTGGAAAACATTTATGATGATGACCTCAACCACTTCTGGCAAACATTGACTGTGGAAGGAACCACATGGATCCTAGAATGTGGAGGAAATGAAAGGGTTCTTTTGGATATTGATCTTAAGGCTGATTTCAAAATTTGGCATATGATAGAACTCAGAATTTTAATGGATGAAAAAAGTATATTATTTCATAAAATTCAGAGTAGTATCTCTTACAATGACGAGATTGGGAAAAGATGCCGAAAGAAAAACTAAACCACAGTTATAAGAATTCCTAAAACAGAGCAAAATTACTCCTAACTAGAGAAAGAATTCTCCTACTTATTTCTTAAAATATTTTCTGAATATCTTCTCTTCTTCTCATTCCCTCCTTCTTATAACATAAATAAGACATTATTAATTTGCTTTTATTCCCTTCATTCGTCCTTCTTGAAACTGAATGTCTTTCCCATTTCCCCTTCTCTCATTCCTTTAATGGAATATCAGTAGAATAAGAGACGTTATTAACTAGCTTTTATAATCTCCATTCATTATTCTAGAAACTAAATATGTGTGAGGTGTGTGACTTGGGTGGGTGAGTTCACTCTTTGGGCCCTCATTCCTCTTAATTTACATTGTTCTATGAGCATCACTATATTTGTCTTAGTCTCATACCCACCACTCATAACTAAATTGTTAAAAAGGCTAGACTAGACTACAGCTGATTCACAACGTGGGAAGGATAATATCATATAAGATTTATAACAACCCAGTTTTTGTAACACGATACTAGATAATCTATGATTTTATTATCCAATTCTTTGTGTCCATATAAGTATTATAATTCTAAATATTTTTAGGCTAAATAGCACCCATGGTCCCTTAACTTAATTTCAGTTAATGTTTTAGTCCTTTATCTTTTTTTTTTCCCGATTTGGTCCTTTATTTTAATTTTAAGTGAAATAAAGAATGAAAATATGAGTTAATTTGAAGATTTGAGTTACGAATCTGATGAAATTTGTATTATATGAAATAATATAATTAATTTTATGAGTTTTGGTTGAAAATTTTGATGAATTTTTGTAAAAAAAAGGATAATATTGTTGACATTTTAAAACATAAAAGATCAAATTGTTACTTAAAATTAAAATAAAGGACTAAACCGGGAAAAAAAAGATAAAGGACTAAAACGTTAATTGAAATTAAGTTAAGGGACCACGAGTGCTATTTAGCCTATTTTATTCATGAGGAAGTAACTTGCTACAGATGAAAAACTGTTCATATGTAATCTTGAAAATTTTGGACAGGCAAGTCTCGTTTAAGCCTAGCGAAAATTTGTTGGACGGGTTTTTGTCAATATACATTTGTTGTAAATAACAAGGGTTGTCCTCTACCTTGACAGTTTCCAATTGGTCAACATTATTCCGAAACATTAGTTTTTCACGTAATGTCGAAGGAATGGCCCCTACTACACGTAAAAATAACCCTAAGAATCAAATTTGTTTGATGCAGCACCACCTATAACTATTAGTACGTTTAACTTTGATTAATGTTTTTTCATAGAATGGTTTAAAATGTTTATGTTGTGCTTTGCCCATTTTATCAAATTGCGAAAAGTCAGCAAATATGGTTACTATATTTTCCTTGGCTACATAAAAATACTTATCCAGCATGTCATATGTGTCTTCATCATTTGAACCCTCGTAAGGAAATTCATAAAAGGACTCAAAGTCTACGGACAAGTAATTTGCTTTTTAACATTTGGATTCTCTTCATTAGATCCAAATGGATGTTGCATTCTTTCATAGCCCTAACGTGAATTTATTCTTGAGCCATTTGACAAATTTCCCATTTCTATCATTATATCATTCAAATCGTCACTCAAATTGACATCATCATAGAACACTTCCTTGTTGTGGATCTGAAGAGGGTCATTTGGTTCATTTGATGCTTCAATGACATTATCAAACATGAGCTCATAATTACTCAAAGAGAAACGAGATTTAAACTTTACGTAATAGTTTCTCATCTTCACCCTTTTGTATTAGCTCCTTAACGAACTTGTCTTCTGTTGGAACCGAATTGGTTTTATACTTAAAATTTTGATGATAACAAAAGTATTTTATAAGGACAATATATTTGACTTCAGAGCGTATGAAAGAAGATTCATGTTTTTGAAGAAAATCTAAAATCACATTTGATTCAAATTTATAATTGGAGAAAATCTAAAATAAGATTTGATTCAAATTTATAATTGAAAAAAATCTTTGACCACGTTGAAACGAAGATATGGTCAAGATTCGAAGAAGATTTGATCATGATTTATCTACAACAAAATACGAACAAAATCAATCTAAAGAACTTACAAACTCAATCTGAATAGAATACGAACATAATTGATCTGAAGAATTTACAAACTCAATATGAACAAAATACGAACAAAATCAATCTAGTAGAACTCCTAAGATTAATTAGATTTAGAAATAAAGACTTGGCTACATAATATATTGTCAAAAAGCATCTTGTTCAGAATTATTTTTGAATAAGATCATTGTTGACCAATCTAGGAATCAAGATAAAATTAAAATATAAATAAGGACTAAATTGAAGCGCTAATTTTATCTATAAATAGATACTCAAGGCTGAAGAAGAAGATCATCAAAAATCAGAAAAGAGTTGAAGAAATCATAAGTTGAAAATTTCAAATTCATCTTAGAGTTCAAAGAGAGAAACACTTGTTCAAGTATGAAATACTTTCTAAGTGTTTTCTCTTAGGGTGCAAGATTTATTATTATTATCAGCTTTGTTAGAAGCAAACACTGAAAGTTCCGATCTTAGGGTCAAGGTGGTTAGTTCCTCAAAAGTCTGGGGTTGCAGGATGTTTGGAAAGACTGCCTTGGAGGGTCAGGTGCTTTGGTAATCAAGGTATTTGAATTAGTGGATTAAAGCATTTTGAAATAGGGGACTGAATTTAGCCAAGTTAGTGGTGAACCAACATAAATCTTTGTGTCCAATTATTTATGTTTTCATTGTTTGCTTCCTCTGAACCCGATTATCTTTTATATAAGTAATTCGTAAAAACCAACCAACATTCATCAAATTAGCCAAAAGTTATCAACTTTGTCAAACACAATTCAACCATCCCTTCTTGTATTTGTACTCTCAATTGGTATCAGTGTTCAGTCTCAAGGATGAACACTTTTTAATGTTTTAGGAAAAATCTAATGGTTCAACATGTCTGGATTTATTGAACCAATAGATGAAGAAATAGAGATATTTTTTTGACTTAACTTGATCTGATTTAATTACTGCTATAAATGATTTTTTTAATAAGAATTACAAATTTTCTTTAAAAATGAAAACACTTAGGAAAGAAAATACATACCTAACTGAAAAAGTTAATATTTTAAGGAATTAAGGTGCTGAATTTAAAACAGAAAATGAAACTCTAAAAATTGATATTACTGAACTTAAAACAGAAAATCGAACTCTGAAAACTAATATTATTGAACTTAAAATAGAAAATGCAACTCTGATAACTGATATTACTGAACTTAAAACAAAAAATGGAAATATGAAAACTGATATTGTTGAACTTAAAGATAAAACCTTGAAAGATATCCATGTCGAAAATGTCACATGTAATTCTGATAAGCATGAAGAAGTATTCCAGGATTTTCTAGGTAATGATATGGAAAGTAACAAATATGCATCTATGATTTATGGTGTTAGTAGAAATGGTAAAAGAGGTCTAGGGTTTGAAGAAATAGTAACTGAACCTAAACTTATTCACTCTAATGTTTTGTGTATTGTTTGTTATAAGGTTACTCTAAATTATCTTGTCCCATGTTAAATACAAGGAAAGACAAGAAATCTTTCAAGAATAACAAACCAGGACCTAATCAGATTTGGGTACCAATAGACAAAATTGTTTATGTTGCAATGTTCTAAGTAACCAAGTTGAAACACCAATAATGGCATCTAGTAAGTGGATGCTTGCAACTCATGAAGGGAAAAAGGTCTATGCCTCAAGACCTGACTCTGGTGGAAGAAGGATTGGTCAGCATAGTACCTATTAGAAGTATCAGATGTACAATTAAAATGAGGATACATCTCTTAACACTCCAATCAAATTCATCAAGACTACAAACCTGGATGGGAATTCAAATCCCTTCATCCATACCCTCTAATAAGAGAATATGCAAATTCAGAATCTGAAAACCAGAAAAGATGAACTAAGAGGGTTTTCAGAGTGAAACTGAAACTGTTGACATAAAGGTTATATATTTCTTTAAATTTAATTATTGTCTAATACTATGTTTACTGCGATAATAAGAAGCTTGATCTTAAAAATCAAAGCCAAATAAGTATTTTGCAGGTTTTAAAAAATTTAGAGGAATTAGGAGAATAAAAAAAATTGAAACATTTCAGCATAAGCAAAATACAAGTTTATTTCTTGAGAAACAAGCATAAACCACCAGAAAAAAAACTGGTGTTTTGGGCTATATTAATTAATTCTTAAATGCTATTTATATTATGCTATATGACAAACAACTTGACCTTGAAAATTCAAAGCAAGATGATGATAGTGCTGGTTTATCGGAACTAGAGGAAGTAGTTGCACACAAACCAAAAGAAGCTAAATAATTAGATGATACAAGAAAATCAGAAGAAGATGAAAAATCTTCAGAGGATGAATCTGATCAAGTTAGAAACAATCAAGATAAGTCAAAAGGAAGATCTGGATGGAAGTACAAGTCACCTCACCCTGAAACTCTAATCATTGGAAGTGGAAGTGATCCTTTGAGGACCAGATCATCACTAAAAGATACCACTTTGTTTTGCTTACTCACATCACTTGAGCCTACCTCTATTGATGAAGCATTGACAGATGATCGATGGATTCTTGCAATGCAAAAAAAGTTAAATGAATTCAACAAGGAGTTTTGTGAAAATATCGACCCACTAATGTTAACAAATTTAATGTCTAAAATACCCTTCTGGACATAATCCAATATAAAATGATGTTTCATCTTTATATGTTTTCCCTTGAATGTAAAATAGGATATTTGTTAAACATATAGATGATGTTTTATCACGAAAGATAGGAATATTACTCTCATTGATTTTGTAATCCTCTAGTTGATACCTCATCAACAACCGTTGATTGCTACAGCTTGTTGCTGGGATATATTATGTTTCTATTGTTGATAGAGCAATAGTCCATTGTCTTTTTCTCGACTAGGAGATAAGATTCTCACCAAGGAATTTATAGTTTCTGCCGGTGTTTTTCCTTTCTTGCTTGTCTCCAGCATCGTCAACATCACATGAACCTACTAACATGTACTCAGAGGATGGGTTATAATACAGACCAAGATTAGTGATACCTTTCAAATATCTAAAGATATTGTAAACAACTATTAAGTGGGATTATTTAGGTCAGACTAAAATCTGGCATACACAAACACTAAACAGAATATCAGATCTAGAGGCATTTAAGTAAAGGAGAGAACCAATCATTCCTCTGCATACTTTCTGATCTACCTTTTCACCTAACGCATCCTTATAAAGAGAAAAAGTTTGATGCATAGGTGTAGAAATGGACAAAGATTCATCCATTTTAAATTTCTTAAGAATTTATCTTTTCTAAAATTCCATGAAAGAATCTTGGTATTTGGACTCCAAGAAAGAATCTTAATGCTTCCATCATGCTCATCTCAAATTCATTCTGCATTAATTTAGAAAACTCTTGGTAGAGCTTTCCGTTAGTAGAACTAAAAATGATATCATCAATATAGATTTGAACAATAAGGTCATTGTTAGATGATTTTCTAAATAATGTAGTGTCAACCTAACCTCTTTCAAAATTATTTTTTAATAAGAAGTTGCTTAGGCTATCATATCAAGCTCTTAGAGTCTGTTTTAGACCATACAAAGATTTCTTTAATTTGAAAACATAGTCTGGAAATTCATTATCTTCAAAGCCAGGAGGTTGTTTGACATTTGTAGGCTTATTTTTTTGGTTCCTCTTATATTTGTAGATCTGCAAAGTCTACATCTAGCTTTGACTTCTTATGGTCAAGCTTTTTGTCATCAATCTTGACATGAATTGATTCCTCAACTATCAAGGATTCTTTGTTGTATACTCTATTGACTTTAGCACTTTCAGAGTATCGTGAATCAAATTTTCCAAGGATAGGTCTGATAAAGATTTTATTATGAATATAACATGCAATATTCACCGCTTCTGCCCAAAAGTGCTTGGCAACAACATTTCGTGAATCATAGTACACTTCATTTCCTAAAGTGATCTATTTTTTTTTCTACAATACAGTTTTGTTAAGGTGTTCTAGGAGATGAAAAGTTATGTGAAATTCCATTTTCTTCAAAAATGGTTTCAAAAAGCTTATTTTCAAATTCACCCCCATGATCAGTACGCATTGTTGCAATACAAAATCTTTTTCATTTTGCATTTGTTTGTAGAAGGTAGTGAAAACATTATGTGACTCATCCTTGTGTTTAAGGAACTTTACTCACGTCCATCTGGATTAATCATAAAAAATAAAGAGTCCATAATTTTTACCACTAACAGAGACAATATTTACAAGGCCAAATAAATCAAGATCGAAAAGTTCAAGTGGTCTACAAGTGGAAACAACATTTTTAGAGGAAAAAGATGATTTTGTTTGTTTCCCTTTCTGACATGCCACACAAAGAGCATCTCATTTTATATAAGATTTAGAAAACCTTTGACTAAATCAAGTCTTTTCATTTTTGAGATTAACCTCAAATTGGCATGTCCTAATCTTTTATGCAAAATCTATTGTTCTTCATTCACAGACATAAGATAATTTACTTCTTGTTTATCCAAATCAAATAAGTTTATTTTGAAAATATTGTTTTTTCCTTTGGCCAATAAATATCATGGACCCATTTGTTTGACTTATTGCCTTACATGACTTTTGATTGAAGACAACATCATAACCATTGTCGCTTAATTGACTTTTGCTCAGTAGGTTATGTATTAGTCTTTTTACAAGTAAAACATTTTTAATAGAGGGAAGAGAACCATTACCTATTATTTCATGCCCAATGATCTTACGCTTCTAATAACCTCCAAAACCTAGGATCCTCTATTCTTGAGGGCCAGGTCTTAGAACATAGACTTTTTTCTTGTCATATGTTGTGAGCAACCAATATCCAAGTACCATGATTGGTGTTTTAACTTTTTTTCTAAGGATATCTGCAAGATAGATTATTTTATTCTTAGGAACCCATATTTGGTTGGGTCGTCATTTGTTAGTTTTGAAATGTGTCTTGTCTTTCCATGTTTTTTGCATAGGAAAAGTTCTTTTATTGTGACCTTTCTTTAAGCAGAATCAAGTAAGTTAACCTTAGGAGTTTTCCCTGGTTCTTCAACACCAATACCACATTTATTGTTACTACTAACACCATAAATCATAGAGGCTTGTTTGCTTATGTCTATGTCGTTTGCAAGAAATTCTTGAAAGGCTTTTTCATAACAGAGTTACATACTCTATCCTTTGAAAAATTTGGAACATTTTCTTCCAATGTTTGATTTTTATTTTTAGGTTTTCAAAGTCGTTTTCAAAAGAACTTTATTTGCTTGTTATCTGGTCATGAGCTTTTCTAAGAGATTTCAGTTTTGAAGTAACTTTGTGATTCTTGTTGAGAAACTCATTTAACATAACTATAAGTTCATTATGAGATAGGTCAGATAATACCTCAATTTCTTCATCAAGAACCTCATCATCAGAATCAGAGTGTGTATCTACCATTAGAGCCACGTTTGAATGCTCTTTGTAACACCCCGACCCCCACTGTTATCGGCAGTGCTACTGGGTCTTCTCACCTCCCCTAACCACCTAGTGGAAATAGTGAGTTTTTGCCTTCTGTGGGAGTCGAGCCTGGTACCTGGGGGATAAATACCGCCTCATGACATTCCCACTAACATTCTGGGCTCACTCCCACGGAAGGCAAAAACTCACTATTTCCACTGGGTGGTTAGGGGGGGTGAGAAGACCGAGTAGCACTGTTAGTAACAGTGGGGATCGGGGTGTTACACTGTTCATCCTTATCAGATGATTCATCAAAGTCATCCCAAGTAGCCATAAGACCTTTCTTCTTTGCCTTGATGTCTTTTCTTTGGGAATTTCGCTTCTCAAGTTTAGGAAATTCTGATTTGAAATGTCTTGGCTCTTTGCATTCATACCAGAGTATTGTTTTCTTGTCTGATTTTTTTATCTTTTTCTCTGCTATGTTGGGATCGTCGAAAATAACTCTTGGTAAAGGATATTTTCCTGTTGTTCCACATGCGCTGGATTTTCCTTCAGATTAAAGACAACTCTTTATCATTTGAGTCCTCACTCTGATCATATGATTTGTTTTCTTTTGAGTCTTTAGTAGCTTGTAGAGGCTCAAAGTTAATCTTCTTTCCTTGGGACTTGATAGCCAAGGATGTTGACTTCTTCTTGGGTTCATATTCAACTAGTTCAATATCATGGGATATGAGTGAACTCATAAGCTCTTCAAGAGGAAATTTGTTTAGATCTTTTGCCTTTTTAATTGTTTTTACCTTTGGTCTCCACTTGCTGGGAAGACTTCTAAGAATCTTCTTGACGTGGTCATAGGTAGTGTAACTCTTTTGGAGAATCTTCTTGCAGAGGTAGTCCATGTAATTAATTATGTGTATCTTGATATGTAAAGAGAAATAGTAGAGGATATCATGATCAGAGTATGTTACATAGACCTTGAGACAAATAAAGGATTCAGAGTGTTGAGTAGAGGATGCATATAAATTTTTCTTCTTAAGAGCATTGACTTTTAACAACATTGACTTTTAATCAGGGCAGTGACTTTTCATCAAAGCATTAACTTTTAAAAAGAGTCAAATGATAAGATGCTAGATGTGATTATTAGAGGTAGACAATCACTTCACTACACCAAAAATAGGCTTTAACAGCGCTTTTTTTATGCATTTAACAGCGCTATAGTATGCAGTACTATTAAAAAATACAATGTTTTTAAAAATATAAAAAGCGTTGTCGTAGGTGATATTTAACATCGTATTTTTTGAAAAGCGCTGTTGTAGGTAGAATTTTATAGTGCTTTTTGGATAAAAGCGCTGTTTTAGGTGTCTTATTTTACAGCACTGTTGTAGGTGTCTCAATTTACAGTGCTTTTCTAAAAAGCGCTGTCGTAGGTTAGATTTAACAGCGCTTTTTATTAAAAGCGATGTCGTTGATAGAAATTTATAGCTCTTTTTGGATAAAAGCGTTGTTGTAGATATCTAATTTTACAACGCTTTTCGAAAAAGCGCTGTCGTAGGTGATGTCTTAAAGCATTTTTTTTCTTCTAAAAGGCGCTGTTGTAGGTATTTAATAGCACTTTTTTAACAAGCGTTGCCGTAGGTCTTTAATAGCGTTTTTTTCGAAAAGCGCTGTCGTAGGTGTTATTAATTTAAATGTAAAAAGTGATGTCACTTTTCTGCCATGTGACAACAATATTCAATTATAGATAAGGCATACATTTACGATCAAACTCAATGTTATTTTCATTTAAACTCTATATTCTATTGTACAGTTAGTTTTTCCAAGAACATCAACATCAAGCACATATTGACATAATAACAATTTTTTAATTCAAACTCTATATTCTACTATACATTTAGTTTTTCCAAGATTATCAACATCAAGCACATATTTACATAATAACAATTTTTTCATTCAAACACTATATTCTACTATACATTTAGCTTTTCCAAGATAATCAACATCAAGCACATATTGACACAATAACAATTTCCAGCAACATCAATTTTTTCTAGATCATCAACACAATAGCTATTTCTTACTTTAACCCTATTGTAACAAAAAATAAAACAAATTAATTAGAATAATTCTTAGTTCACATAAAAATATACAATAATAGTTTACAATGTGAAACCCACCTAATAACAAATTATATAACTCTTAGTTCCAGCACATACTGACACCGGTCTTCCTTGATTTAACTTAGATAACTTTCATAGTAAGTTGACTTGGAGTTTTCAAAATACTATGTGCGATATATTATTTGAACATAAATAAGTTATAATCAAATATATAGGTAGTGTATATATGAAATTCAAAATCTAATAAAAATAACGTACCATTTCTGGATTTATACTTTGATTCACAGCAACAATCTCCTTCATGAATCGCAAAATATAGTACCCGCAGTCTATGTTGTTATCTTGGCGAGGGCACTATAATATAAAACATGCACAACAATATATAGTTATGCATTGATTGTAAATGAAATTTTAAAGGCATATAATTAAGTTCTATAGTAAAAATTTATAAAGTATATAAGTAAAACATATTTATTATTTCAAACCTTTATTGGAACCCATGTGATGTTGCTTGACTTATGCTTTGACATTGTAGCACCCCTTTGAGCGCTAAAAACTTGTAAAAACTATCAGATAAATATGATTATTTTGCAATGACCAAACACATTATTTATATATATAAGAAATAAATGAATATTATTTACGTATCTAAGATATTCTTTATTTTTGAGTTATTGTTATAATTAGGGGTGTACATGGGTTGGGTTGGGTCGTTTTTGGCCAAATCTGATACCCAAACTGATCAATTTTATTTGGGTTACGTTGACCTCTCAACACATGATTTTCCATCAAACTCAAACCAAATCAACCCGATTATGAGGGGTTGAGCTGGGTTGCGTTCACAGGTAGTAAAAAAAAATATTTTTTTATTTTAAAAAATGTAATTAAATTTAAATACTTGAACGTCTAAAAAATAATAAAATTATTTCGCAACATATCATTTATTACTTAAAATACATCCAGTAACACAACAAAATACTAAAACTAATTAAATTAGCAACAAATTCTCAATCATAGTCCAACAATTAAATTTTAACTATACATCAATTGTAAAAAAATAATTAAAAATATATATGTAACGTCAATGGGTTGGGTTTGTGGGTTCATGGGTTGAAAAAGATAATTCCGATATCTGAACCATAGATAATTGGGTTTCAATTGCTTGGTTTGGGTTAGACCCGAACTTGAATGGATTGGGTCAAAACACGGGTTGGATTGGATTGGGTGACCATATTCGTCGGTAGTTATAATGATCGTGATGTGGATCCAAATAATATATAATTTCTGAGGTGGCATTGATGACAAACTACACCCAATGTTGCCTACAACAACAAAAATTAGGTTGGCAACTTTGTTTAAAATTTATAAGGTATCATAAATTAAACAAGATATAGATAAAGAATATCTAACTACCCCAAATTATATGGCACAATAAACAACTCATGCTTTTCTTTATTTTCGACCAGTAGATCAACAACATAGTTCTTTTACTCTAAGTGGATCAAGTTGACACATGGATAGGTTTTGGGGAGATAAGAAAGAAATTTTATCTGTCAATTGGCGCAGGCACACCAACTTTTCATACAAACACCTTCAATGAAAATATAAAATTAGATTAATTATTAATAAATGTGGGAGTGATGAAAGTAAATGAATTTTTTATTTCAAATAAAGTATTTTACATTACCTAATGTATATGCCGATGAAAATGGCACCCAACTCATCATGATTCAGAAGTTCATATATGTGCTGTTTATTAAGTAATTCTTCATAATAAAATCCGAAAATACCTTTCTCCATTTTTATGATATGTGTATCTGTGCTTTATACGTTTTTGCTGTTATGTCAAGACACATACCAAATCGAGAAAGGTTTGAATGACTAATTTTGGGATAAGTAGCTAATTTCCCATAGACCAGTTTTTGCAGTACAATGGATTTATTTTTAGGCTGAAATGTCTTAACCTTTTCTATAGTTTTTGATTGGATATGAAAAAGTGTAGTTCAATTTGTTAGAATTGGTAGGAATCTAAAACAATGTGAAACTAAATAAATTAGTGATTGAATAAATATTTTACCACGAACCGGCAATTGCGGTGTAGCAGATTTATTTTTTGACTCAACTTTCTTAACATTTTCTGTAGCTTTTGCTTGAATATGAAAAAAATGAGGTTGATCAGTTTGTTAGTTATTATAGTAAACTAATTATTTCGTATACAGTTGATGTATATGTCAAAACTTTTCTGGTGAAGTGACTGGCTCGTTGTGAGGCTGAACCTTTTTATCATTCCCTTTGGAATTTGTAGGAATCTAAATAAATGTGAAACTAAAGATTATTTCAGAAAAACCAGCATTCCTCTAAATTATTATTGAAAACATAAATGCCAACAGGATGGAATTTCATAAGGAAATGAAACCAGCATTCCTCTAAATTGTTTGCATTTAAAGGGAAATGTACTAGATACATAACTAGATGGAATTTCACTAGTATAACCATTTTCTACAAACTACAATTCGAAATAACATAAACTTATCGAAGTTCATAACACATTCAACAAGTAGATATTAAAAAAATAACAGCAAGCAACTACATAATGTTTTCAACATACAATATCTATGCCAACAAGATTTTGGGGCCATGCCACATAACTATCTATTGTTCTTCCCAACTGCTTCATATCTCCATCATTGTCAGGTATAGGCAATGGTGCAAGTGGTTCTAAAGCAATCATAGGTGAAACTTTAACGTAGCCGACAGGGATCAGATTATGGTGTAATATTTCTCCCAAAGTATTGTACAATGTTCCTTTTCCAACCATGCCATAACTTGGGGAAGATAAATAGAGCACACAAGACGAGACACCTTAAATCAATGGTTAATACATAAATCAATTTATGTACTTAGTATGTGAAATAATTAGATTTAATGAATTTCTTAATTCATTAAGTAATGAATTACCTCCGGAAGACTTTTACGAGCAATGTTGCAACTAGCATTTTCACTAGGGAAGTCTATGTCACGTTCACACTCTAGAATATGCTTCTCTTTATCGTTTTTCACCAAATATGCAACTTGTTATGTTCAATTTTTTAGCGGTTCTAGTACTTGCTCATTAGATGGATTTGTGCGCTTATCATGTGAAAAAAAATGTTTTTGGAGTTACGCAAAATCTTTTGCCCCAAACACGGCAAGAATACTCAAGAACATTAAAAACCTTACTAAGTATGTCCCTGTAACTAAGTTGTTGAATCTCCTCTTGAGATGAACATTGTTCTAGATTCTCCTAACATACATGTAGTATTAAAAAGATACATTTATTATCATTTTTAAAAGACAATAATAAAAAAAATTATTGAACATTGTTCTATCACTTACACATTGTTCTTGAAGGTGCAAACACATAAAGTAAAATAAAAACACATAATTTTATACTGGTTCACCATTAACGAGGCTACGTCCAGTCCCTTCACCTTGAAGGATTTCACTAATTCAAACCTTGAACTACAACAATACCACTAACCCTCCAAGTCAGTCTTCTTAAACAGTCTAACAATCCTAGACTTTTGAGGAATGCAGCACCTTGACTTCTTAAGTCAAATCTTCTCCTACCAATCTGACAACCCCAGATTGTAGAAGGAATTACAACGCCTTAAATCTAATTTCCAAGTAATCTGCTACCCTTTCTGACTCCCTCAGATTGTAGACTCTACTTCAACAACTTAGATCTAACACAAGGGAAAGAAAATAACACGAGTGCTTGCTTCTGGAAAGCTGGAACTCACAAATAACTTCACTGAAAACTCGAGTGTTTGCTTTTGGAAGTGTATGACTCTTTTGTAATTTTCGAGACTAAGTATTCTGCCTTGAGCCTCCTTTTATAGATGCGAATTAGGGTCTCTTCCAAGCTTAATTTCGACTTGTATCTTGTTGGATTCTCTTGCAAAAATATCTTGACCAATATGGCTTCACTTAAATAAAAAACATATCTTTTTAAGCTTCAGATTTGCTTTCAAATATAACTGGCCAATCAAGTCTTTAGTTTCTTCCCGCCAACAGCTTCTGAATTCCACAAGACTTCACTTTATTTTTGAATCAAATCCTTTTAATACTTTGATCAAATTTATTTAAATTTCTACCGTGAATCCTCATGATTAAATCTGGACCGCTTGATCTTCTACGCTAGTCCACATCTGGACCTTACTAAGTGATCTGCTGTGATCCTCTGATTTCGGCCAACCCTGGACCACACTTTCTGATCCTCTCATCTCAGCCATCCTGGACTTGCAAACTGATATGTCGTGATCCTCTAATCTCGGCCATTGCTGGACCACACATCCTGACCTTCTGATTTTGGCCAACACTGGGCCATGGTCTGATCTTCTGATCTCGGCCATCACTGCGCCATATCCTTAAATCTGAACCATTGATCTTGATATCTTCTGTAACACCCCGAGTTTAAAACACAGTGCGAGTGTATTTTTTTTTAAATAAATAAATAAAAGAATTTTCAGAATTAATTCAAGGGAATTAAAATAAAATTTTCATCAGTTCATTTCAAAAGAGAACACCCGGCATGTGGCCACTAAACAGTATCAGAGTACGGAAGAATACAACTGAAAAGTCATACATTAATTCCCAAAATAAATTACATTTCCCAAAACTCAAGATCCTATACAAAAGTCTAGTCTGATCATGCACTAAGCTAAAGTAGCACGGTCTCCACCGTATCCTCTACAAGTCTCGTCTTCAGTCAGCCGTCCGTCCTTCTGCGTTGTCCACGAATACTCCGTACGTAAAGATCAGGGGAAACTAACGACGTTTCCGTTATTAGTGTATCCGTCGGTAGGACGGGTTCGGGTAACATATGAGGGCAAAGCCCAAATTCCACAATTTAATAGCAAGGGTCACCGACCAAAATTAACAAATAATCACATAGCATATATCTCACAGCAACAAATATATTCATGGCATAATATATGACAATGATGAAAATTAACGATGCTCATTTGAATTTTCATGACATATGAGCTTTTTCAAACAACAACCGTTTCATATGGCAAAATATGTAGTAAGTACAGTCAACACTTCAATAAACACAATAATTAATCAGAAATTCAGATTCTATAAAGTACTCACACACATCATGTATACAATTTTCTTGGAATCACCAAGGTGTAGTCGCTCAACAGACGAGCACAATTTAAATATGTATGACTTTAACGGCCCTCAAGACCAGGGTGCAATCGCTCAACAGATCAGCACCAGTGCAGTCGCTCAACAGACCAGCACTCGTGCAGTCGCTCAACAGACCAGCACGTTTGACATATACCAAGGTCCAATTGCTCAACAGATCAGTACCTGGTGCAGTCGCTCAACAGACCAGCACTTATATACCAAGGTACAATCGCTCAACAGATATGTACCTAGTGCAGTCACTCAACAGACCAGCACTCGTGCAATCGCTCAACAGATCAGCACGTGGTTGCGCATTACTCTGTGGCCCATCGCGGGTACCACTTGACTATGCAATGTATGAATATGAAGTGTTTTCTCTTCACTGAAACAGTATGCGTTATCAGGAAAATTCAATCTTTCCATCATTTTTCAAAACATCTCAGCACAATCAAGATTATCATCATCACAATCATGATTAAACAGTCAAGTAATCATTAACACTTTGCAATGTTTTCCCAAACTCTTAAAATTCATAACACAGTGTTTAAAACTGAGATTTCTGGAAAATACGAATCTGTATTCGAATACAGCTTCTCTGTATCCGAATACAGAAGCAAAAAACAGTGCATAATTACACTCTGTATTCGAATACAGCCCTATGGTATTCGAATACAGAGGGCGTCTCAGTGCACAAATCAACATTTTTCACTACATTAGTAAAGTCTCAAAAATGTCATCACCACCACTTCAAAATATCACCAAAAGTTCCATTTTAATTCACCACAAACCTTCCCAATATTTCCCAACACTTAGGGTTTACAAAACACTGTTAAAAATTTGAAATTTCTGAAAACTCGAATCTGTATTCGAATACAATCCCCCTTGTATTCGAATACAGAAGCATGAAACTGCAAAATTCTACATTCTCTATTCGAATACAGCATGCATGTAGTCGAATACATAAGACAAAACATTGAAAATTCAGCATTTTCTCCCAGGTCATTGAAGGTTTCCAAAACATCATCCTCTCCTTTTCAAAACTATTTCAAGGACTCCATTTTAAATCATTTTAAACCTTCTCAATGTTTCCCAACACTTTAAAACTCACAGGACAGTGTTTAAAACATGATTTTCTGGAAAACACGAATCTGTATTCGAATACAGCTTCCTTGTATTCGAATACAGAAGCTAAAAACTGAGTTTCTGGAAAAACATGAATCTGTATTCGAATACAGCATGCCTGTAGTCGAATACAGATGCGAATACAGTGTTAAAATTTCACTTATGTATTCGAATACGACATGGTCGTAGTCGAATACAGATGCTAAGTCAGAAGCAAAAATCCTTCCTCTGTATTCGAATACAGGAGCTCGTATTCGAATACAGGTTTGAAAACTTGAGTAAAACAGCAGCTTGATAGGTTGTATTCAAATACACACATGTTGTATTCGAATACACCTTCGAAATCAGTGAAATTTTCCTGAGACTTCAACACATTTCAAACTGTTTCTTTTGAAAAAATCAGCACAACCCCAAAACAGTTTTATCACTCTTTTTAAACCACAAAACTCAGGCTTTTACATCAATACATATTTATCCAGAAGAAAACACTTTCATCATTTAAAATCCCTTTTCTTTTGAAAACATCAACATCACAAGAATCACTCAAAACAGAAACAGAAGCAGAATCATCAACACTAGAACATCCAGAAAAAGAAACAGAATGATCAACATCAAAATCATCCAAAACCAAAACATGCATCTCCAAAACAACATGCATGGTATTCTCCAGTATGCCTACACAACCAACACAACATGCAAAGCATATTCCAGCTTTCTCACACAAACAGAATCAACATGCAAAGTATTTCAGCTTTCTCACACCATTAGAACATCATGCAAAGCATTTCAGTTTTCTCAAACATCAGAACAACATGCAAAGCATTTCAGCTTTCTCACACAAATAGAATCAACATGCAAAGTATTTTAGCTTTCTCACACAAACAGAATGACATTAATACATTCAGTCAAACAGAAATCATCACATAGCAGCAAACACCAACAGAATGTGTTTTCGCATTTTATAACAACATTCAAAACAGTTTATGAACATGTATTTTAATCATCTTTAAAATAACATGCAAAACATTTTTCAGCTTTCCCACATAAACCAAACAGCATTGCAGTAACAACCAGAAAGCAACATCACAGATTCATCACACATCACAGAATGCATTTTCTTCATTTTTTCACAATGTCATTGCAAAATAGTTTTTTCTTCAAAACAGTGATGAAAACATCTGTAATGCTATGCCAGTTATTCATTTACAGCCCTAATGCAACTAGAAAGTGGAAGGTGCCCTTACCCTTGTTGCGTTTCTGCTGCTGCTCACGTGTATGCGTCAAAAACGGCGAAACTCCCGTCTTGCGTTCGCTGCTACGAAAGTGGGTCCTCTAGCTCCGTAATGATGTGGGGAACAACTTTTGTACTGAGGGTTTTTTTGTTTGGTGCTTGGATTTCCAAGTAATGACACTTTTGAGGAACTCCCTCTTTTCTCTTTGAAATCGTGAACTGGAACCAGAAAACAGCAAACAGAATGGGAGGGAAAAGGGGTACTGTTACATGCAGTATGGGCAGTGAGGGAGGAGGAATGGTGTTCTAATTTCACCATCCTTCTCACTCCTATTTATAGGCTTGTGTGGGTGCCACCTCACCCGACACTTGTCTGATTTTCAGCACTTTACCCGTCTCGTCACAATTACCCGCTAATCCCTTAATTAACTGTCCATTAATTTAATTACTTGTAATTAAATTAACTTATTCTTAATCCAATAATTTTAATTTATCTAAATAAATATTTATATATATATATATTTACTCAAAACATACATATATTAAATATTTTACAAATATCCCCAAAATACACTTAAAATTAATTCCATAATTTTAATTAAAAATTAAGGGTCTTACATCTTTCCTCTGATCCGGAACAATTCTAAACTGGGTCTGGATTGAACTAAAATTAAGTCTGGGCAAATAATATTTCAGTCTGGACATTTTACCTTCTGTTTTGGATTAGTTCTGGATCAAATCTGGAGATCATTTCTTCTGGTCTGGACTTAGTTTCATACCCTGAACCATGCTATCTTCTTGTCTGGGTCAAATCTGGATTAATTCCTTTGTTCTGGACCCATTAATTTACTCTCTGATTAAGTTTGGATCCAGGTCTTCCTTCTGGTCTGGTCCAGGTCTCCTTCTGACTTTGCTTCCTTCTGATCTGTGCCAGCAAAGATATCTTCTGGTGATGTTTTGAAATCCTAGAGTATCTTCTGGTACCTTCAGGATTCGATCTCTGGAACCCTTTGATTTTCTGCTTCTGATTACTTCTGCTTCTGGTGGCATTTACTTTAATAATTCAAGGTACAAAATAAGATTACATGGAGTGCTTTTGTAAACATCAAAATCCTAAGTACTTAGAACCAACTTGGTTCCAACAGTTCTATCACATGTTGAACATTTTCATTATCAACTAGTCCATCTTTATTCCAACGAGCCTCCTTTCACAAAATATGAAGACTTAATGGTTGATCTGATTTAGTCTCTTGAAGCTTTTCATTAAGACATATAATCATATTAGTTAGAAACTATATTTTATAATCTACCACGTTGTATAAATTTATATTTACTTACAATTTTTTGCTCTAAACGTGCAAATCCCATATGCGACTTTTTGTATGGTTGTAAGGGATATAATGCTCTCTCACGATTTTCAGTACTTATACTCTATAAAAAAAAAATAACGGAAGTGTAAAAAAATGCTAAGAATATGAATAAAACACACATGCTAATAAATTAATATTACCACAAAAGCGGGGTCTGCACGTTTAGCTACAAAAACGCTCCACTCTTCAGGTGATATGTAGTGTTTATATATTTTTGGAGCTTCGACTTTCATATTTCCATCAACATCTCTTAAGTAGAACTTTGTCAAGGATCTAAAGCCTCTATGTAATTTTCCAGCAACTCTAAGTACATAATTTTTTCACACATCATCAATGTTAAAACCCAACTGCAAACCAAATAAAGAAAGAGTTTGAATAAAAGTATTTCAATGGAAAAATTTCTAACTAACAAAGACGTGGAGTAAAAAAGTTACTTGTATATCATTCCACATGATATCTTTAGCATCCTTCAAAGCTTTATCTCTCCAATCATCAATTGTGATTGGGATATTCTATTGAACAACTGCACTAATATAACTTAGCAGCATGGAACTGTTGGGCTCAATTGGCTAGCTACTTTGATTCCATCATACCTAATAAGCACATAGAGTAAGTGCATGCTTTTAGAAAAGATAAAAAAATAAATTCTAAACAAAGTAGAGTATACCTCAAATTTTATTCCACTACTTCTTGCTTTGATGACCTTATGCATAATAGTCGCCCCACACTAAACTTCATTTTCATAACTATGAGTAGTGACATTTTCCTCATTTTGACGAGCGCAATCATCATGGGATTCCATTTATCCACACATGTTACACAGTAGAATTATAAAAGCAGTACAAGCAGATACAAAAATTAGTAAACAACAATAGAAGCACATGTATGACAAAAGTAAGAAATTATACGTGATGCAATTTATTAGAATTATAAAAGCAGAGTAATAAAATATATGTGCTACTTTTATACAATTAAACATACATAGCATCCATTATAAAAATACAAAATACTTTAAAATGCAAATAGAGAAAATAGAAAACACTTACAAAACAACAGACCTAGAAAAACAAGTCAACTGAGAACTATGAAAATCCTATCGCAGAACCGGTCAACTAGAAAAATAGCTAGAAAACACTTACAAAACAACAGACCTAGAAAAACAAGTCAACTGGGAACTATGAAAATCCTATCGCAGAACCGATAAACTAGAAAAATAGGTTAGACATAAGCTTTATTGAAAATACCTATATGAAAGTAGCAATGGCCGCAATGTCAGAATTCTTTGGCTCCTTCAACTTGACAATAGACTCTAATATAAGAAAAACACCATATTGGGCGAAGAGCTGCAACTGATAAGTAAACACAGTTAGGGCATTTATGCTCAGAAATCTAAGTGACCATTTTGGGGGAAGAGCTTGATGAATGCTATGAGACTTTTAGCAGTGGAATGTAGCAACCTGCAAAATCAGAAAGAACATATTTCATATGTCACCACTCAGCACAAATTAAAAGCATAACTATGATGATTTTACAAATAGGGTTAGGGTCAACAGATTCAATACTTGCAAAGACCCACTAAACAGTACCCTGCACCTGAATTCTTATGGAAAGAATTCTAGCTCTTAAACCCTAAACCCTAAACCAAAGAGAAAATCACGTTGAGCTCAAAGCCACCCAGAAGGCAAGAATACACTGCTACTAACAGTTCCTTGATTCAATTAATTCATTCTATCACTACTACTAATGTTTGACTAAACATAGTAAGAGTTTAAACAAAGAAAGAAACTTTATATTGCTCACCTTGATTTCCAAAGGAAAGTTCCTTGAATAAACAATACATAACCCAAACAAAGCAAAACCCAAAATAGAAATCAATGTTAACAGTAGTGTTTTAGACTCCTTTGTTTTTTTGTAGATTGATAATTCTGATATAAACTCATATTTAGAGTATGGTTCTCAATTTAAGTATTTAACATTAGTCTACTATTTGAACTGGTAGTTTACATCAATACTTTACAGATTGGTGGTCATTGTCAAGATATAATATATATTTTTAAAACTTATAATACAAAATACACAAAAAGGAGTGGCTTTCACATTATATATATGCTAACAGAATTTAGAAGCAGAATCTAATGTACCCCAAAATAAATAGAATTTGGAAACAGTAACCAGATTATAATTAATTTAACATTAAAGGAAATAATTACTGAGTCATTGGGATAGTTTGATAGAGATTGGTATCTATTGTTGATAAATTAAAGAAAGAATATGAATTGATAAAATAATCCTATGCAGAATTTGTCTTAGAACAAATGTATATATTATTATCAAATAATTCACAAACCAATACATTAGAGTTCGAAATAGAACCCTAAAGATTGAAACAAATCCCTAAAAATCAAGAACAATAGCAATAAAAATCCAAATGTTGAAACATATCCCTATAAATCAAGAACACTAACAATAACTAGCAAGGTACCAAATGTTAAAACAGAACCTAAAAATTTGCAAATGAAACCCTAATAGAGCGACACTTATGATGGCGGAGATGTTGACATGCAAATGCGAAGTCAGGTCAGAGACCTGGTCGCACATTGAAGGGTTCGTCGAAGATGAGATACGGGTTACAAGTTTTGTAGGGAGACGAGGGTTCATAGGGAGGTTAAAGAAACGCCGTGGAGAAACCAGTTTAGAAAGACCATATGACATCACTTTTTAAAAAAGCGCTTTAAAAGACCTGACCCTATGATAACACTTTTATGAAAAGCGCTTTAAAAGACATGACTCTATGACAACACTTTATAAAAAGCGCTTTAAAAGACCCTATGAAAGCACTATATGACCCTATAACAGAGCTTATAGAAAAAACATTGTTAATATTTTGACCCTATTTTCAAAGGCTTTGTTATTATATATTGATAAATGATAGAGTTTGAATGAAAAAAAATATACATGTTTAATATATAAATATTTATAAATATGTGATATAATAAAAGTATGCACATTTAGCCAGTCAGCAGAACACTCCCTATTTGATTAAGATATTTTTTCATTATTGTTTATTTGATAATAGGCATTAAAGGTAATGATTTTTTTAGGGAAGGATTGATTTTAATTTAATTTTTTTTTTTACTAAAAGGGAATGATATGTTAGATATCAACAAATAACTGTGAATGAAATTTATAGTGAAATTTAAGGATAGCCTTAAAACAACCATCCATCATATTTTTGAAAAGAGCTTTAAAAGACCCTGATCCTAGAAAGCGCTTTAAAAGACCCTACGAAAGTGCTATATGACGCTATAACAGCGCTTATAGAAAAAGCACTGTAATATTTTGACCCTATGACAACGCTTTTATAAAAAAACGTAGTCAAAGACATTGTTATTATATATAACTATCAGTACCTATGACAACGCTTTTCAAAAAACTGTTCTTAGTCCCTGAAACATACACAATCATCAGTAGTATGGCCAAATATATTATGAAATTTATAATAACTACAACCTTGGCTATCTTCACGCTTTACAAGTTTGTGATCTTCTGAAAATTTTAACTATTTATCCTTTAGTAAAATGGCGAAGATTTTCTCTTCTTTAGTTATGTTGAAAATATGCATTTTCTTATTCACAAGACTTAATTCTCTTTTTCTCTAAGTTAGTCCAATCATCATAGAGTGTAGCGTCAAGTCATTCAAAACAAACTTGATCTGGAAACTACACACTTAATCAAAATATTAGTGTTTTAAATTGTTTCCACGAAATAATTTTGTTATCATCAAAACAAGTAAGGGTCATAGTTCTTCAAACCAGCTTGGTTCTAACACTTCCTTCAATGAGAGCCTATTGAATCAAGTCCCTGAAACATACACAATCATTAGTAGTATGGCCAAATATATTGTGAAATTTAAAATATCTATAACCTTGGCTATCTTCACGCTTTACAAGTTTGTGATCTTATGAAAATTTTAACTATTTATCCTTTAGTAAAATGGCAAAGATTTTCTCTTCATTAGTTATGTTGAAACTATGCATTTTCTTATTCACAAGACTTAATTCTCTTTTTCTCTAAGTTAGTCCAATCATCAGAGAGTGTAGTGTAAAGTCATTCAAAATAAACTTGATCTGGAAACTACAAACTTAATCAAAATATTAGTGTTTTAAATTGTTTCCACGAAATAATTTTGTTATCATTAAAACAAGTAAGGGTCATAGTTCTTCAAACCAGCTTGGTTCTAACACTTCCTTCAATGAGAGCCTCTTGAATCAAGTCCCTGAAACATACACAATCATCAGTAGTATGGCCAAATATATTGTGAAATTTAAAATATCTACAACCTTGGCTATCTTCACGCTTTACAAGTTTGTGATCTTCTGAAAATTTTAACTATTTATCCTTTAGTAAAATGGCGATGATTTTCTCTTCTTTAGTTATGTTGAAACTATGCATTTTCTTATTCACAAGACTTAATTCTCTTTTTCTCTAAGTTAGTCCAATCATCAGAGAGTGTATCGTAAAGTCATTCAAAATAAACTTGATCTGGAAACTACACACTTAATCAAAATATTAGTGTTTTAAATTGTTTCCACGAAATAATTTTTTTATCATCAAAACAAGTAAGGGTCATAGTTCTTCAAACCAGCTTGGTTCTAACACTTCCTTCAATGAGAGCCTCTTGAATCAAGTCCCTGAAACATACACAATCATCAGTAGTATGGCCAAATATATTGTGAAATGTAAAATATCTACAACCTTGGCTATCTTCACGCTTTACAAGTTTGTGATCTTCTGAAAATTTTGACTATTTATCCTTTAGTAAAATGGCAAAGATTTTCTCTTCTTTAGTTATGTTGAAACTATGCATTTTCTTATTCACAAGACTTAATTCTCTTTTTCGCTAACAAGAATTAGAATCTTATCTAGACATATCATGCATTCTTTTCATGATATTTTTCATCTTTCATTTGTTCAATTTACACAAATGACGATTCACTAACATAAGTCTAAAACAAATGACACCTAGACACTTATTACTGATCATAAGCTACTATTACACAAATGATGACGATCACTCCATAAAATGCAAGATTCCTCTGACACACTATCCCAACTAGAACTAACCTCCACATCAACAAAGTACTTCATAGGGTCCTCCTCCACCTCATCTGAAGTAACCAAATCTAGAACACAAATAGTAGGGCATGAAATCTCCACACAATCACTATTACAACTCTAAGACATAGCCTTCACTCCAATATGGTCTTCACCCTCCTTTCCAACCACTCCAAACGTAACAACACCCATCGTTAAAGTCTCTCCAAAAAAAATCTGAGGAGTGGGAATAACCTCTGGGAATTGGATCACTATCTCCCTTTCATAACGCCCTACTCGCATTTTTCAACTCGCAACTAGACACAAATGAGTGTCGTTACTCTAGGGTTATCCAAAGAAAGGTGTGCTCATGGAACACATGGTAATCAATCTCGCACTCTTATATATCCAACTGACTTTCCTACTCTCTAAAACGAGGAACTGTTGGTGTAAGCCCTAGCGCGAATCTATTTTATATAGATTATGATTCGTATCATGGATTTGAGTCATATATATCTAATTTTGGTTATATGTACAAGACCTCATTTATTATGTTATTAACAATATAATATAATAAGGTCCTTCAAATAGATCACTACAAGAAAAATTGTTATTACCTAAGGCAGATTTTATCTTTACCCACGGAAAGTCCGTAGGTAACGTAAAATTACCCACGGATTACCCACAGACACGGGTCCGTAGCTATTTCGCTCGTAGGTAAACATTTACGCACGGAAAATCAGTAGGATATGGTTACTTAAGGAATGTCCGTGGGTGATATGACTTACCGATTTTCCGTGGGTAATATGACTCACCGATTTTCCGTGGGTAATATGAGTCACTGATTTTCCTTGGGTAAAGTTACCCACAGCTTTTCCGTGGGCAACTTTAACCACGAACAATCTGTAAACTATTTTATTGATTTATAATTGATATTTAAAATTTTATCCATGACATGTCCGTGGGTAAATTATCATTTACTCATAGAATGTTCGTGGGTAATGAAAATATGATTTTCATTCTATTTTGTATCCTACAGATTCTTGCATTTTTTTAAATCTATTTTTAAAATAAATTGTAAGCATATTAAAACATCATTGTCAAAACAAAGTGAAGTTTTCTATAAATAGTGAAATAGTGTTTTCAAAATACACATCGTGACTACCACAAGTCTCAAAATAAGCATACTGTCACTACCATAAGTGTAAAAATACACATAACGACACTGTCGTAAGAATATATATAGATAATGCCAACAAGTCTAAGAAAAATATGTATTTATAAATAGTAAATAAAACTGATACTGAAATTAGTATTACTCATCGTCGTAATCCTTGTTAGAGTGATCTTCTTCATAATCTGGATGACGACGACGACGGGAGGACTCAGCTTGTATGGAAGCAACACTTTTTGTCAATGTTGCTAGCTGCATCTGGAACTCTGTAGTGCGCTGCTCTGTTTGTTGAACCTCCTCTTGTCTACGTTGCTCTGCTTTCCTTAGCTCCTATCGCGCCTGTCGTGCCTCCTGTTCTGCTGCTTTTGCTCCCTCCTCAAATGCTGATATCTGTGCAACTATCTCGTTAGAGTGTTGAGACAAGACATTGGTGCAACCTCTAGATGGACTAGAATTTGGGACCAGACTTGCGACACCTGTTCTATAAATGGAGGATCTATCTCCAGCACCATAAATACGCCCTTTATTCTTTCCCCCAACAGATTGGACCCACATGTCTAAGCGAGCTTCTGCATTAACCACTTGGCTACAACTACTAGATGTTTCCCCACCTTTGGAGGTCTGCTGCAACTTACCTTGAAATATTTCCTGCTCAAATAGAAAATAATGTAACATAATCAAATTACTTTTACAAGAAATACAAATGAAATAACAAATGATTTAATATTTCTTACATATGTTTTTTTTGCTCTTTCATCAACCCAAGAGTTGTCCTTCTTCTTAGTGTGAGTTTTTAAAAAGACCTCATCTAATGTGGGGTCTCTACCTAACTCTTCAGCCTTACAAAAAATAAAAAACAGCAGAAATGTGAAGACTAAACCCTAAACATCACAATAAAACAACAACACAATAAAACAATAAAAATAGTAAATATTAGGCATGTCCTTGAGCCAAACATTAAATGATTATACAGTGAAGACTTTGACATAGAAAACGTACCATCCGATTGGTATGTTCAGCAACGGATATAGATCCACCAGTATGGACAACTCCTCCTTTAGAAGAAGCACGGTTTTTCTTAGCTCGGTTTGATATCTCCTTATATGACGGATCCATCCATATCTTCTGAAGATCATTCCAAACAGTTTCGCCCATCCAATTTGGACACTTGCGTTTCTTTCTTACTTGCATCAACATATCAGAAAGACGCATTGATCCTTTTGTATTGAAGATATTCTTAATATGAAATTTGTGCTCAGGCAACCAAGCAACTTTCTCCTGCAACATTACATTACAAATAAGTTATAATGTACTAATTAGTATCTACACAATAATTGAACTCATTAATAAGATATATAACATAATCTTACACCGAATTTGTCGAACCAACGTTCCAAAATTAATTCTGGGATTGCTCCCCATGTAGGATACGGATCAACATATTGTGATGTAATGACTGAGGTGAGGGCCCTCGATGCCACCCTACATGGTAACCAGCTGCAAACAATTTTCAAACAATATAAAATTTTAAAAAATAATATGAAACGAACCATAAACCTCATGTTGTAATGAAAAGTTAATCGGAACTAGTTACATACCCTCGACCATCCGGCCATATCATTGTTCTCCCATCAGGCGCAACCTCATGACTAGAATTGGAGCATCGTGAGCCTTGAGTGTTATTACCAATAGCAATAGGTATTAAAGGTGATGGATTAGCAGAAATTGAAGTATGTCGTGAGGCAAGAGATGTTAATGGTTGTGACGGAGAATGATCAACATTCAGGGAAATGATGTCTTCTGGGACAAAACCCGGTGTGGGCATCATTGAAGGTGCAAACACAAGAAGGGCGAGTTGAATTGTGTTTGACTAACTTGAATACTTTTTCTGTTTTTGCAGTTTTAAAACAGAGTTAGCAGTGGATATAAAGTAAAAATAAAAACCCTGAATTTTATACTGGTTCACCGTTAACGAGGCCACGTCCAGTCCCTTCACCTTAAAGGATTTCACTAATTCAAACCTTGAATTAAAACAGTACCACTGACCCTCCAAGTCAGTCTTCCCAAACGTCCAGTCCCTTCTCCTACCAATCTGACAACCCTAGATTGTAGAAGGAATTACAACGCCTTGAATCTAATTGCCAAGTAATCTGCTACCCCTTCTGACTCCCTCAGATTGTAGACTCTACTTCAACAACTTAGATCTAACACAAGGGAAAGAAAATAACAAGAGTGCTTGCTTCTGGAAAGTTGGAACTCACAATTAACTTCACTGAAAACTTGAGTGTTTGCTTTGGAAGTGTATGACTCTTTTGTGATTTTCGATGCTAAGTCTTCTGCCTTGAGCCTCCTTTTATAGATGCAGATTAGGGTATCTTCCAAGCTTAATTTTGAGCTGTATTTTGCTGGATTCTCTTGCAAAAATATCTTGACCAATCGGGCTTCACTTAAATAAAAAACATATTTTTTTTAAGCTCCTGAACTTCCATATGAGTTCACTTTATTTTTGTAACAAATCCTTTTAATACTTTGATCAAATTTAATTAAATCTCCACCGTTAATCCTCATGGTTAAATATGGATCATTTGATCTTCTGCGCTAGTCCACATCTGGACCATACTAAGTGATCTGCTGTGATCCTATGATTTCGGCCAACCCTGGACCACACTTGCTGATCTTCTGATCTCGGCCAACACTGGTCTAGCAAACTGATTAGCTGTGATCCTCTGATCTCGGCCAATGCTAGACCACACATTCTGACCTTCTGATTTCGGCCAACATTGGGCCATGGTCTGATCTTCTGATCTCGGCCAACACTGGGCCATATGCTTAAATCTGGACCATTGATCTAAATATCTTCCTTGTGATCTAGACCAATTCTGGACTTGGTCTGGATTAAACTGAAATTAAATCTGGACAAATAATATTTCAGTCTGGACATTTTACCTTCTGTTTTGGATTAGTTTTGGATCAAATCTGGAGATCATTTCTTCTGGTCTTGACTTATTTTCTTACCCTGAACCATGCTATCTTCTGGTCTGGGTCAAATCTGGATTGATTCTCTTGTTCTGGACCCTTTACTTATCCTCTGATTAAGTCTGGATCAAGTCTGGATCAAGTCTGGACTGTTTATCATTTCACTGCAAGGCCATCTTCTGGTCAGAATAACTTCTAGATTAAGTCTGACTTATGACTCCTACTGGTCTGGATCAAGTCTCCCTCTGGCAGGCTTCCTTCTATTCTGGGCCAGCAAAGATATCCTCTGGTAATTCCAGGATGCATCCTCTGGTACCTTCTGGATGCATTTTCTTGTGTCTTCATCTTCTCCCTCTGGAAACTTCATTTTCTGGTGGCATTTAATGTAATAATTCAAGGTTTAAAATAAGATTACATGGAGTGCTTTTGTAAACATCAAAATCCTAAGTACTTAGAACCAACTTGGTTCCAACAATCATCACTATAATTGGTTTAGATTGATTCACCTTACTAGGTGGGGGTGGAAGCACTACAACTTGTTGGGTAGGAGGTTTAACATGTTGTTGGGTGGAATGTCCCACATATTGTGAGGTTGGTGTAGTGACATTGGCATCTAGTGGGAATTGATCAATTGTTGCTTGTACCTGCTAAGCTGCTTGAGTTACCTTATGCGGTAAAATCATGCGATTTTTCTTCAAATGAAGCTTGAGTCTAATCTTTTCTTTTGGAGCCATCTATAAAAAAAAAAGATGAATAAAAACAATTAGCATACACAATAGTCTGTATGAATATTAAAGAAATGCATAATAATAAAAAAAATGCACATTGCAGATAGCAAAACAGCAAAACAGCAGAATAATAAAGAAATGCACATTGCAGATAGCAAAACAACAAATTAGAAAAACAACAAAACAACAAAACACATTGCAGATAGCATAATGGTAGAATGAGAATGGTATTAAAAGCAATAAATAGAAGGATGAACAGTACTAGAAGCACAAATACTAAGATATATACTTACTAAAAATTCAAACGTCAATTGAAGAATCATCCCCATCTTCATCATCCATATCACTATCATTATCAATTGGGATATTTGGAACAAACGTTACATTAACTTCTTCATCGCTATGTGTTTCATCATGCAAGCCAACCAATTCTTCAATTTCAGTTAATTGGTCAACATGTGTCATATCTTCATCTTGATATGGTATGTCCTCATCGAGGCCGTCCACCTCTACACAACCCATAGGCTTTGTTTTGATAACTGCAGACCAGTGATGCTTATCGGTTTGCATTTCAGGATAAGGTATATAATACACTTGTCTAGCTTTTTGTGCAATTATGAAGGGATCATAGAGATCATATTTCCGATTCATCTTGACACCTACAATATCATACTGTGGATGAACTTTGGTTCCTCTATTCCATCTAGGATCAAACCATTGGCAATAAAACATGGCTACCTTGTGAGGCAATTTGTAATACTCTAACTCGTAGATATGTTGGATGACTCCGTAGAAATCATCTTCTCCTCCTCCAGTAACCCCTTTTACATAAACTCTGCTATTTATGGTTTTCTTACCCTAAGACCAATCTTTGGTTTGAAATTTGTACCCATTAATGTAATACTTGTGCCAACTTTCAACCATTGAGTCAGAACCCCAAGCTAATAATAACAAGTTAGGGTCGATCACACCATTTGCCTTGTCACTGACCTATACAAACATGATATTCACAATAGTTAATTGAGAAGTTCTAATTTATTATCAACAAACTTCAATAAAGCACTTACATACGCACGAAACCATTATGGGAATTCTCCATGTATACGAGTTTGAGATATAGGGTCTTCTTCAACAATGGAATTAGAGTGCAAAAAGGCGCTAGCAATAATGATAAAATTATTATTACATATAATTGATAAATATGTGGGGTGTGTGTTTTCAGGCTTCTTACTCAATATATGGCTTGACCTCGTTGCAATTGATGAGGATGTGTACATGAGCAGATCTTCTTTCAGCATCACTCAACCAATGTGTTTAGGACTTCCCACTACGACGTCCTAATTGATTGCTAATTGACAGTGTTGTTGTGACGACATCATGTAATTTTGCAGCTTCATTACGCTGGCTTGTATCAAACAAAGAGATTGTTTTGAAATAGTGGGAACAAAAATATGTTGTCTCTCGATGTAAGTATGACATACATATTGAGCCTTCCACTCTAGCTTTGTTTTTCACTGTGCGCTTAAAATCACCCATCATTTTGGAAAAAGGAGACCAATAAATTAATAAATGTGAAAATATCTAGAAAAAAGATGAAATCCTTAATAATGAATATAAAATACCTTTCAAATGGATACATCCATCGATATTGAACTGGACCACCATGTTTTACCTCATACGGGAGGGGAATTCGAAGATGCTCCATTGAATCAAAGAATCCTGGTGGGAAGATTCTTTCAAGTTTGCATATGATGAATGGAATATTTTCACCCAATTTGACCAATTCATCATGTCTTAAGGTATTGCTCCACAAGCCCTTAAAGAATTGACTTAATTCTGTTAGTGGTTTCCACACATGGTCAGGCAATGAACAAAATGCAAATGGAAGTAAACACTCTATAAATATGTGACAATCGTGGCTTTTCATCCCATTCATTTTTCCTTTATTAACATCTGCACATCTTGCCAAGTAAGAAGCATACCCATCTTGCCTTAGGTTTTGTCATTTTTCCATTGTTATGTGGAACCAACTCCAAGTCGCTACGTTGGCAAATGTTTGCCAAGTCCATTCTTGCTTTTTCATTGTCCTTAGTCTTGTTCTTAACATTCATGACAGTGTTAAACACATTATCAAAGAAATTTTTATCTATGTGCATGACATTTAAATTATGCCTTAATAAATTATCTTTCCAGTATGGAAGATCCCAAAAAATGATTCGTTTAGTCCAATTATGACTAACTCCATATGCAAATAATTTAGAAACTGCATTATCTATCACTCGTGGAATATTATCAACCCAACTCCATACTTCTTCACCAGTCAATATTGGAGGAGGTTCATCCTTAACAACCCTTTTTTTAGTGAACCCTTTTTTAGTTCTTCTAAAGGGATGATTATGAGGTAAGAAACGACGGTGACAATCGAACCATGAATTTTTGCCACCATATTTCAAGGCAAAAGCCTTATTTTCGTCCATACACACCGGACATGCCAACTTACCTTGAGTACTCCATCCAGATAACATGCCATAAGCAGGAAAATTGTTAATTGTCCACATTAAAGTTGCCCTCATTACAAAGTTTTGTTTCATGGAAATATCATAAGTCAAAGCCCCTTCACTCCACAATTGTTGAAGCTCGTCTATTAATGGTTGTAAATACACATCAATGTTTTCTTTTGGGTTAGATGGCCAAGGTATTAGACAAGTCAAAAATATGAATGGTTTTTTCATAAACATTTCGGGTGGGAGATTATACGGGGTCACAACAACAGGCCAACAAGAATATGGGGATGAAGATGCTTGAATGTATGGCGTGAAGCCATCAAAACATAAACCAAGCCTTACATTTCTCGGTTCATTTGCAAAGTTTGGATACCTTGCATCAAAATGCTTCCAAGCTTCCCCATCAGACGGATGACGTAAAATGCCTGAACTCGATCTATTATGTTGATGCCATCTCATTTGGGCAGCAGTTTCCATTGATGCATACAATCTTTTTAACCTATGAGTGATTGGCATATAGAACATCCTCTTAAATGGAATTCCTTTATGGTTACTTATCCCAGACTTACGAGGAACATATCGGGGTTCATGAGAAAACCTACACTCTAGACTTGCACTATTATCTTTGTAGTATAACATGCACCCTTTAACACAACAATCAATTTTCTCAGACTTCAAACCTAGCATGGTCACCAATTTTTTCGCTTGGTAAAATTTTTTTGGAAGTGAATCCTTAAAAGGACACACATCTACAAGTATGCTTGCAAAGAAATCAAGACATTTCTACGGAACATTCCAATTTGATTTGCAAGCTAAAAGTTTCACGCATATTGAAAATTTTGAATTAGAAGCCCCCTCATATAAGGGTTTGTTTGCAGCAGTTAACAAATCATAAAAGTCTTGAGCATCATCATTTGGGGGCTCTTCATTAATCTGTTCCTCGTTGCCCTCATCACTCAAATTTTGGAAGTCATACGTATGACCGAATGCATCATCGACCATATGTTGCATTAAGGTAAACGGATCATCGTTATCAATATATCCACTACTACTTGGAACATTTTCTGTGTCAATCTGTGGGTCTTCTTCACCATTGTCAATCCAATACCAAGAATTTGGTTGGAACCCAAACCTATACAAGTGAACTTTAACGTCACTTGCAGATAATACACCGCTACACATGCAATTGTGACAAGGACATCTGATGCCACCATCTTTTACAAACTGATTTCGATTTATTGCCTTTGTTATAAACTCTTCAACACCTTTTGCAAAGGCTGGTTTCAACCCCCTGGTTGAACATAAAGTCTATCATATACCCAACTACGATCTGGGTGGTAGCCATCCATATTTTGAAGGACAAACAAATAACAGAGGAGCGATGAACTGATGAACAGAATGTAATTTTACATATCAAATAGGATAGCAAAATCCTACCAAATTGAAATTTATACCAATATATAACAAAACAACAGCAATACATAGAACAACAGCAATATAAAACAGCAACAATACACAAAACGTATATTATTATGATCTAACAGTAGTTCCCCAATAAATAATCAAAGAATTTGTTTATGTAGAATTTTGGATTTTGATTTGATGATCAAAAGTGGAAGAAAATATACTTTTGCATAGTTTCCCTGGTTCTCGTGGACAGTTTGCGGAATAGATTTTTAGCATCACCATATACACTGTTTAATATTATTAATCTTATTTATTTTATTCTTCTTTCATTCCTCATCTTTTGTTAATCATTTACCTTTTTCATTCAACTTTTGGGGTTTTTGTTTCATTTTTTAATTGCCGAAAAGCCCTCCGAAAAAGACACTGGTATAAAAGCTACTGGTGTTTCTAGTTATTACATTTATAGATAATATGTGATAGGAGATAATATAGTGAAATGCCTTTCTATTTAAATTAAACATGAGTATTTTTTATAGCCTAAAACTTATTCAAATTTTCAGATCATGTAAAAACATCCATAATGAGATTGTCATAAATAAAACATTGGAACTATTAAGATGAGTGGAGGTACATAGTACAAACACATAATGAACACAAATCTTACATAAATCACTAGAATCCAAACCTAATTGAATATGTCTTTCAGTCTATGTCAAAAACAATGTGTTACACCTTTTAATACAACTCAACGATATTAATTAACCAACTAGTCAAGCAAAAGACCTGATTTCTGAACTAGTGTGATTTCAAGCTTAATCTAAATGAACAGACAACAGAATAGCACCAAATTATATATCTAAACAGGACATATCAAACTTATTTCTAATTTAACCCTCATATTTTGTAAGTTGACATTCCAATCATTCAGCACGGTTGGCATATTCGTTTATGCATTTCTTGATGAAAGAAAACTACAAAGCATTCACTTTATCTACTCTACAAAGTTAGGCTTTAGCGAGTGTACAAGTTAGGCTCCCAAATTTAGTTATACTGAAGAGGAGTAACTAGTACGATAGGATATAAATTGTTATTGTTATTTGCAATTTTCATTGTTACTGATATTTACATTTTTACTGATATTTGCAATATGAGTGAGGAAATGAAGAAAATTGCCTCTGATGGCCATGAGAAAATATTAGCACTATCATTGTTGCAAGAATAGTAGGTTAAGGTATGTCCAATTATTTTAAATTATCAGTATTTTCATACAATCATAATGAAAATACCAAATATCTTATCAACAAATAAAATGATAATTCAAACAACAATATTTACTTGGTAGCTCATAATAATTTGTTGCATTCCAGATAAATGAGGTGAGAAAGTTGATAGGAACATTATCAGATAAGGCATCTATATATTATTCTGATGCATCCATGTCAAGGTATTTAAAGTCACAGAATTGGAATGTCAAGAAAGCATCTCAAATGTTGAAACTGAGCTTAAAATGGAGACAAGAATACAAACCTGAAGAGATCAGTTGGGTGAGTTAAGGTATTTAAACTCAAAGAAGGACCTGGATACCTTGCAGTTAGTAAGCAGGTTGAATTTGGCTTCATTAACATGACACAAAATCAGAAGAATCACAAAATCAGAATTTTGCTTGACCATTAAGAGATTCAAAAAATAATTTAAGGTGCATGGTTCTTTTGTATCTTATGATCTTCTCTTACTTTTCTTTCTAACTAACCACCAATGGCATTTCTCACCTTATAATTTATAAAAGGAAAATTTCTTATGAATATAATTATGAAGTATAGACACTCTTTAAATTTTGGATCAGGAATGGAGAGACTAACAAGTGAGATTGTGCAATCACCACATTACGAAAAAATATGGACGACAACATTGAGTACCTTATAATTGTATGTCCGGATTTTTTCTGCACGTGCTCATGTACCAACCTGTAAATTGAGACTGTTGTAAAATATTTTTAATTTGATTTTTGTATGTCTACTCACCCATATAGCAAGCTTTTTAATAAATTATAAATGATGCAAATCATGATAGACAAATGCTGAAATATTTGATCAAGTACAACCAAATAGAAAATTGGAAGTTGAACTAAGGGAGAGGACAGAGACGTGTTTATAGTTTGTTGATAATCAAGCAACATCACATGTCAGAGAAGCGGGGTTTTCAATTATTGTGTTATAGTTGTTGATACACTTCTGCTGGATTTGTAGTTGAACAAAATTTGAGATTATCAAAGAAAGTAAATGAGGCATATATATTTCATCAACATGATGTCAAAGGCAATTATGAGAACGGGCCAACAATTCAACAATTACTGAGTTGCTTGACGGAGTGGCTGATCAGAAGTTGTCCTTTTAAGCATGACATAAATGTACAGTAGTAAACAATCACAAATAATCCAAAGGACCAAAATCATCAAGGCATCAATAAACAAAGGAATCATGTAACACCCCGAGTTTTAAACAGCGCGAGTGTATTTTTTATTTTTCAATCAAAATAAATAAAAGAATTTCAGAATTAATTCAAAAGAATTAAAATAAAATAAAATTTTGTCATCTCATAAAATAATACATCTTAAATTGAAATGACAAGAATAATTAAATAATTACATTGTAATTATAACTAAGTAATTTAATTTTGGGAATCAATACTTTTAATACGACAAACGGTAATACGTCAACAAAAGTTAGTGTCATAATATCTCCAAAAACATTCGGATCGCGGCCCACTAAAACATTATCAGAGTGCGGAAAAATATACAATTATCCCAAAATAAATAATTACATCCACTGAGCTCAAGACCCTATACAACAAGTCTAAACTGATCATGCACTAAAGCTACAGTAGCAAGGGTTCCCTCCGCACCCTATACAAGTCTTGTCTGACTCCGCGGCTCGCCTCGATGTGACGTCCTCCTCTTCATTATACAGGGAAGGATCAGTATCCTCCGGCGTCAGATCTACCCATGATCTGGGTCGCTTCGGCGGTGCCGGAATCACAAAACAATCATCTATTGTCCTAGACGGACCCGGAATATCAACTGCGTTGGAACCAAGTTGGTTCTAAGTACTTAGGATTTTGATGTTTACAAAAGCACTCCATGTAATCTTATTTTGTACCTTGAATTATTACATTAAATACCACAAGAAGATGAAGTTTCCAAAGGCAGAAGATGAAGACACCATATAATACATCCAGAAGGTACTAGAGGATGGATCCTGAAATTACGAGAGGATATCTTTGTTGGCCCAGATCAGAAGGAAGCAAAGTCAGAAGGAGACCTGGACCAGACCAAAAGTAAGCCTGCCAGAGGGAGACTTGATCCAGACCAGAAGGAATCATTTGTTAGACTTAGTCCAGAAGTTATTCTGACCAGAAGATGGCATGGCAGTGAAATGATAAACAGTCCAGACTTGTTCCAGACTTAATCAGAGGATAAATTAATGGGTCCAAGATAAGAGATTTAATCCAGATTTGACCCAGACCAGAAGATAACATGGTTCAGGGTATGAAACTAAGTCCATACTAGAAGAAATAATGTCCAGATATGATCCAGAACTGATCCAAATTAGAAGGTAAAATGTCCAGACTGAAATATTTTTTGTCCAGATTTAATTACAGTTCAATCCAGACCCAGTTCAGAATTGGTCCAGATCAGAGGGAATATATCAAGATCAATGGTTTAGAATTAAGTATATGGCCTAGTATTGGTCGAGATCAGAAGATCAGACCATGGCCCAGTGTTGGCTGAAATCTGAAGATCAGAATGTGTGGTCTAGCATTGGCCGAGATCAGAGGATCACAGCAGATCAGTTTGCAAGTCCAGGTTGGACGAGATCAGAAGATCAAAAAGTGTGGTCCAGGGTTGGCCGAAATCAGAGGATCACAGCAAATCACTTAGTATGGTCCAGATGTGGACTAGCGCAGAAGATCAAACGGTCCAGATTTAATCATGAGAAATAACAGTGGAGATTTAATTAAATTTGATCAAAGTATTTAAAGGATTTGTTACAAAAATAAAGTGAACTCGTATGGGAGTTCAGAAGGTATTGGCGGGACGAAAGATTTGTTCAAGAAATAATTAAAGACTGGATTGGCCCAAGTTATTTATGAAAACAAATCTGGAGATAAAAAGATATGTTTTTTATTTATATGAAACCCGATTGGTCAGAGTATTTTTGCAAGAGAATCCAGCAAGATAGAGCTCGAAATTAAGCTTGGAAGAGACCCGAATTCACATCTATAAAAGGAGGCTCAAGGCAGAAGACTTAGCATCGAAAATCACAAAAGAGTCATACACTTCCAAAAGCAAACACTCAAGTTTTCAGTGTGGTTAATTGTGAGTTCCAGCTTACTAGAAGCAAGCACTCGTGTTATTTTCTTTCCCTTGTGTTAGATCTAAGTTGTTGAAGTAGAGTCTATAATCTGAGGGAGTCAGAAGGGGTAGCAGATTACTTGGCAATTCGATTCAACGCGTTGTAATTCATTGTACAATCTGGGGTTGTCAGATTGATAGGAGAAGACTTGACTTAAGAAGTCAAGGTGCTGCATTCCTCAAAAGTCTAGGATTGTTAGACTGTTTGAGAAGACTGACTTGGAGGGTCACTGGTATTGTTGTAATTCAAGGATTGAATTAGTGAAATCCTTCGATGTGAATGGACTGGACGTAGCCTCGTTAACGGTGAACCAGTATAAAATTTTGTGTTTTATTTTATTTTATATCCGCTGCTAACTCTGTTTTATTCATAGATCAAGTTTTTTTTTTTAAAACTGCAAAAACAGAAAAAGTATTCAAGTTAGTCAAACACAATTCAACCCCCCCTTCTCGTGTTTGCACCATCAATTGGCATCAGAGCTCGGTATCAAGGCTGAGCACTTAACAGTGTTTGAGGAAATGTCCAAGGGGTTCAACATGGTAGAATCCAAAGATGATTTGGGAGGCAACATCAACAGACCACCACTGTTTGATGGAGAAAGGTTTGAGTATTGGAAGGACAGAATGAAAAGATGGTAGTCAAAGGATACACTGCACCTACTGTTCCAAGAGATCCAACTAAAGAAATGGACATGGATGATATGAAACCAGACCAGAGCAAATTATTCAAACTGCATCACAAGTCCAGAAACATCATGATCAGTGCCATCATATTCAAGGAATTTGACATATGCACACATAAAGAAACAGCAAAGAGCATATTCGACTATTTTGTTCTTACCTACGAAGGAAGTCAGCAGGTTGAAGAAACAAGGGCTAACATACTGGTCAAATAGTATGAGATGTTCAAGATGGAAGATGATGAAGACATCAATGGAATGTTCTGTAGATTCCAGACTCTGACATCTGGACTGAAGGTCTTGAAGAAAAGCTACACAACAGCAGATCATGTCAAGAATATTCTAAGAAGCTTACCAACCATGTGGAGACCAATGGTTACTGCAGTTCAGCAAGCCAAAGATCTGAATAAATTAAGACTTGAAGATCTGATCAGCTCACTCAGGTCTCATGAAATAGAACTAGAAGCAGATGAACCAAAGAAGAAGAAGAATCTGGCCCTGAAGTCAAAACAAAAGAAAGCTGCAAGGGCAGCATCAGAATCGGAGGATAGCGAGAGTGACTGTGATGATATGGTCTACTTAACCAAACAGATGGTTAAGATATGGGAAAACAGGAAGAGGAGAAGCTTCAAGAAGAAACATAACAACAAAGGAAAAGAAGAATCTGACAAGAAGAGTATTGTTTGTTATGGATGCAATGAACGTCGACATATCAAGTCAGAATGTCCAAATCTGGAAAAAGGAAAACATCACAAGAAGAGTTCCAGATTCAGAAAGAAGGGTCTGATGGCAGCCTAGGATGCATCAGAATCAGAGGAAGAATCGTTTGATGAAGAAGAGGCAGAAATAGCAAAGATGGCACATATCAGGTCTGCCTCTGGACTTTATAAAGGCGCGATTTCAGGAAGGAAAGCAGGCAGAAGGAAGAATGATCGAAGCAATCATTCAAGCAAGTCTGGAAGCACATCAGATGGAGTAATTCTGGCTCTGATGGCTCATACCAACTCAAGCTCTGTATACGGCTCAGGCTCTGGAACAGAATCAGAAGATCAAGACAGTGAGGTATTTTCTGATCTCAGTAGATCTGAATTAATTGAGGCTTTAAAAGACTTTTTAAATGCAAACAATAAGATGTCTTTAAAACTCAAAACTCTTAGGGAAGATAAGAAAAATCTAACCAAAGAAGTCCAAGTTTTAAAGAATCGATATTTTGAGTATGCAACTAAAAACAAGGATTTTAAAACTGAAGTTGCAAGACTCAAATCTGAAAACCAAACTCTCAAAAGTAATATTTGTTCCACTTCCAAAACTGTTTGTGAATCTGATATGCATGAGCAATTTTTTCAAAACTTTATTTCCAATGGAATGGAAAGAAGTAAATATGCATCTATGATTTATGGAAACAATAACACTGGAAAAAGAGGTCTTGGTCTTACAGAAACGATTGCTGAAAGTAAAGCTGTTCATTCTGATATTTTATGCATTGTTTGTGCTAAGAAAGGTCACTCTGAACTATGTTGTCCAATGGTAAAATCTGAACAAGATCAGAGAGCTGTTAAGATTAACAAACCTGGACCCAATTAGTTCTAGGTACCAAAACATTAAATTGTCTATGTTGCAGATATTCTAAGCAACCAGAAGGAGACACCATCAATGGTGCCTGGACAATGGATGTTGGCAATGCACAAGTAGAAGAAGGTTTATGTTCCTGCTACAACAAGACAAAGGCAGTCTGAGTTTGATGGAAGAACGTCTAGTCAACTCAACCAGAACCAGAATCAGAATCAAAATAAAAACTAGAACCAGAATCAAAACTGGAACCAGAATCAAAACAGGAACTAAAACCAGAACCAGAACTGGAACTGGAACCATAACCAGAACTGGAACCAGTATCAGAAGCACAGAAACTGGAACCAGGACTGGAATCAGTATCAGAAGCACAGGAACTTGAACCAGAATCAAATTTGGAACCAGAATCAGAATCAGTACTGGAACCAGAATCAACACTAGAACTAGAACCAGAACAGGAATTACTAGAATCACCAGAATTACCAAATTAATCAAAACCACCAGATTCACCCAAATCACCAGAATAACCAGAATCATCAAACTTATCAGAATTACAAGATTCACCAAAATTACCAGAATCAAAACATGTTCCAGAATCATCAGAGGAACATGGTTTATCGACCAAAGCAGAATCAAGGAAAATGCTCAAATAGGCCAGAAGCAGAACTGGCTCTAATGGCTAGAACAGAAGCTGAGTCTGACTCTGACTCTGATTCTGACATAGAAAAAGCAAGGTCTGATCAGCAACACAAAGCTTGGCATCTTGACAGTGGATGCTCCAAACACATGACAAGAGACAAATCTATGTTTCTAAATCTGACTATGAAGAATGGAGGCAAAGTTTCCTTTGGAGGAAACCAGAATGGTCAGACTATTGGTACAGGAATTGTTGGTAACACTTCTTCTTCCCTGTCTATTAAAAATGTTCTGTTAGTTAAAAGGCTAAAACATAATCTTCTGAGCATAAATCAATTAAGTGATTGCAATTATGATGTTATCTGTAATCAAAAAACTTGCAGCTGTTAGTCATTTTGATGGGTCGGTTTTATTTACTGGCACTAGGAAGGATAATGTTTATAAAATTGATCTGTTCAGTCTTGCTAAGCAACAGGTTAAATGCTTATTGTCTGTGAGTGAGCAGAATCTGATTTGGCACAAAAGGTTACAGCATGCAAACCCTAGGCTTATATCCGAATTGAGCAAACTCCAGTTGGTAAGAGGATTTCCCAAGGTAAATTCCAAAAACAAAGATTCTGTGTGAAGCATGTCAAAGAGGTAAACAAACTAAAAGCTCTTTTAAAACTAAAAAATGTGTTTCTACCTCTCAACCACTTGAACTACTTCACTTAGATCTGTTTGGTCCTGTTCAAACAGCTTCTCTCGGTGGTAAGAAATATGATTTTGTGATTGTTGATGATTACTCATGGTGGACTTGGGTAAAAATTTTAAAAAACAAAGATGAATCTCACAAAGTATTTATTTCTTTTTGTAAGCAAGTTATGAATGAACAAGGTATTAAGATCATAACCATCAGAAGTGAACATGGAGGTGAATTCGAGAATAAGTATTTTGAAGAATTCTGTGATGAGAATGGCATCTCTCACAACTTCTCATCCCCCAAAATACCTCAACAGAATGGAATGGTAGAAAGGAAAAACATATCACTGCAGGAGATGGCCAGAACCATGTTGAATGATATGGAGGTTGCCACCTACCTTTGGGCAGAAGCTGTCAACACAGCTTGCTACATTCAGAATAGAGTCTACATCAGGTCCATCTTAAATAAAACTCCCTATGAACTATGGAAAGGTAAGAAACCTAATATTTCCTACTTTAAGCAATTCGGTTGCATCTGTTTTATGTTGAACACTAAAGACAATCTAGCTAAGTTTGATTCTAGATCTCAAAAGTGTACCTTGATTGACTACTCTGAGAGATCAAAAGCTTATAGAGTGTTTAACAAAGAAACTAACATTGTGGAAGAATCAACCCACATTAAGTTTGATGATAAACAGCTTGACTCTAAAAAGTCAAAGCAAGATGAGGAAATTGCAGGTGAACCAGAGGCACAAGAACCAGCAGGAAAATCTGAGAAAGATCAAGATGAAGAAGAACATGCTGACTCTGAAGACAAGTCAGAGGGAAAGAATGGATGGAAGTACAAGTCTTCACGTCCAGAATCTCTCATTATTGGCAGTGCAGCAAAACCTTTAAAGACTAGATCATCAAGTAGAGAAACCAGTCAGTTTGGTTTACTCTCAACATTTGAACCAAGCAATGTTGATGAGGCTTTGGCAGAGGAAGGTTGGATACTTGCAATGCAAGAAGAGATGAATGAATTCCAAAGGAATGATGTTTGGGATCTGGTATCTCGACCAAACAAAAACATTATTGGAACCAAGTGGGTGTTCAGGAATAAACTCAATGAAAAGGGTGAAGTGGTAAGGAACAAAGCCAGATTAGTAGCTCAAGGATACAATCAACAGGAAGGTATATATTACACTAAGACTTTTGCTCTAGTGGCCAGGTTAGAAGAAATTAGAATTCTCTTATTATTTGCTGCTAATCATCATATAGTTCTGTATCGAATGGATGTTAAAAGTGCATTCTTAAACGGCTATTTAAGTGAGGAAGTCTATGTCAAACAGCCCCCTGGATTTGAAAATTCTGATTTTCCATACCATGTTTTTAAACTTAAAAAATATTTATATGGTTTAAAACAAGCACCAAGGGCATGGTATGATAGACTTAGTACCTTTTTGCTTAAGAATGAATTTGACAGAGGCCAGATTGATAATACTCTATTTAGGAAATCCATTAAAAATGATATTTTAATTATTCAAGTTTATGTTGATGTATCATCTTTGGATCTACTAATGGCACTTTGTGCAAGGAGTTTTCTGACCTAATGCAGAAAGAGTTTCAAATGAGCATGATGGGAGAACTCAAGTTCTTCCTGGGAATTCAGAATCACCAAGGTAAATCAGGTATACTCATTCACCAATCTAAATATACTAAAGAACTTCTTAAAAAGTTCAAAATGAGTGAATGTAAGCCTATGGCCACCCCCCATGCACCCAACCTGCTCACTTAAGAAAGATGAAACTAGCCAAAAGGTATACCAGAAAAACATTGAGATGTATGATTGGATCCCTTCTTTATTTAACTGATTCTAGACCTGACATTTTGTTAAGTGTTTGTGTCTGTGCCCGTTTTCAAGCTGACCCTAGGGAATCCCATTTAACTGCTGTCAAACGAATTCTGAGATACCTTAAAGGAACCACCAACCTTACCCTGTTATACAAGAAAACCCCCACCTACAAACTCAGAGGTTTTTGTGATTCCGACTATGCTGGAGACAAGCTGGAAAGGAAAAGTACAAGCGGCAACTGCACCTTCTTAGGTGATAATTTGATCTCTTGGTCAAGCAAAAGAAAAAGCACCATTGCCATGTCAATAGCTGAAGCTGAGTATATATCAGCAGTAGGATGCAGCTCACAATTAATCTGGATGAAACATCAACTTGAAGATTACAACATCTTCGAAACCAATATCCCTTTGTTCTGTGATAACACTTCAGCCACAAATCTAACCAAGAACCCTATCTTACACTCTAGAGCCAAACACATTGAAATAAAACACCATTTCATTAGGGACCATGTTTAAAAAGGGACTTTAAGCATCCAGTTTGTGGACACTGATCATCAATGGGCTGACATCTTCACCAAAGCATTACCTTAAGACGGGTTCAAGTTCATCAAGAAACATCTCAACATTGTCTCCATATCTGACTAGCTCAAGTAGTCTTCTTAGGAGTTTTTAATTTTCTTGTACTTTTAATTTTATGTCTTTTATTTTTTTGTTTTTAATTTCTGTACTTTGTAAAGACAAAAAAAAAACAAAACTACAAAAATAGTAGGACCTCTTTTTGGATGATGACAAAAAGTGGGAGAGAGTGAAAAAGGAGAAATAAGTAGAAAAGGAGAGATAAAAAGAAAGGAGGAGCGAAAAAGAAAGAGATGAAAAGAGAAGGAGTTGAAAAGGAGAAGAAACAGGGAGAGAGGAAAAATCAGAAAGAGATGAATAGAGAAGGAGTTGAAAAGGAGAAGAGAAGAGAAGAAAAGAAATAGTGATTCAAGAAGGAGTTGAAAAGGAGAAGAAAAAGTCAGTATCAGACTTAGGGGGAGAGATTGGTCTGACGGGGAGTAATTCAAGTACTTCGATTTACAAGCTAGCAAAATAAGTTAAGGTTTTGTCATCATCAAAAATGGGGAGATTGTTGGAACCAAGTTGGTTCTAAGTACTTAGGATTTTGATGTTTACAAAAGCACTCCATGTAATCTTATTTTGTACCTTGAATTATTACATTAAATACCACCAGAATATGAAGTTTCCAGAGGCAGAAGATGAAGACATCAGATAATGCATCCAGAAGGTACCAGAGGATGCATCCTGAAATTACCAGAGGATATCTTTGCTGGCCTAGATCAGAAGGAATCAAAGTCAGAAGGAGACCTGGACCAGACCAGAAGCAAGCCTGCCAAAGAGAGACTTGATCCAGACCAGAAGGAATCATTTGTTAGATTTAGTCCAGAAGTTATTCTGACCTGAAGATGGCCTGGCAGTCAAATGATAAACAGTCCAGACTTGTTCCAGACTTAATCAGAGGATAAATTAATGAGTCCAGAACAAGAAATTCAATCCAGATTTGACCTAGACCAGAAGATAACATGGTTCAGGGTACGAAACTAAGTCCATACCAGAAGAAATAATGTCCATATATGATCCAGAACTGATCCAAATTAGAAGGTAAAATGTCCAAACTGAAATATTTTTTGTCCAGATTTAATTTCAGTTCAATCCAGACCCAGTTCAGAATTGGTCAAGATCAGTGGGAAGATATCAAGATCAATGGTTCAGAATTAAGTATATGGCCTAGTATTGGACGAGATCAGAAGATCAGACCATGGCCTAGTGTTGGCCGAAATCAGAAGGTCATAATGTGTGATCCAGCATTGGCCGAGATCAGAGGATCACAACAGATCAGTTTGCAAGTCCAGGTTGGCCGAGATCAGAAGATCAGAAAGTGTGGTCCAGGGTTGGCCGAAATCAGAGGATCACAGCAAATCACTTAGTATGGTCCAGATGTGGACTAGCGTAGAAGATCAAACGGTCCAAATTTAATCATAAGGATTAACAGTGGAGATTTAATTAAATTTGACCAAAGTATAAAAAGGATTTGTTACAAAAAAAAGTGAAGTTGTATGGGAGTTCAGAAGGTATTGGCGGGAAGAAAGATTTGTTCCATAATTAATTAAAGATAGGATTGGCCCAAGTTATTTATGAAAACAAATATGGGGATAAAAAGATATGTTTTTTATTTATATGAAACCCGATTGGGCAGATTATTTTTGCAAGAGAATCCAGCAAGATACAGCTCGAAATTAAGCTTGGAAGAGACCGAAATTCACATCTATAAAAGGAGGCTCAAGGCAGAAGACTTAGCATCGAAAATCACAAAAGAGTCATACACTTTGAAAACCAAACACTCAAGTTTTCAGTGAGGTTAATTGTGAGTTCCAGCTTTCTAGAAGTAAGCACTCGTGTTATTTTCTTTCCCTTGTGTTAGATCTAAGTTTTGTTTTAAAACTGCAAAAACAGAGAAAGTATTCAAGTTAGTCAAAGACAATTCAACCCCCCCTTCTCGTGTCTGCACCTTCAAACTGCTGCTAGTGTCGGTCCTTTATTTTTCTCTCCCGCCCCGGGTTAGGAGTTACCACACCTACTGTGGCCTTTGTCTCAACCCCTATAGTTAGACCCTCCACGTCTGCAAAAACCCTGTACTCCTCCAATATCAGTCTGGAAGGTACAGTAAAGTCAATCCTCGCGTGAATGTGCTCTACATAAGCCACTGCCCCGTCGATCCTGCACGTCCTCGTCAATCTCCTCGTGTAAGTAGCCCTGCTTGAGACGGGGTCATACACCCAAGCAGTAGGCAATGACGGTCAATGAAATCTAGCGACGTTTCCGTCGTCTGTGTACCCATCGGTGGTACGGGTTTGGGGGTCATCGGAGGGCAAAGCCCAATTTTCCACAATAATAGTAAAGGGTCACCGACCGAAATTAACAATTACCACATAGCATTTATGTCAAAAAAAAAAAAATAACAAGTATATTCATGGCATGTTCCAATGCTTATGACAACAAGAATGAATATGTATGCTAAAAAATGTATGACATTTACATCTTTGCAAAACAACCAATTTAACATTTGAATCATGTTGCAAGTACAAATATAATCGAAAATCACTACCACACATTAGGCCATTAGAATTCATAAAATACTTGCACACATGGATTTCCACTCATCACCTCTTAGCCACTAATGACTCACCAGTCAACCATCCCAATGCAATATGTATATGCCAATGTACACAACTCTTGGAATTACCAAGGTGCAGCCTCTCACGGACCAGCACGATTTACACATGTTAGCCTCTCACAGGCCAAACATTACCAAAGTGCAGTCTCTCATGGACCAGCACGATTTACGGATAGAATGGACCACCACGAACACGAGGCCATTCCGTAGCCTGGATAGAATGGTCCACCACGAACACGCGGCCACTCTGAACCAGGATAGAATGGAGCACCACGAACACGCGACCACTCTACAACCCATCACGGTTACTAGATTTACGTGTATTAGCCTCTCACAAGCCAAATACACAGAAGTTAAATCCTCGCATGGATATAATGGACCACCACGAACACGCGGCCATTTCGTAACCCATCACGGTTACTACTTAACTTCGCGGACCATCTCGGTTATCGCATCAACTCTGTGGCCCATCGCGGTCACCACCGGACTATGCAATGCATGGACATGCTATGTTTTCTCTTCACTGAAAACAGTATGCAAAACACCATCTGAAATCCAGACACTCCATCACCACCTCAAACCATCTCAAACAATCTAAAAAACTTCACATAAGTTTGTCATATACCTTCCAAATGTTTCCCAACTCTTTAAGTGCATAAACCAATGTTTTAAATTGAGTTTTTGAAAAAAATCAATCTGTATTCGAATACAATATCCTTGTATTCGAATACAGATGCCAAAACAGTGAAAAATCAGCATTTCTATATTCGAATACGCGGTTGTCGTAGCCGAATACAAATGCAAAAACAGTGACAAAATCAACAATTTTGTATTCGAATACGACAGGGTCGTAGCCGAATACAGATGCGAAGTCAGTAGCAAATTTTGCACTCCTGTATTCGAATACGACAAGGTCGTAGCCGAATACAGATGCTAAAATAGTAGCAAAAATCATGTATTTGTATTCGAATATGGAGTGTCGTATTCGAATACGACATTCAAAATTTGAATAAAAACTAAAAATTTAAATGAATGTATTCAAATACACTAGTACCGTATTCGAATACACCTTCGAAAACAGTGAGATATTCCAGAAAACTTCAACACAGTTTCAAAATTTTTCTTCAAAAACAACCACCAACACCATAACACAATCACCATTCTTTTGAACCACAAAACCCAGAACACTTCTCAACACAACATCAATGATTTCATTCACAACAACAGCAAGGCAGTAACGTCAATGACAGCAACTAGAAACAGCATAGCAACAACAACTCACAAACATGCATCAAGGCATCAACCAAGGCCGTAACAACACATAATAGCTCAACAACATGCATTTTCATCATCCATAACTACATGCAAGGCAGTTTCAGTATCAAAAAACCAACACCATTTTTACACACACATAACTCATAACAATCATCCATCAAACATGCATTTACAACCCTAAATGCAATCTAGAAAGATGGAAGGTGCCCTTTACCTTAGTTACGTTTTCTTGCTCTTTTCCGTTACCGCAACAAAAACCGGCGACACTCCCGCTCGCGTCGTCGCTACTAAAGTTAGTTTGTTAGCACCGTGAAGATGAGAGAAACGACTTTTCTTCTTGACACTTTCTGTTTCGGCGCTTGGATTTCCAAGTAATTTGACTTTTGAGGATGCTCTTTTTCACCAACATAAACAGAAACAGAAACAGAAGAAGGAAGAAGGAGGGTATTCTGGCGCGGCAGGTAAGAGAGGAACTGGTCTCTCTCTCTGATTCTGTTTTTTGTTTTTCTCCTTCCTTTCCTCTCACACGTATATATATATATATATGGGCATATCATCCACCTACTATACACATATTAATATTATAATAATCTTACTTGACTCTCAAGTAATTAATACTCCCGTCGCGACTCTATTGACGGATAATTTTCCCCGTATTAATTCTTCGTTAATATAATTAAATTATTCCTCGTCAAATAATTTCAATCAATCTCCAAATATATATATATATATATATATAAATATACATATATCAAATATTTTACAAATATTCCAAAATTACACTTGATATTAATCCATAATTTATTTTAAATTTAAGGGTCTTACAAATCAAGTCTACTCCTAAAATACACACAACAAGGATCATACCTGTAGTTTTCTTTGGCTTCATTGAACATTATTAACAACACACAAAAACACACAAACACTAAAACACTAAATCAGAAGTACATTATTAACAACACACAAAAACACTAAATTAGAAGAAAAACCCTAAATCACAAGAATCAAAATCAAAGCTTACAGTAGATCACATTCAAATTTCTTGAGATTCTAACAAATATAAAATCAAAGCAATGAAAACTAACCTAATCGAAGATATAAGAAACCGAACAGTGCTGAAGAGAAGGTCGAAAATGGCACTGAACTGAAAGTCGAAAACGGCGCTAAAGAGAAGGTCGAAAATGGCGTTGAAGGTCACTAGAACGGTGCAGAAGACGTCACGAAGAGAATGTCGCAAAGAGAATGGCGCTGAAGACGTCGCAAAGAGAATGTCGTGAGAACGACGCTGAAGACGTTGCAAAGAGAATGTCGCGAGAACGACACTGAAGACATCACGAGAATGGTGCTGAAGCTCGTACGCGAGAGTTACGAAGACGACAAAGTTGTGTCCATGGCGGCGAAGTGTAACGGTAGGTAAGGTTGAGGTTTTTTGGCACTGGTTATGTGTTTAGCAGGTTTAGTGTCACTTATGTGATTAGGTTTTTTTTACATTTTATCAGTTTTAAAAAAATTTACATATTAAATTTACCCACGGATAATGCGTGGAAACATAAAATACGAAAATATTTTGAAAAATTAAATTCAGTTGCATTTTTTTTTACATTACCCACAGATTATTTTTAACATTATCCACGGACTAACCGTGGAATAGTCTTAAAAAAAATTTTATTCAATAACAAAGTTACTCACGGTTGTTCTATGGGTAATTAATAATTTACCCACGGACTAAAGTCCGTAGGTATAGAAATGTTTTCTTGTAGTGGATAGTTCGTATAATAGAACATCAAGTGTGACTTGATCGTGAGACTCTATTGAACATTAGAACATTATTCTTAAAGCATCCAGAGTCAAAGTATTATTGTTAATTAGGACGACAATAATACATCGAGACTATTTTGTGAGTAGATTGATGACCATATCTTACGATTCATGGATATGAGACATTAAATTGTCAAATATGTATAAAATTTAGAAATTAATTTGTAACCATAAAATACACATATATCCCTTTTGAAATAAAAGTTTCTATGCATGTTGATGCAAGACTCAAATGATTTTGATATAATGTCACCCATACCAATGGGGAAAACTTGCACGAAGGCATTACCACAAAGAAGACTCCCACAAAGTCATTACCATGATGAAGACAAGCACAAAGCACTACCATGTATTCTACATGATGCATAATATTATGATAAATCAAAATCATATTGTATACACTCGCACGAACATCATGCTATGTTCAAATAACTTTCCTTTATATTCACTTCAACCACAATAAAATTTTACCATTTTCACGTAAGGTCGATTTAGGAATAGCAACATTAAAAGTAGGATTCTTTTTGACAAATTAATAAAAATACGAAATTTGTGGAACTTAATTAAACATCAAAGCAACAACATACATCAGCAATTTTACAAAATCAGAAAGAAAAAAAAAACAAATAGAATATAATAAACAGAAAACCTAAACTAAACAAAAATTAGAATACAGAAAATAGAAACTAAAACAGAAAACAGAAAACATAAATAGAAAACTGAAACAAAAAACATAAAGCAAAAACAGAAAATGGAAACAAAAATTTAAAAGATAAATAGAAAACTGTAAATAGAAATAATAGCAAAATGAACACACATTAAAACGAAATTAATATAAATAATCCTACGAAAATTATATAAAATAACATATATCTCAGAAAAGTCATATCTTATCACAACTTATGATTACTACATTTTATAAATTCATTCCTTTAATTAAAATAATACAATCACTTATATATTGCATAAAAATTGTTCCATATCATGGATTCAATACCGAAATGAAATAGAAAATCTCAAGAATCATATTATACTATAAAAATTGCTCATTCTCTACTAATATATTGGGTGCCAATACTATAGTATTAAGTCATGAGATTAAAATTCAAAACGATGGTGGATAATAATTTTTCTTTTGTTTATTCTTTTAACAAAAATGACAAAAAGATCATACAACCATCCTACAATACCTTATCAATGGCTTATTCAAATTTGTGTGGAAAAACTCTTATTTTGGCCCCTTTTCTTCGTATCACCAAAGCTCTACCATCTCACGAAGTGCTTGTAAGAAAAAAGAGTTCAAAGTTTCCAAAGGACAAATCCTAAAATTAGAGATAGGGTGGTAATGGAAGGAATTGATGAAAAATATTGAAAAGGTCTTACCTTTTAAGTCACACAGAAAATAGAAGAAAGAGAATAAACTTAGAGAAATATTTTATGAATATATAGTAGTGGAGAAGATGATGAGGAATGATGTGCGTAATCAAGGTAGGGAGGATAAGATTCTTGTTTTTTTTTTTTATTTTTTATTAAAATACGTTTGGAAAGTGAGAGTGAAATGGAGTGGGGTTAAGAGAGACTAAGTAAGATTTACAACATAGAAAAATAGAAAAAAGTAGGTGAGGGAGTAAGTTAGTTATGGTCAAAGACTAATAGAAACTACATGTCATCGAGAAGGAAAGTGGTTAAAGTCAATTCTTTGATTGTTAATAACATGATGGATGTTAAAAGGAAATTAGGTGTAAAACAAAAACTTCATATTTTTTGTATTTATTTATAAAAGCATGTGTATTCCTGTTATTTGTGATGTAAGGGAATGGAGTTCAATTTCATAAAATAAACCTAATTCAAGCATTGTAAGGCCAATCAATTTTTGACTTATTCCAAATTGGTTTGTCACTACCCATCCTAAAACTAACACAATTAATTCTTAATACTTCTAAATTTTAGATAATAATCATAGTAAAGAAATCAACACATACTTAAAATAAAATAAATCATCCAATAATTAATAGAAAATAAATCAATAGGCTATTGGTGCACAAGGCATGTACAATGAGCAGCTATTGAGATGCCTCTAGGAAAAATGGCCACACGAATTAACCAAATCACAGCAAAATAAAAGGGATCCTAAGGCCGTGTAGGAATGGGACTATATGGTTGAAGGAAGACTTATAAGGATTGATATGTACTACCTATACCAACAAGATGCATCTTCTTTTCGGGATCCTATAATATAAGAACTCCACAATTAAGCGTGCTTGACTTGGAAAAATCTTTAGATGGATGACCTTATGGGAAGTTTCCCAGGATGTATGCGAGTGAGGACAAAGCATGTTGAGAAGACTCGTGTTGGTTAGTGGGGACAATAGGAAACCCTTAAAGCATTCTGAGATCTTACAAGCATTGGATATAAGTGTTGTTGCTATGTTATATATGATGGTTGTTGTATGTTTTTTATGATATGTAAATTGTTTCTCTAGATATAGCATAATAAATTTTTAGGATACAAGAAATCAATTTGTTTGTTGGTGATCAGAAGTTAAAATGTCTTAGTAATTAATACGTGATGAGTTATTAAACTTAATTGGCTATTGTAAATGGATTTAAACATTGATTAGGTAATTCATCATGATGTACGATGGTAGTTTAGTAAAATAGTTAATTCGATTATAGTTATAAATAATTATTAGGTGAAAGTTGAAGTAATATTAGTTTATTAATTACTTAAGATAATCGGAGTTATTAGATAATTAATAAAAGTTAGTTAATTGTTAATAAATTTTTTTTAATTACCTAGTAATTAATGGTAATTTGGTGAGTTGATTAACATGATGTATAAAGATAATTATTGATGAATAATAATATGACTAATAAATTAGCGTATTAGAATAATATCTAATGATCATTAAATAAAATGTGAATGTTATGTTGTTGGTGATGTATGACATATCTATGTTTGTTGATGATGTTGATATGAAATTAAACCGTTATGACATATGAGTCGTAGTATGGATTAAGTGTGCTCTAATGGTAGTTGTTGATAAGTTGATTCATTGTAAATGAACTCAATTCACAATATAGGCTGAGTTTCGTTTGATGATGATCTTGTTGATAAGTTGATTTATTGTAAATGAACTCAAGTCATAGTATGAGTTGACTATTGTTTGACAGTGTTCTTATTAATAATGTCTTTTACGTTTTCACATAGAGAGCACGTCGAGGGATTAGTGTTGTGAAATTAGAGTGGACGACCAGATTGAGCTCTTGAGGGATTTTGGTAGGAAGGTCTTATGTTGTGTGATATATGTGCTTGATGAGAAATTAATCGAATTAAATGCTAATAATCAATGGTAATAGATAAAATAATGTTCTAGGTTGCTTGAGAGTTTTTTATGCTCATTTTGTATATTTATATGCTTGTGTTGTGATTTTCACAATATAGACCATCATTTTTCAGATGTGCTATAGACAAATCTTCTCGCAATGTGACATCAATGGTAAAGGACTAAAAGTCCGTATTTTCTAGTTACATTAGGCTCTCACCAAATGACAAGGGTTTCAAGATAATTTTGCAATTATAAATTTTGGAAAAATTTAACTAATACTCTTTACTAGTTTTATGATACGTTTGAAATAAATAAAAATATTTAATTTTCACCAAATTTTGTTATTATTTACGTTTGTTCGCAAATCTTGATAAAATGTGTCACACATGTGCATAGTGCATACATTGCCCATATATCCAATACATCATTAAAGCATTCAATAATTTACATATGCATCTATTTCATGGTATATTTAAATAGAAACAAATCTAATTAAATGTCTTGTTTGACAACTGCTAAAGTTATGTTGAGTCTTTTCACCTTCGATGCGTGATTTGTTGGACGCTTCTTCCCCTGTCAAAGGATGATTTTTGTTCATTAAATCACTAAGTCCATAAGCTTTGGTTTTTTTCCCTTGTGTTCTTTGACTTATTTCCTTGACTCTTTATGAAATTAAATTTTTCCATCAACAAGATATCCAAGGAAAATATTCCAAAATTTAACACTCGTGTACCCAATAAAAATTAGGTACCAATAACTGTCAAATGATTTGGTTGTAGGAATGTTTGAGAGCATTATTAAGCACTTAGATGCTACACATTTATAAGAAAGATTGATCTTTATTTAATCAAACTTTAAGGTCTGATCTCTTAATTAATTCTACACATAGGTAAACTATCAAGTTGCTTAAAATTTTACCTTATCAATGGTTTGACATTTGATTACTAAAGTGATAAAATGCTTAAGCTAGTTTCTCTTGTATAATACATCTTTGATGTTGGTGTGTATATACTTAATGATCGTAAATGTTTGCAATATGTGAATTTTTGTGTGCAAATGCATTCATATATGAAAGTATGTTGATGTTTGATCATTGCATAGTCATTGATATGTTAAAATGTCATATTTTTTATGTTTTAATAGTGTAAGTCAACTCACAAATACTGTAAATTTACTTACAGCTTAAAAATTTACAAAATTAGTTTCATAAAAAAGTGAGTTAACTAACATACTTTGTAAGTCGACTCACACAAATTAAAAATTCAAAAATCTGCAATTTTTAAGATTGCAAACTGAACCAAGATTTGTTTAATCACTACCCACTCACTTTCTAACCACTTTTTTTCAGTAACTATACTAAACTATCAATAACTCGCCGAAAAACCAAAATAATCTCTTCATTTTTGTAAATATGCAAGAATGCTTATGTTTTTGATGAAGACAAAGACCAAGCAAAGTGATCAAGTTGCAAGTTCAAAATGAAGTCAACAATCAAGTTAACTATTGTCAATATGCTAGAAGACTTAGATTTTAAGGTATATGATGCAATCTAATATTGTTATATTTCAAATGCACATCAGAACCTTATACTTTTAGCATATGCATCAAAAGAATTTTCAAAGTATCAAAATGCATAAACAATATTTGAAAATTAAGTTTTTTTGACAAAAGCTAAAGTTGTATTTGACTACATTTATGTGTAGCCGAATACAGATGAAGTCAGTAGCAAAAACTGCACATCTATATTCGCTACAGCATGTTGTAGCCGAATACAAACTCAAGTCAGTAGCAACAACTTCATATCTGTATTCGACTACAGGATATCGTATTCGAATACAAAATGAAGTCAGTGGCTAAATTCACTCATATGTATTCGACTACAAGGTTTCGTATTCGAATACATGCTGAAAATTGTTTGAAAAATCTTAATGTTACAGAGGTGTATTCGAGTACACATTCGAATACAACTGCGAATCAATGTGATTTTTCAGTTCATAATGATTCTGGATCATTGCATATATTCATCAAACCTCTAGGAAAAATTGCCACTAATCTGAAGTGATGTCTTAGGAGTATAAATACCTCATAGGTTCGAGTTTAATCACAACACTTTAACAACTTATAAAAAAAATTCAGAACTTTCTTTGAGAATTTTTAAAAATCCATTAAGAGTCAAACATTCATATTTCAAGTCATATTGCTACATTGTCATATCATTGCAAAGGTTCTCTTGCTGCACTTGAAGTACAATAGTATTGGATTATTATCATTGTACAAAGAAAGCATATCAATTGTATATTCACTTAAGTTACTGAAAAATCATTCAAGTTATTATTGAAGAAAGTGGTGTACTTTTCTTCAAGTATTGTAAACTAAGATAGTGGTGTGCTATCTTAGGGAGAGTGTTAGGAATTTGTAACAGAAGTCTTAGTGTTAGGCTTGTACTTATTCTACCATTAGTTGAAAATCTCTTGTGGTGTGCAAGAGGACTGGATGTACCCTTAGTTATAAGGGGAACCAGGATAAACTCTTTGTGTTCTTTATTTTTTTTCCATATAAATTTTACTTTAATAATCATAAATCAGAAAAATAATCCACTAAGTCTCTAAAAACCAAAAAATTTCTAAACACCTAATTCACCCCCCTCTTAGGTGCGTCTCTGAACTTACAATTGGTATCAGAGCAGGTTCAGGTAACTTGCTCCTCGATCCTTATTCATGGCTTCCACATAACCATTTTTTAGAGATGGTGATCGTAGCAATAAACCACCCTGCTTTGTTGAAGAACATTATGACTCTTGGAAAATACACATGCAAGCATATCTTGAGGCACAAGGAGATGATATTTGGGATGCAGTAGAGAATGGTCCCTATGTTTCTAAAACAGTCATCAACAATAAAGATAAAAGCATCATGTACAGATGATGACAAAAGAAAAGTGATGTTTGACAAAAAGGCCAAAAACATGTTACAATCGGCACTTGGAATGGACGACTTCTTCCGCGTATCTCACTGCAAAACTGCCAAAGAAATTAGGGATACTCTTGAAGTAACCCATGAAGGAACAATTGAGGTAAAGCGTTCCAAACATAATATCTTATCTCAAGAATATGAATTGTTTCGTATATAGCCTGGAGAATCTATTCTAGACTTACAGAAAATATTTTCTCGTCTAACAAACCACTTGACGACGCTTGGCAAGATTTTCACTAATGATGAATTGAACCTTAAAGTTCTAAGATCATTAACAAAGGCATGGCAACCTAAAGTAACGACAATTTCTTAAAGGAAAAGTCTATCAAATATGTCTCTTTCAGAACTTTTCGGAAAAGCTTCAAGAGCATGAAATTGTACTTGGAAGGCTAGAAAAGAATGAAAGTCAAGTAAAGAAGCCAAAGAGCATTTCCTTAAAAGCATAGTCAAGAGAGAAAATTGATGATGAGAATTCAGATGAAGATGAGAACATCACCTTCCTAGTAATGAAATTTGGTAAGTTCCTTCAAAATAGTAAAACTTTTAAGAAAATGAATATTTTCAGGAAGAAGCATGTCTCCACTTCAAGTCAAAACTTCACTTGTTTTGAGTGTGGAAAGCAAAGGCACATAAAAGCGGAGTTCCCAAATATTGTCAAGAAAAATGCTCACAAGAAGAAAGAATTCAAAAAGGCCTATATAGCATGGGAGGACAATGAAGTCAGTTCATCCTCCAATTCTGAAAGTGAGGAATGTGCAAATGTTGTGTTAATGGCATCACACCAATCCGATGTAGAAGAAGAGGTTAGTAACAAAGATTCTTTTTTATAATGATGATGCTCAAAATGCAATCGAAAAATTACTTATGGAGTGTAAAATTATGTGCAAAACGGTGTCAACACAAAAGAAACAAATTTCATCTCTTAATGAGAAAATTGACACTACGGAAAAAGACTTTGAAAAATTAAAATAGAATTCTACATGTAATAAGTGTGATTCTCTTTCGTTTAGAATTGTCCAACTAAATAGAGTCATTGAATGATATGGAAAGGGACAAGTTGGATTGGAAAATGTTCTTAAAATGCAAAGATACTCAAATGACAAAAGTGGTCTTGGTTATGTGTGGGTCAAGAAAGGTACTAATAATCAAGGACCCAAAGCACTTTGGGTACCTAATAAACTATGATCTTGTTTTGTAGGAATGCATAAAAAGTACTTATAATAAATGGTACTTGGGTAATGGATGTTCAAAACACATGACCGATGATAAAACAAAATTTTCAGCACTTACTCTTGAATCAAAAGGCTATGTGATGTATGGAGATAACATCAAGAGTAAAATTTTGGGCATTGGAAAAATTGGTGCTACTCCATCTCCTTCAATTGAAGATGTTCTATATGTTGATGGAATTAGCTAGCTTTGTGACATGGGTTACAAAATAACTTTCAACAAGGATGAATGCATTATCCGAAAAGAGGTATCAAATGAAATTTAGTTTGTTGGTAAGCGCTTCAAAAATATTTTATAATTAATCTTGATGATTTGTCTTTAAGAATGAAATGTCTTATGGTAAGCGACAACAATGATGCATGGCTATGGCATAAAAAATTTGCAGATATCCATATGGATCATTTAAACAAGTTAGTCAAGCATGAACTTGTTGTAGGCTTACCAAAGATGAAATTTATTAAAGACGAATTATGTGATGCTGGTCAAAAGGGTAAGCAAACTTTGGTTTCCTTCAAACCCAAAAACATTGTATCAACTTCAAGACCACTTCAATTGTTACATACGGACTTGTTTGGTCCATCAAGAACTAAAAGTCTTGGTGGAAATTCATATGGACTAATAATTGTTGACGATTTCTCAAGGTTCACTAGGACCTTATTTTTGGAAAATAAAAATGAAGCTTTTAAAGCATTTAAGAATTATGCCAAACTAGTCCAAAATGAACAAGCAACCAAAATTGTATCAATAAGAAGTGATCATGGAGGAGAATTTCAAAATGCTTCTTTTGTAGAATTCTATGAAGAACATGGAATCTTCCATAACTTTTCTGCACCAAGAACACCTCAACAAAATGTAGTTGTTGAGAGAAAGAACATATCATTGGTAGAACTTGCAAGAACCATGTTAAGCAATTCAAGTTTACAAAAATACTTTTGGGCAGATGTTGTAAGTACAACTTGTTATGTATCCAACCGGGTAATGATTCGGCCAATTCTAAAGAAGACTCCATATGAACTCTAAAAAGGTAGAAAGCCAAACATCTCTCACTTTCACATATTTGGATGTAAATGCTTTGTGATGAATAATGGTAAGGAAAATCCTGGTAAATTTGATGATAAAGACGATGAAGGTATTTTTATTGGTTATTCCTTATCAAGTAAAGCTTTTAGAATTTTCAATAAAAGAACTTTATTAGTCGAAGAATCTATGCATGTATCATTTGATGAAACTAACCCCTCAAAAGAAGATAAAATTGTTTCTTGTGATGATGATGAGGATTTTATAAGTGATGATATAAGCAATGACAATCAATTTGATCAATCAATTCAAAGGAAATAAATCATTATAGAACAGCAAGATCAACACAATGATCTACCTCGAGAATGGAGAACCCATCGTGATCACACCATTAATAACATTATAGGTGATATCAACAAAGGAGTTACTACAAGGCTAAATCTCAAAGATGCTTGTTTAATCATGGCATTCGTCTCTCAGATATAACTTTCTAAGGTAGGTGAAGCCCTTAAAGACGATCAATGGATACTTGGCATGCAAGAAGAACTAAACCAGTTTGAAAGAAACAAGGTTTGGGAACTTTTTCCAAATCCTAACGATAAACACATCATTGGTACCAAATGGGTGTTTAAAAATAAACTAGATGAAAATGGTATAGTTGTTCTAAACAAGGAAAGGTTGGTCGCTCAAGGATAAAACCAAGAAGATGGGATGGACTTTGATGAAACATTTACTCTGGTAGAAAGGTTAGAAGCAATCCGTTTATTACTTGCTTATGCTTGTTCTATGAATTTTGAATTATTTCAGATGGATGTCAATAGTGCTTTCCTAAATGGTTACATCAATGAGGAAGTCTATGTCAAACAGCCACCCGGCTTTGAACACTTCAAAAATCCTTCACATGTATTCAATTTAAAGAAAGACCTTTATGGTTTCAAACAAGCTGCAAGAGCTTGGTATGATAGGCTAAGTAACTTTCTATGTGAAAGAGGATTTGAAAAGGGTAAGGTAGATACAACTTTGTTTATTAAATAAATTAATGATAAGGCTTTACTTGTTCAAATCTACGTTGACGATATCATATTTGGATCAACCAATAACGGATTATGTGAAGAATTCTCATTGATGATGCAAGGGGAATTTGAAATGTCCATGATGGGTAAGTTAAATTACTTACTCATACTTCAAATCAAGCAACTCAAGAATGGCATTTTCATCAATCAAGCAAAGTATTGTAAGGAACTGTTAAAAATATTTGAGATGGAAAACAGTAAAGAAAGTGCAACTCCTACGGGCTCCGGAACTTATGTTGATAAAGATGAAACTGGTAAATCAATAGACATATCAAAGTATCGAGGTATGATTGGTTCCCTTTTATATCTGACGGTGTAAATTCCTTAAATTTTAAATTAAATTATGGATTTAATATCAAGTGTATTTTGGAATATTTGAAAAATATTTGATATATGTATATTTATATATATATATATATATAAATACTTTTGAGATTGATTAAAATTATTGGACAAGGGATTATTTAATTTAATTATGAGTAATTAAATATCGGACAGTTAATCAAGATTCTATCGATCGACATAACTGCGACAGGAGTATTTAGTTTCTTGAGGGTTAAGTTTAATTATTATATAACATATATACATATTAGGTGGCAAGGAGTATGCCTATATATATGTTGTGTGAGTGGAAGCAAATCAGAAAGCAAGAATCCAGAATCAGAAACAGTTTCCTTCCCTCACCTGCCCGCGTGACTCTCTCCTTCTTTCTTTCTTCTTCTGTTTTGCTTCTGTTGGTAAAGAAAATAGCATTCTCAAAACTCAAATTACTTGGAAATCCAAGCGTCGAAACATAAAGTGTCAAGAAGGAAAGTTGTTCCTCTCATCATTGTGGTGCTAGAGAACCAACTTTGGTAGCGACGACGCGAGCAGGAGTGTCGCCGGCTTTTGTCGCGGTAACGTAAACGAGCGAGAAAACGTAACTAAGGTAACGGACACCTTCCAACATTCTAGATTGCATTTAGGGTTGTAAATGCATGTTTGATGGATGATTTTTATGAGTTATCTGTGTTAAAAATGGTGTTGTTGTTTTGATACTGAAACTGCCTTGCATGTACTTATGGATAATGAAAATGCATGTTGTTGAGCTGTTGTTGCTGTTCTATGTTGTCGCTGCCTGGGTTGATGCATTGATGATGTTTTTGTTGTTGTGTTGATGAGTAGAATCATTTATATGTGTTGACAATCTTTTGGGTTTTGTGGTTCAAAAGAATGGTGATTGTGTTATGGTGGTTTTCAAAGAAAATATGTTGAAATTGTGTTGAAGTTTTCTTGAAATTTGCACCGTGTTCGAAGATTTATTCGGATACGGCACTGGTGTATTCGAATACACTTCAGTAAAAGTTCAATTTTATTCAAATTTTGAACCTCGTATTCGGATACGACACTCCGTATTCGAATACAAATACGTGATTTTAGCTTCTGACTTAGCATATGTATTCGGCTACGACCCTGTCGTATTCGAATACAGAAATGCAATTTTTGCTATTGACTTCGCATCTGTATTCGGCTACGACCCTGTCGTATTCGAATACAGAATTGTTGTTTTTGCCTTTGGATTTGCATCTGTATTTGGCTACGACAACCTCGTATTCTAATACACGAAGTGCTGATTTTTGCCACTATTTTGACATTTGTATTCGAATACAAGGAAGCTGTATTCGAATACAGATTGATTTTTTCTCAAAAATTCTATTTTTCAACATTGGTTTATGCACTTAATGAATTGGGAAACATTTGGAAGGCATGGGATGAATTAAATGAAGTTATTGAGATTGTTTGAGGTGTATTTGGAAAACATTTGTAAGGCATGTGATGAAATTAAATGAAATTCTTGAGATGGTTTTGAGGTGATGGTGAAGTGTTGGGTTACATATTATATTTGCATACTGGTTTCAGTGAAGAGAAAAATAGCATGCTCATGCATTGCATAGTCAGGTGGTGACCGCGATGGGCCACAGAGTCGAGGCGGTGACTGTGATGGGCCGTGAAGTTAAGTAGTAACTGTGATGGGTTATAGAGTAGTTCCACGTGTATTATATGGTCTATTCTATCCGGGCTACGGAGTGGTTCCGCGTGTATTAGACGGTTCATTCTATCCGTGCGAGGATTTAACATATGTGTATTTGGCCTGTGAGAGACTAATACACGTAAATGTAGTAGCTGTGATGGGTTATAGAGTAGTTCCACGTGTATTAGACGGTATATTCTATCTGGGTTCAGAGTAGTTCCGCGTGTATTAGACAGTCTATTCTATCCGGGCTACGGAATGGTCGTGTGTTCGTGGTGGTCCATTCTATCTGAAAATCGTGCTGGTCCGTGAGGCTATACGTGTGCTGGTCCGTGAGAGACTGCACCTTGGTAATTCCAAGAGTTGAGTACATTGACATATACATATTGCATTGGGATGGTTGACCTGTGAGTCATGATTTCATATGAATTGATGAGTGGAAATTAATGTGTGCAAGTATTTTATGAATTCTAAGTGCCAAATTAGTTGTTGTGATTGTTGATCGTATTTTTATTTGCAACATGACCCATATGTTAAATTGTTTTGTTTTTCCAAAAATGTCAATGTCATACATTTTAATAAGTGAGCATATTTATTCATTCTTGTTGTCATAAGCATCGGAACATGCCATGAATATACTTGTTATTTTTGGCATAAATGCTATGTGGTAATTGTTAATTTCGGTCGGTGACTCTTTACAATTATTGTGGAAAATTGGGCTTTGCCCTCAGATGATACCCAAACTCGTCCCACCGACGGTTACACTAACGACGGAGACGTCGTTAGTTTTCCTTGATCTTCACGTACAGAGTATTCATGGACAACGCAGAGGGACCGACAGTTGGGGTGAAGACGAGACTTATATAGGATACAGTGGAAACCTTTGCTACTGTATCCTTAGTGCATGATCAGATCAGGCTAGTTTTTGTATAGGGCCTAGTGTTGAGGGCTGTATTTATTTATTTTGGGATAATTATATCTTTTGCGCACTCTGATAGTGTTTTGGTGGGTCGAAGATACAGTTTTTGATGTAATTTACTTTGGTAATTTTTGAAGATCAATTTCCCAAAACTATCTTACTTGGTTATAATCATGATGTAATTATGTAATCACTTTTGTCGTTTGAATTTACGACGTATTATTTTATGAAATGACTTAATTTTAATTCCTCTTAATTCTTTTGAATTAATTCTCAATATTCTTTTATTGGTTTTGAAAAGAAAAAAAATACACTCGCGCTGTTAAAAACTCGAGGTGTTACAAACGGCCAGTTGGCTAGATATTATGTTTAGTGTTTGCTTATGTGCAAGGTTTCAGACAGATCCTAAAGAATCACATCTTGCAGCACTAAAGCGAATAATGAAGTATTTAAAAGGATCAACCAATGTTGGCTTATGGTATCCAAAAGGTAGTATATGCAATCTTGTTGGTTATTCTGACTCAGACTATGCAGGATGTAAAACAAATCAAAAAAGCACAAGCGACACTTGCCATATCTGAGGAAATGCTCTGGTGCCATGTTCCTGTAAAAAGCAAGCATGTGTGGCTCTAAGCATTGCTGAAGCAGAATGCATAGCAGCAGGGAGTTGATGTGCACAGATTTTATGGCTCAAATAGAAATTATGTGACTATGGACTTGACCTCAGATGCATCCCTCTAAGATGTGACAATACAAGTGTTAACAATATCACAAAGAACCCAGTCATGCATTCTCGAACAAAACATATTGACAAACACCATCAGTTTCTGCACCATCATGTTCTCAAAGGCAATGTTGAAGTAACATTTCTGGATACACATAATCAACTAGCAGATATCTTCACAAAGCCTTTGCCTAAAGATTCATTCTATAGGATTCAAGAGAACTTGGGATTCTAAATAAAAATAATGTCTAATACAAGGTACTGATGCTTTGTAAGTTATTCCATTAAAATGACTGAGACATGTTTCATTTTTAAACTATGTTTTTTTTATGTTATATTCCCTACCATGTGATCTATTTTTACTCCCAATATACCTTGTATGCTTGGAATATTAGCTTGTTTTTCTTCCTTTTTGATCATGTCAAAAGTGGGGGAAAATTGGTATGCTGTTGTTGTTAAAGAAATTGTAGGTTTTCAAACTTTCAACACATGATGGCATAAACTCAAGTTCAAAGGGGGAGTAAGCATGCATTAAGGGGGAGAAAAGATCAACTCGTTGAAGTTTCCACAACAACAAGGTTTTGTCATCATCAAAAAGGGGGAGAATGTAAATATGCAGGAATGCTTATGTTTTTTATGAAGACAAAGACCAAGCAAAGTGATCAAGTTGAAAGTTCAAAATGAAGTCAACAATCAAGTCAAATATTGTCAATATGCTAGAAGACTTAGAATTTAAGGTATATGATGCAAACTAATATTGTTATATTTCAAATGCACATGAGAACCTTATACTTTTAGCATATGCATCAAAAGAATTTTCAAAGTGTCAAAATGCATAAACAATGTTTGAAAATTAAGTTTTATTGACTAAAGCTAAATTTGTATTTCACTACATATATGTCTAGCCGAATACAAATGAAGTCAGTAGCAATACAAACTCATGTCAATAGCAAAAACATCTTATTCGTATTCGATTACAAGATGTCGTAGCCAAATACAAAATCAAGTTAGTGCCAAAATTCACTCATATGTATTCGATTACAAGGTTTCATATTCGAATACATGCTGAAAATTGTTTGAAAAATCTGAACATTACAGATGTGTATTCGACTACACATTGGTTGTAGCTGAATACAACTACGAATCAATGTAATTTTTCAGTTCATAATGATTCTGGATCATTGCATATATTCATCAAACCTCTAGGAAAAATTGCCACTGATCTGAAGTGATGTCTTAGGAGTATAAATACCTCCTAGGCTCGAGTTTAATCACAACACTTTAACAACATTCGAAAAAATTCAGAACTTTCTTTGAGAATTTTTAAAGATCCATTAAGAGTCAAACTTTCATATTTCAAGTGCATATTGCTACATTGTCATATCATTGCAAAGGTTCTCTTGCAGCACTTGAAGTACAATAGTATTGGATTATTATCATTGTACAAAGAAAGCATATCAATTGTATATTCACTTAAGTTATTGAAAAATCATTCAAGTTATTATTGAAGAAAGTGGTGTACTTTTCTTCAAGTATTGTAAACTAAGATAGTGGTGTGCTATCTTAGGGGGAGTGTTAGGAATTTGTAACAGAAGTCTTAGTGTTAGGCTTGTACTTATTCTAATATTAGTGGAAAATCTCTTGTGGTGTGCAAGAGGACTAGATGTACCCTTGGTTATAAGGGAACCAGGATAAAGTCGTTGTGTTCTTTATTTTTCTGCCATATACATTTTACTTCACGAATCATAAATTAGAAAGATAATCTACTTAGTCTCTAAAAACCAGAAAATTTTTAAACACCTAATTCATCCCCCCCCCCCTCTTAGGTGCGCCTATGAACATACAATTTTCTCCAAAAATTTCCCAACCAAACCAAGAGTCGTTTAATCACTACCCATTCACTTTCATGACTAATAGAAACCAAAGGAACAACAAGGTAATCCTTCATCTGTTCTTCTAGAGCAAGCCTGATACACTTTTGAACAACCTCATTGTTGTCTTCTTCGTAGATGGGTGGATATGATTCTTCTGCCATGACTAGAGTGGTTGACCAACTATAGCCATATTCTTGCCTTTTCCTATTCCTTCTACTAGAGGTTTGATAGCTTTTGTAGTGAGGATCTTCATGTTAAAGCCAAGAAGGCTTGAGGAACAATTCCTTATCTTGTTTTGATAATAACGAAAGGTATTTTTTGGGAACAATTTAATGCACTAATGTTTTAATTAAGTGTCCAATTCCAAGATCAATTGTTTGTGTAGGATATTATGCTATATCCTCTAATTATTAGAATAATGCAAAGGAACACCAATATCCTGCTTCTATGCTCTACCTTTCTAAATCTAGTCATACGCGCCCCTGTTGGTTCAAGCAATGATTTGCTTCAATTGCCTCTAGAGATGCAAGAAAGCATCTAACTCAATTGTCTCTGGAGATGCAAGCAAGCATCTAGCTCAATTGCCTCTAGAGATGCAAGCAAGCATTTGACTAAGATATCTCTGATGACTACATCAAGCGTCTGATTCATCTGTGCCTGAAGAAAGTTAACACCTCTAGAGAAAGTCAATGCTCAGTCAACGTTCATTAAGAAGTCAACGTTATGAAAAGGAAACACTTTTGATAAAGTCAACAGCTCTAAAAAAGTCAATGGTCTTATGAGAGTATATTATCTTATGGCAATTAATCCTCTGAGAAGACAAGTTGTGCGCATCCTCTGATAATCATAAAGAATCTGCATGCTCCAATGGTCTGTAAGACAATGCTCTGATTTTCCTATCCTCTGATCACGTATCCTCTACTTCCTATGCTTTCATTCAAGTTACAAGAAGTGATCTGTAGGATTTAGTTCTGAGTTCAACGGATAAGTTTATCTTCAACGGTTCAATTATTGAAACCCACAAATATAGAGGTTGTATTTCTAGGAAAAAAAAGTACACAAACCTTACGCTTAAGGGACACAGACCTTATCGTGAATAACTCTATAAAAGGACATGTTTCCTTACTTGAGTAGATACAACAACACACAACAATTACATACATGACAACAAGCATTACAACTTTATGCACTTATTTAAAATTTATATAAGTGTTGACAAAGAAAAATTTTAAAGTATTACATTGTAAACAACCTTTCGAGATAGATTTTCCAGAAAAACTCAAACTCATTCATTTGTAACTTAGCCCGGTAGTAGGTTGTTTTCCTTAATGGTTTGTAGGTGCAAACTAGAAGTTGAAAATACTTAATTGGTTGAGGTTAAGTGTTTTAATTCGATTTAAATTATTGGAGAAAATCCTTCTAGTGAAGAGTCTAGAAATAGCTACTGGTCCGGTGGTGGACTAGTACAAATCTCTATGTGATTTACTTTTTTCCTCTATTTATTCATTCTTAGTTTTCAATTACCAATTTTAGCAAAGAAATTTTTAAACTGTAAAACATAATTCAAACCCCTCTTTCTTTTGTTTTTCAACCTTCAATTGGTATTAGAGTTCAGTTTCAAGACCTGAGCACCTTACTGTGTTGAGTAAAGATCCAATATTCTATTATGTCTAGCCTTGGTGACGAAGTTGGTGGAGGAAACATCAAACAACCCCATCTGTTTGATGGAGATCGTTTTGAGTACTGGAAAGACAAACTCGAAAGCTTCTTCATTTCTCAAGATTCTGAACTCTAAGATTTTGTTGAACATGGATACACTGCTCCTACCAATTATGATGGTATTGAAGTATGTAACACCTCGAGTTTAAAACACAGCGCGAGTGTATTTTTTTTTTTTAAAAACGAATAAATAAAAAAAAGAGTTTTCAGAATTAATTTCAAGGGAATTAAAATCAATTCAAATTAAATATCATTCGACAACGTAATCCAAAATAGTAAGGTAATTAAACAACAACATCACGATTAATCGAATGAGATATTTTTGGGAAATTGATCTTTATAATATACTAAAATAAAGATACATAAAAACTAGATTCTCAATCCACTAAAATATTTATCAGAGTGCGGAAAAGTTTTACAATAATTCCCAAAATAAATATTTACAACCACTGAGCTCAAAACCCTATACATAAGTCTAAACTGATCATACACTAAGCTACAGTAGCATGGTTTCCACCGCATCATCCACAAGTCTTATCTTCACCCAGCTGTCCATCCCTTTACATAGCCCACAATGTAAAGATCAAGGAAAATTAACGACGTTCCCTGTCGTTAGTGTGACCGTTGGGGGGTACGGGTTTGATTAACATCTGAGGGCAAAGCCCAATTTTCCACAATAATTGTAAAGGGTCACCGACCGAAATTAACAAATACCACATAGCATTTATATCAACAATATCAAACATATTCATGGCACATCATAAAACAATGATGATAAATAAGGATGCTCAATTTTGAAAATAGATGACATGTATGCCTTTGCAAAACAGCAATCAAATTAATATTAAAATCAAGTTGTAAGTACAACAGTCAATTCAACAAGCACACCAATTCATCAAAAATTCCAGATTTCATAAAGTACTTACACACACAACAATTTTCAACGATCATCATAAACCAAAATGTGACCCACCGGTCAATCACCCCGATGCAATATGCATATGCTCATGTATACATTCTCTTGGATTCACCAAGGTGCAGTCGCTCAACAGACCAACACATTTTACATATGTAAGACTTTAACGGCCCTCAAGACCAGGGTGCAATCACTCACAGACCAGCACGTTTGACATAAACCAAGGTACAATCGCTCACAGATCAGTACCTAGTGCAGTCGCTCACAGACCAGCACTCGTGCAATCGCTCACAGATCAGCACGTGGTTGCGCATTTCAGGGTACAGACGCTCACAGTCCAGTACCAGTGCAGTCGCTCAGCAGACCAGCACTTATATACCAAGGTACAATCGCTCACAGATCAGTACCTAGTGCAATCGCTCATAGATCAGCACTCGTGCAATCGCTCACAGATCAGCACGTGGTTGCGCATTACTCTGTGGCCCATCGCGGGTACCACTTGACTATGCAATGCATGAATATGCAGTGTTTCACTTCACTGGAAACAGTATGCAACATCAGTAAAATTCATGCATTTCCATCATTTTTCAAAACATTTCAACACAACCAATATCATCATCTACACGTCAAGCAAACATTATCACTTTGCATTACCTCAAGGTTCCACTCTAAATTATCAAAAGTCTTTACCCAACTCTCAAAATTCAGAACTAGTGTTTAAAACTGAAATTTCTGAAAATAAAACGAATATGTATTCGAATATAGCTTCATTGTATTCGAATACAGAAGCCAAACAGGGCAGAATCAACACCCTGTATTCGAATACAGACTCCTTGTATTCGAATACAGAGGCTTTCACAGTGCAAAAGTCATAATTTCCACAACTTCAGTAAAGTTTTAAAAACTTGATCACCACCACTTCAAAACTATCACAAAAGTTCCATTTTTATTCACCACAAACCTTTCCAAGGTACCCCAACACTTAAGGTTTATAAAACAATGTTTAAAACTTGAATTTCTAAAAAATACGAATCTGTATTCGAATACATAATCTAAAATAGTGAAAAATCAGCATTCTGTATTCGAATACGAGGTTGTCGTAGTCGAATACAGATGCGAAGTCAGTGGAAAAAGTTACAAATCTGTATTCGGCTACAGAGGGTCGTAGTCGAATAGAGATGCTAAAACAGAAGCAAAAATTGCTAATCTGTATTCGACTACAGAGGGTCGTAGTCGAATACAAGTTCAAAAATCTGAAGAAAACAGAAGCTTTGCAGGCTGTATTCGAATACACTCAAGTCGTATTACTCAACACAACAAACAAACATCATCAACACAATAAATTCCTTCACTGAAATCAGCAAGAACATCAAAACAGTTTGATTTCCAAAACCTAACACAATGTTTTTCACAAACATAAACCAATAATCATTCATCACACATGCATTTATAGCCCTAAATGCAATCTAGAAAGTTGGAAGGTGCCTTTACCTTAATTACGTTCTCTTAACTCGTACGCTTATGCGACAAAAGTCGACGAAACTCCCGTTCGCGTTCGCCGCTATGAAAGTTAGTTCTTTAGGTCCGTAACGATCAGAGGAATAACTTTCGTACTCGAAACTTTCTGATTCGACACTCAGATTTTCAAGAAAAATGTCTTTTGAGTAAACTGTTTTTCTTCACCAACACCCAAAAATATTAGAAGAAGAAGAAGATAATAAAGCAGAATCTGGCGCAGTAGAGGAAAGAAGAAAAAGCTTCTCACTTAAATATCCACATAAATGCAGACTGACACAGCAGAGGAAAGAAGGAATTGTTTCTTTCTTAACAAATATCTATGCCACCTCACCCAACACTTATATTAAAATATTCTTTTGATCCTCTAGTACTTAACCCGTCTCGTCGCAATTAGCAGAGAACATCTTAATTAACGGCCCGATAATTTAATTACTCGAAATTAAATTAATTCATCCATTATCCAAAAATTTTAATTCCACCTCCAAAACAAATATATATATATATATATATATATATATATATATATATTTACACAAAACATACATATATTGAATATTTTACAAATATTCCCAAATACACTTGAAATTAAATCTGAATTTAATTTTAAATTTAAGGGTCTTACAAAGTATCTATAAAGAACATGAATGTTGTCATAAGCTACAGTTTTATTACTTGTATTGGACACGTGAGCAAAAGCGGATCAAACTGACACCGTTGCCAGGGACTCTCTGATAACAATATTAGCTAATTTTAGAGTACTACTAACCATCCGTATAAATGTTTTGTGTTTTGTTACTCAACAGGTCGTTACAAGTCGTGTAGGCTTGTTGCTAGCTCGTGTAGGCACTTTGCTAATAAAAAAAATAATTTTTCAGGCAACTGTCTCGGATTGCCCCGTCTGTTTTCCAGAAAATCACAAAATCCAAATTTCTTTTGTTTAGACCACTTTTTTAATTTTTAAAATTTTTCATATTCTCAAATATATTTGCGTTATCTTTATTTGATTTTTAGAATATTTTGGTGGTATTTTTATATTTTTTGAATTTTATTTGATAGAGTTCTTCATTTTCCACTTCAAATTTAGTGATAAGGACATTGTTGGAATTTTCAAAAATGTGTTGTCGCATTGCATTGTTACATTCTCACGATGCATGACTAGCGCCAGTTTTGTGAATCTGCATTCTCTTGATCCTGAAATAGATAGGACTTTTAATTTATTTCGTAGACTTAACAGAGCTGCTAGTGCTAATGAATTAGGTGGTGAAAGTGATTATGTGTTCAGTCATACCTTATTTGACTATACTTCAATTAATCAGATGCGAACTCATGGATGTTTTTATTACTCGTATTTGACCCATGAGCGACAATATATCAGCTTTTCCATTCATTACTTTTTTGCAAAATGTGATAAATACTTTGTAGGATTCATCCTTACTTCTTAAGAATTTTACCCACGTCCACCTAGTGTAATCATCTACTGTAATAAAGCCATATTTTGTTCCAGTTAGAGAGGTTGTTTTCATTGGCCTAAGGAGCTTTAAGGTAGAAACTGAGTTAATAGGAGTAAATGAGTTATTTGTTTGTTTTCCCTTTTGACAAACTTCACACATAATTTCAGTTTTGTAACTAAGCTTAGGTAGACCTATGACTAGTTGAAGTTTATTCAGTTTTGAAAATAATCTAAGGTTTGCATGACCTAATCTTTTGTGTCAAATAGTTTCTCTTCATTTACCGACATAATACACTTAAACTCTTGTTTCTATAACTCTTTAATCTCTTCATATCTTCTTGTACATAATCCTTGATCAAATATCCTTGTAAATAATTCATATCCTATTGTTGATAAATCTTGATCAAATCTTCTTGTTAATAACTCATATTTTCTTGTGATAAATCTTGATCAAATCTTCTTGTAAATAATTCATATCTTCTAATAGATAAATCTTGATAAAATATTCTTGTAAATAATTCATATCTTCTTTAAATCTTGACCATATCTTATTTTCAACTTGGTCAAAGATTTTCTTTAATTGTGCATCTGAATCAAATCTTATTTTAGATTGTCTTTAAAAATACAAATCCTTTTTCGTACTCTTTGAATTCAAATATATTGTTCTCATAAAATACTTTTGTTAACATCAAAACTCTAAGTATAAAACCAACTTGGTTCCAACATCCGCTTTTATGCTTTACATTTCTATGTTTGGTGATACGCCTCTATCGGTGCACGCATAGTCTGCATCGGTTGCCTTTGGAGATGCAAGCAAGCGTCTGACTCAGTTTCTTCTAGAGATACAAGCAAGCGTTTGAGTCAGTTGCCTCTGGAGACGCAAGTGTTTGACTAAATTTCCTTTGATGACTACATCAAGCATCTCTCGGAAGAAAGTCAACATTATGAAAACTCAACATGATAAAGTCAACGACTCTAATAAGTCAATGGCTCTAAAGAAGTTAATGAAGGTGCAAACACGAGAAAGGGGGGTTGAATTGTGTTTGAATAACTTGAATACTTTTTCTGTTTTTGCAGTTTTATAACAAAACCTGATGTATGAATCAAACAGAGTTAGCAGCGGATATAAAATAAAAATAAAACACAGAATTTTATATTGGTTCACCGTTAACGAGGCTACGTCCAGTCCCTTTGTAAGACCCTTAATTTTTTAATTAAAATTATGGAATTAATTTCAAGTGTATTTTGGGGATATTTGTAGAATATTTAATATATGTATGTTTTGAGTAAATATATATATATAAATATTTATTTTGGAAGATATATTAAGATTATTGGATTAAGAAAAAATTTATTTAATTACGATTAATTAAATTAACGAACCGTTAATTAAGGGATTAGTGGCTAATTGCGACGAGATTGGTTAAGTGCTGAGGAATCAGACAAGTGTCGGGTGAGGTGGCAACCACACAAGCCTATATATAGGAGTGAGAAGGATGGTGAAATCAGAACACCATTCCTCCTCCCTCACTGCCCATACTGCATGTAACAGTATCCCTTCCCTTCTCCCATTCTGAAAGCTGTTTCACGATTTCAAAGAAAAAAGAGCGAGTTCCTCAAAAGTGTCATTACTTGGAAATCCAAGCACCAAACCAGAAAACCCCCAGTACTAAATTTATTCCCCACATCATTACGAAGCTAGAGAACCCAGTTTCGTAGCAGCAAACGCAAGCAGCAGTTTCACCGGTTTTTGACTCGTAAATGGGAACGAAAGCAGAAACGTGAGCAGAAGCGCAGCAAGGGTAAGGGCACCTTCCACTTTCTAGTTGCATTCTAGGACTGTAAATGTATGTTTGAGGTGTGGTTATATTTGAGTTTCTGTTTTGAAAAAGAAACTGTTTTGCATGACATTTTTAAGATGAAAGAAAATGCATTCTGTTGAGGTTTTAAATAATCTGTGATGTTCCTCTTTTGCTGATACAACATGTCTGTTTTGGTTGTGTAGAAAATCTGAAAAATGTCTTGCATGTTATTTTGAAGTTGATCAAAATGCAGGTTGAGAAAACTGTGTGCATGTTGTTTTAAAACATGAAAATTTCATTATGTGATGTTTATTGATTTGTGAAATACAACATTGTTGTTCTGTTGTGTGAGAAAGCAGGAATATGCTTTGCATATTGTGTTGGCTGTGTAAGAAAGCTGGAATATGCTTTGCATGTTGTGTTGGTTGTGTAAGAAAGCTGGAATGTAATTTGCATGTTGTCTTGGAGATGCATGTTTCTGTTTCTGATGATTCTGGTGTTGATCATTCTGTTTCTGTTTCTGTTTCTGATGATTCTGGTATTAATGATGTTTCAAAAGTAAAGGATTTTAAATAATGAAAGTGTTTTATGGAAAAGTGCTGAATCTGGTTTGATGTGTGGTTGTTTGTTTTTAAAAGAAACAGTTTGAAATGTGTTGAAGTCTCAGGAAAAATTTCACTGGTTTTCGAAGGTGTATTTAAATACAACATGTGTGTATTCGAATACAACCTGTCAAGCTTCTGTTTTACTTAAGTTTTCAAACTTGTATTCGAATACGAGCCCCTGTATTCGAATATAGAGGAAGGATTTTTGCTTTTGACTTAGCATCTGTATTCGACTACGACCATGTCGTATTCGAATATAGAAGTGAAATTTAACACTGTATTCGCATCTGTATTCGACTACAGGCATGCTGTATTCGAATACAGAATGCAGATTCTCACTAGTTTCAGCTTCTGTATTCGAATACAAGGGATCTGTATTAGAATACAGATTCGGGTTTTTCAAGAAACTCAGTTTTTAGCTTCTGTATTTGAATCCAAGGAAGCTATATTTGAATACAGATTCGTGTTTCCCAAAAAAATCAAGTTTTAAACACTGTCATGTGAATTTTAAGGTGTTGAGAAATATTGAGAAGGGTTAAAATGATTTAAAATGGAGTCTTTGAAATAGTTTTGAAGAGGAGATGATGATGTTTTGGGAACCTTTAATGACCTGGGAGGAAATGCTGAACCCTGGTCTTGAGGGCCGTTAAAGTCAAACATATTTAAATTGTGCTGGTCTGTTGAGCGACTGCACCTTGGTAAATCCAAGAAATTGTATACATGAGCATATACATATTGCATCGGGGGATTGACCGGTGGGTCACGATTTGGTAATATGATGATGGTTGGAAATTGATGTGTGTGAGTACTTTATGAAATCTGATTTTCTGATAAGTGATGGTGATTGCTGAAGTGTTGGCTGTACTTACAACTTATTTCCATCTAATTGGTTGCTGTTTTGAAAAATACATGTCATGAAATTTCAAAATGAGCATATTTATTTATCATCATTGATTTTATGATATCCCATGGTTATATTTTTTATTGTGAAATATGTGCTATGTGTTATGTGTTAATTTCGGTCGGTGGCCCTTTACTATTATTGTGGAAATTGGGCTTTGCCCTCAGATGAACTCAAACCCGTCCCACCGACGGTTACACTAACGACAGAGACGTCGTTAGTTTTCCTTGATATTCGTATACGGAGTCTTTGTGGACAACGTAGAGGGACGGACAACTGGCTGAAGACGAGACTTGTAGAGGATGCGGCAGAGACCGTGCTACTGTAGCTTAGTGCATGATCAGTTAGAGTTGATGTATAGGATTTTGAATTGGAAAATGTAATTGGTTATTTCGGAAATTACTGTATAACTTTTCCGCTAATATTTTTCCGTACTCTGATATTTCCTATTAAGATCATGACACTATTATCTTTTGAAAATATATTAGTGATTATTATTAATTTCCAGAATTAAGTACTTAGTGATATTACGATGAATTACGTTCATCGATTAATCTACGACGTACTATTTTATGAAATGAATTAGTGAAAAATTTATTTTAATTCTTTTTGAATTAATTCTGGAAAAACATTTTAATTATTGATTTAAAAAAAAAATACACTCGCGTTGTGCTTTAAACTCGGGGTGTTACAATTGTGGTATCAGAGCATTTGGTTAATGTTTTGGGTTAAAGCTCTGATTAAAGAAGTTGGTTTTGAGTCATTATCTGATCATGCATAGGAGCAGGTAGTTATGTGTCAAGTCTTGTGTAAGTTGTGGTGTGACTGAAGTGATGACGCTGTTGAAGTTATGATTTTGGAAATATTCCAAGTAGTGCGGGATTTCTACTTGATGATGGGATCAACTCACGAGGAGGTGAAGTGGGAGTCATTCAAAAGGAAGTCTTTGGACAAATACTTTCCGATGAGTACTAGAACTAAGCTGGGTGGTGATTTTCTCAAATTACACCAGGGGAACATGACAGTGGGTGAATATTCTGCTAAGACTTTGATCCTAAATACGGCATGTTTACGCTGCCCTGTAATGAGTCAGAATAGAGAGTTCTTGATTAATTTGATTTGTTTACCCCTACAATCACTCGAGATCATTCTCGGCATGGATTGGATGACATATAATTACGTAGTATTGGATTGCGCTCGAAAATTAGTTCTTTTCCCCGAACCTGGAGTCGTTTGGTATTTGGCTGCTAACAAACTCGAAGTATCTCTGAGAGAAGGAACTCAGGAATTTTTATCATTGGCTAACATGGAGACCAAGATGGATATGAACATAGAAGATGTGGTGTTAGTCAAAGAGTATCCGGACGTATTTCCAACAGAAATTCCAGGATTACCCCCAGTAAGAGAGGTGGAGTTTTTCATTGATTTGCACCCAAGAGCTTAGCCTATTTCAATTGCGCCGTATCGGATGTCGCCATTGGAATTAAGCGAGCTTAAGGGTCAAATTGAAGGTTTATTGGAGAAAGGATTTATCAGACCAAGTGTGTCGCCATGGGGAGCTCCGGTGTTGTAGGTTAAGAAGAAGGATGGAAGTTCACGCTTATGTGTGGATTATCGGCAACTCAACAAGGTATCTATCAAGAATCGTTATCCTTTACCACGCATGGATGATTTGATGGACCAATTGAGGGGAGTAGTAGTGTTTTCAAAGATTGATTTGAAATCAGGATACCATCAGATTCGAGTAAGAGAAGGAGATATTCAAAAGACTGCTTTTAGGACTCGTTATGGACACTATGAATATCTAGTTATGCCTTTTGGAGTTACGAATGCACCAGCGATTTTCATGGACTATATGAATAGGATCTTTAGCCCATTCCTGGATAAATTTGTGGTGGTGTTCATCAATGATATTTTGGTTTATTCAAAGGATGAAGAAGTACACGGAGAACACCTACGCCAAGTTCTTGAAGTCTTGCGCGAGAAGCAACTGTATGCCAATTTATCGAAGTGCAAGTTTTGGCTAGATAAAGTGAACTTCTTGGGACATGTGATAACAAAAGAAGGAATCGTTGTCGATCCGGCAAAGATTGAGACAATTCTTGCCTGGAAACAGCCCTAGACTATCACAGACATACGTAGTTTTGTCGGACTGGCAGGATACTACAGGAGATTTATTGAAGGATTTGCTAAGATTGTAGCTCCTTTGACACAATGCACCAGAAAGAATCAGCCGTTTGTATGGACGGAGAAGTGTGAGGAAAATTTTCAGTTGCTTAAGGAAAAGTTGACAACCTCACCAGTGTTGGTTTTGCCACAACAAGAGGAACCATACGAAGTTTACTGTGATGCATCTCACCAAGGTCTGGGATATGTTTTGATGCAACACAAGAAAGTTGTAGCTTACGCCTCAAGACAGTTGAAAACTCACGAACGAAACTACCCTACTCATGATTTAGAGCTTGCTGCAGTAGTGTTTGCATTAATGGTCTGGAGGCACTACTTATATGGATGCACGTTCACGGTGTTCAGTGATCCTAAAAGCTTGAAGTATCTATTCGATCAGAAGGAATTAAACATGCGTCAGAGGAGATGGATCGAGACTCTCAAGGATTTTGACTTTTCATTGCAGTACCACTCTGGAAAGGCCAATGTGGTGGCTGATGCATTGAGTCGGAAGAGTGTGTAAGTATCTTCAATGATAATGGCCAGACAACAGGAGTTGTGGGAAGCATTTAGAGATCTACATTTGGACGTAAAGTTTGCACCAGGAGTTTTAAAGTGTGGAATGATAACAATTTAGAGTGGTTTACTTGAGGAGATTGCAAACTTGCAAGATGACGCATTGATCCAAGAAAAGAGGAATTTGATAGCGCAAGGATAGACAACTGAGTTCAGCGTCGGACCAGATAATATCCTGAGATGTAATGGAAGAGTTTGTGTACCGGAAGTTGCAGATGTGAGAAGAACGATTTTGGAAGAAGCTCATAAGAGTAAGTTGAGTATTCATCCTGGAGCGACCAAGATGTACCAGGACTTAAGACAGAATTACTGGTGGCCAGGAATGAAGAGGGATGTAGCGGAGTACGTATTGGCATGTTTAACTTGTCAGAAAGCGAAAGTGGAACATCAACGACCTGCTGGAATGTTGCAACCTTTGGACATACCGGAATGGAAGTGGGACAGCATTTCCATGGATTTTATAATAGGACTGCCCAAGACAAGGAGAAAGAATGATTCGATTTGGGTAATAGTGGATCGATTGACGAAGTCCGCACATTTTTTACCGGTAAGGACCACTTATAAAGTAGACAAGCTGACGGAAATCTACATTGCTGAGATTGTGAGATTACACGGCATCCTATCGAGTATAGTATCGTACCGTGACCCAAAGTTCACATCTCATTTTTGGGGAGCGCTGCATGAAGCTTTGGGAACGAAATTGAAATTGAGTTCCGCTTACCATCCGCAAACAGATGGGCAAACCGAGAGAACAAATCAGTCCTTGGAAGATCTATGGAGAGCATGTGTGTTGGATGACAGAGGAAACTGGGATGAGGTGTTGCCATTGATTGAGTTCACTTACAACAATAACTTTCACGCAAGTATTGGAATGGCACCCTATGAGGCTTTGTATGGACGCAAGTGTCAGACGCCTTTATGCTGGTATAAGGACGGAGAGAGTATGATTGTTGGACCTGAGATGGTGGAACAGACCACAATGAAAATCAAGAGGATACAAGAGAAAATGAAGATTTCGCAAGATCGTCAGAAGAGTTATGCGGACAAGCATCGCAGACCTTTGGAATTCGAGCAGGGTGATCATGTATTTCTAAGGGTCACGCCTACAACTGGTGTTGGCAGAGCTATTAAGTCAAGAAAGTTGACTCCGAAATTTATTGGACCATACCAGATTACTGCGCGAATTGGACCATTGGCCTATCGGATTGCTTTACCTCCCATACTGTCCAATATTCATGACGTATTTCATGTGTCGCAGTTAAGGAAATACATTGCAGACCCGTCACATGTGATCAAACCAGATACAATTCAGCTGAAGGATAACCTATCATTTGAAGTATTCCCTATAAGGATTGAAGACATGAAGATTAAGTAGTTGAGGAACAAGGAAGTACCACTAGTCAAAGTGATTTGGAATCCGACAACGGGATACGCGACTTGGGAACTGGAGAGTAAGATGAGGGAACAATATCCCCAGTTGTTCAGCGACATGTAGTTTCGAGGTCGAAACTAATTTAAGGGGGTAGTAATGTAAGACCCTTAATTTTTTAATTAAAATTATGGAATTAATTTCAAGTGTATTTTGGGGATATTTGTAAAATATTTATTATATGTATGTTTTGAGTAAATATATATATATATATATAAATATTTATTTTGGAAGATATATTAAGATTATTGGATTAAGAAAAAATTAATTTAATTACAATTAATTAAATTAACGGACAGTTAATTAAGGGATTAGTGGCTAATTGCGACGAGATTGGTTAAGTGTTGAGGATCAGACAAGTGTCGGGTGAGGTGGCACCCACACAAGCCTATATATAGGAGTGAGAAGGATGGTGAAATCAGAACACCATTCCTCCTCCCTCACTGCCCATATTGCATGTAACAGAATCCCTTCCCTTCTCCCATTCTGAAAGCTGTTTCACGGTTTCAAAGAGAAAAGAGGGAGTTCCTCAAAAGTATCATTACATGGAAATCCAAGAACCAAACCAGAAAACCACCTGTACTAAAGTTATTCCCCACATTATTACGGAGCTAGAGAACCCAGTTTCGTAGCAGCAAACGCAAGCGGCAATTTCACCGGTTTTTGACTAGTAAACGGGAACGAAAGCAGAAACGTGAGCAGAAGCGCAGCAAGGGTAAGGGCACCTTCCACTTTCTAGTTGCATTCTAGGACTGTAAATGTATGTTTGAGGTGTGGTTATATTTGAGTTTCTGTTTTGAAAAAGAAACTATTTTGTATGACATTTTTAAGATGAAAGAAAATGCATTCTGTTGAGGTTTTCAATAATCTGTGATGTTGTTGTTTTGCTGATACAACATGTCTGTTTTGGTTGTGTATAAAAGCTGAAAAATGTCTTGCATGTTATTTTTAAGTTGATCAAAATGCAGGTTGAGAAAACTGTGTGCATGTTGTTTGAAAACCTGAAAATTCCATTCTGTGATGTTTGATGATCTGTGAAATACAACATTGTTGTTCTGTTGTGTGAGAAAGATGGAATATGCTTTGCATGTTGTGTTGGCTGTGTAAGAAAGCTGGAATATGCTTTGCATGTTGTGTTGGTTGTGTAAGAAAGCTGGAATGTGCTTTGCATGTTGTCTTGGAGATGCATGTTTCTGTTTCTGATGATTCTGGTGTTGATCATTCTGTTTCTGTTTCTGATGATTCTGGTGTTGATCATTCTGTTTCTATTTCTGATGATTCTAGTGTTGATCATTCTGTTTCTGTTTCTGATGATTCTGATATTAATGATGTTTCAAAAAAAAAGGATTTTAAATAATGAAAGTGTTTTCTGGAAAAGTGTTGAATCTGGTTTGATGTGTGGTTGTTTCTTTTTAAAAGAAACAGTTTGAAATGTGTTGAAGTCTCAGGAAAAATTTCACTGGTTTTCGAAGGTGTATTTGGATACAACATGTGTGTATTCGAATACAACCTGTCAAGCTTCTGTTTTACTTAAGTTTTCAAACTTGTATTCGAATACGAGCCCCTGTATTCGAATACAGAGGAAGGATTTTTGCTTCTGACTTAGCATCTATATTTGACTACGACCATGTCGTATTCGAATACAGAAGTGAAATTTTAACACTGTATTCGCATTTGTATTCGAGTACAAGCATGTTGTATTCGAATACAGAATGCAGATTCTCACTAGTTTCAGCTTCGGTATTCGAATACAAGGGATCTGTATTCGAATATAGATTCAAGTTTTTCCAGAAACTCAGTTTTTAGCTTCTGTATTCGAATCCAAGGAAGCTGTATTCGAATACAGATTCGTGTTTCCCAAAAAAATCAAGTTTTAAACACTGTCATGTGAATTTTAAGGTGTTGGGAAATATTGAGAAGGGTTAAAATGATTTAAAATGGAGTCTTTGAAATAGCTTTGAAGAGGAGAGGATGATGTTTTGGAAACCTTTCATGATCTGGGAGGAAATGCTGAACTTTCAGTGTTTTGTCTTCTGTATTCGACTACATGATGCTGTATTCGAATACAGAATGTTAAAATTGCAGTTTCATGCTTCTGTATTCGAAAACAAGGAATCTGTATTCGAATACAGATTCGAGTTTTTCAGAAATTCCAAGTTTTTCAACACTATTTTATGAACCCTAAGTGTTGGGGAGTATTGGGAAGGTTTATGATTGAATTAAAATGGAATTTTTGTGATACTTTGAAGTGGTGGTGATGAAGTTTTTGAGACTTTACTGATGTAGGGAAAAATGATGATTTGTGCACTGAGACTGCCTCTGTATTCGAATACCAGAGGGCTGCATTCGAATACATAGTGTAAATTCTGCATTGTTTTGGCTTCAGTATTCGAATACAGAGAAACTGTATTCGAATACAGATTCGTATTTTCCAGAAATCTCAGTTTTAAACCCTGTTGTATGAATTTTAAGAGTTGGGGGAAAGACTTATGATAATTAAGAATGGAATTGTGTGATAATGTAAAGTGTTAATGATTACTTGAATGTTTAATCATTGATGTGTTGATAATGAAATTATTTGTGCTGAAATGCTTTGGGGGAATGCTGGAAAGGCTGAGTTTTTCTGATATTGCATACTGTTTTCAATGAAGAGAAAACATTGCATGTCCATGCATTTCATAGTCAAGTGGTGATTGCGATGGGCCACAGAGTAATGCGGTAACCGTGATGGTCCGTGAAGTTAAGTAGTAACCACAGTAGTGGACTACGGAGTGGCCGCGTGTTCATGGTGGTCCATTCTATCCGTACGAGGATTTAACTTCTGTGTATTTGGCCTGTGAGAGGCTAATACACGTGAAAGTAGTAAACGTAATGGGTTGTAGAGTGGCCGCGTGTTCGTGATGGTCCATTCTATCCGGGTTCAGATTGGCCGCGTGTTCGTGGTGGTCCATTCTATCCAAGCTACGGAATGGCCGCCTAATCGTGGTGGTCCATTTAAATACGTAAAATGTGCTGGTCTGTTGAGCGACTGCACTGGTGCTGATCTGTTGAGCGATTGCACCCTGGTCTTGAGGGCCGTTAAAGTCAAACATATTTAAATTGTGCTGGTCTGTTGAGCGACTGCACCTTGGTAAATCCAAGAAATTGTATACATGAGCATATACATATTGCATCGGGGGATTGATCGGTGGGTCACGATTTGGTTATATGATGATGGTTGGAAATTGATGTGTGTGAGTACTTTATGAAATCTGATTTTCTCATAAGTGATGGTGATTGCTGAAGTGTTGGCTGTACTTACAACTTATTTCCATCTCAATTGGTTGCTGTTTTGAAAAATACATGTCATGAAATTTCAAAATGAGCATCTTTATTGATCATCATTGATTTTATGTTATGCCATGGTTATATTTGTTACTGTGAAATATGTGCTATGTGCTATGTGTTATGTGTTAATTTCGGTCGGTGACCCTTTACTATTATTGTGGAAATTGGGTTTTGCCCTTAGATGAACCCCAAACTCGTCCCACCGACGGTTACACTAACGATGGAGACGTCGTTAGTTTTCCTTGATATTTGTATACGGAGTCTTTGTGTACAACGTAGAGGGACAGACAGCTGGCTGAAGACGAGACTTGTAGAGGATGCGGCGGAGACCGTGCTACTGTAGCCTAGTGCATGATCAGTTAGAGTTGATGTATAGGATTTCGGAAATTACTATATAACTTTTCCGCTAATATTTTTCCATACTCTGATATTTCCTATTAAGATCATGACACTATTATCTTTTGAAAATATATTAGTGATTATTATTAATTTCCAGAATTAATTACTTACTGATATTACGATGAATTACGTTCATCGATTAATCTACGACGTACTATTTTATGAAATGAATTAGTGAAAATTTTATTTTAATTCTTTTTGAATTAAATCTAGAAAAACATTTTAATTATTGATTTAAAAAAAAAATAGACTCGCGTTGTGCTTTAAACTCAGGGTGTTACACCCTTCACTTTGAAGGATTTCACTAATTCAAAACCTTGAATTACAACAATACCACTGACCCTCCAAGTCAGTCTTCTCAAACATTCTAACAATCCTAGACTTTTGAGGAATGCAACACCTTGACTTCTCAAGTCAAGTCTTCTCCTACCAATCTGACAACCCCAAATTGTGGAAGGAATTACAACACCTTGAATCTAATTGCTAAGTAATCTGCTACCCCTTCTGACTCCCTCAAATCGTAGACTCTACTTCAACAACTTAGATCTAACACAAGGGAAAGAAAAACACGAGTGCTTGCTTCTGGAAAGCTGGAACTCACAATTAACCTCACTGAAAACTCGAGTGTTTGCATCTGGAAGTGTATGACTCTATTGTGATTTTTCGATGTTAAGTCTTCAGTCTTGAGCCTCCTTTTATAGATGTGAATTAGGGTTTCTTCCAAGCTTAAATTCGAGCTGTATCTTGCCAGATACACTTGCAAATATACTTTGGCCAATCGGCCTTCACTTAAATAAAAAACATATATTTTTAGCTCCAGATTTGCTTTCAAAAATAACTCTGGCCAATCCTGTCTTTAATTAATTCTGAACCAAATCTTTCTTCCCACCAATACTTTCTGAACTCCCATACGACTTCAATTTATTTTTCTATCAACTCCTTATAATACTTTGATCAAATTTAATCATGTCTCCACTGATTATCATCATGATTAAATCTAGACCATTCTGAGCTCCACATCTGGACCATACAATCTTATCTGTTGTGATACTCTTATCTCGGCCAACCTTGGACCACACTTTTTGATCTTCTGATCTCGACCACTCTGGACCTGCAATCTGATCTGCTGTGATCCTCTGATCTCGGCCAACACTGGGCCATGGTCTGATCTTCTGATCTCGGCCAACATTGGGCCACATACTTAAATCTTGACCATTGATCTGAAACTTTTCCCTCTGATCTGGACCAATTCTGGACTGGGTCTGAACTGAAATTAATTCTGGACATAGGATATTTTAATCTGGATAATAACCTGCTGATCTGGATCAGGTCTGGAATGAATCCTGACATCATTTCTTCTGGTCTGGACATAGTTTCATATTCTAAACCATGCTATCTTCTGGTCTGGGTCAAATCTGGATTAAATCTCTTGTTCTGGACCAATTTATTTATCCTCCGATTAAGTCTGGATCAAGTCTGGACTGTTTATCATTTCACTGCCAAGCTATCTTCTGGTAAGAATAACTTTTGGACCAAGTCTGACTTATGAATCCTTCTGGTCTGGATCAACCCTCCCTCTGGAAGGCTTGCTACTGCTCTGGTCTAGGTCTCCTTCTGGACTCTGCTTCCTTCTGATCTGGGCCAGGAAAGATATCCTCTGATGGTATTTTGACATCCTGGACTATCCTCTGGTGCTTTCAGGATGCATCCTCTGGTACCTTCTGGATGCATTATCTGGTGACTTCTGGAGGTGTATCCTCTGGTCTGATTTTATCTTCTAAATACTTATCTTCTGCCTCTGGTGACTTCAGCTTCTTCCTCTGATAACTTCATCTTCTAGTGGCATTTAATTTAATAATTCAAGGTACAAAATAAGATTACATGGAGTGCTTTTGTAAACATCAAAATCCTAAGTACTTAGAACCAACTTGGTTCCAACAGTTAACACTCTTATGAAGAAGTCCTCTAAGAAGACAAGTTGTGTGTATCCTCTAATAATCATCAAGAATCTGCATGCTCCAATGGTCTGTAATACAATGATCTGATTATCCTATCCTCTGATCCTGTACCCTATACTTCCAATGTTTTTATTCAAGTTACAAGGAGTGATTTGTGGGATTTAGTTATGAGCTCAACGGATAAATTTATCTCCAGTGGTTCATTTCCTGTAATCCATAAAGATACATGTTGTATTTCTGAAAGAAAGTACACAAGCCTTACCCTTAAAAAACACAAACCTTGTCGCGAAGAACTCTACAAAAGCACATACTTCCTTACATGAGTAGATACAACAATTATAGGAAACACAACAAGTGCTACAACATTATGCAATTATTTAAAATTTATCCAAGTGTTGAGACATAAAAATATGAAAGTTTTACATTGTAAACAACCTCTAGAGAGAGATTTTTCAGAAAAAACCAACTCACTTATTTGTAACTTAGCATGATAGTGGTTGTTTTCCTCAATAGTTTATAGGTGCAAACTCAAAGTTGAGAATATTTAACTGGTTGAGGTTAAGTGTGGTAATTCAGTTAGAATTATTGGAGAAAATCCTTCTCGGTGAACCGATTGGACATAGCTACTGGTTCGGTTGTGAAATAGTATAAATCTGTGTATTTACCATGTTTATCAAAGAAATTTTTAAAACTTTAAAGCACAATTCAAAGCCCCATTTCTGTTGGAACCAAGTTAGTTCTAAGTACTTAGTGTTGGAACCAAGATGGTTCTAAGTACTTAGGATTTTGATGTTTACAAAAGCACTTTATGTAATCTTATTTTGAACCTTGAACAATTACATTAAATGCCTCCAGAAGATGAGCTACCAGTAGATAAAAATAGACCAGAGGATACAACTCCAGAATGCTCCAAAAAATACATCCAGAAGGTCCAGAGGATGTATCCTGGAATTACCAGAGGATACACCAGGATGTCAAAACACCACCAGAAGATATCTTTGCTGGCCCATATCAGAAGAAAGTAACGTCAGAAGAACACCTGGACCATACTAGAGGAAAGCCAGCCAGAGGGAGAGTTGTTCCAGACTAGAAGGAATCAAATGTCAGATTTAATCCAAAAGTTATTCTGACCAGAACATAGCCTGGCAGTGAAATGATAAATAGTCCAGACTTGTTCCAGACTTAATCAGAGGATGAATGAATGGGTCCAGAACAAGAGAATTAACCCAGATTTGACCCAGATCAGAAGATAGCATGATTCAGGGTATGAAACTAAGTCCAGACCAGAAGAAACGATTTCCAGAATTGATCCAGACCTGATCCTAAATCAAAGGTAAAATGTCCAGACTGAAATATTACTTGTCCAGATTTAATTTCAATTTAATCCAGACCAAGTCCAGAATTGGTCCAGATCAGACGGAAGATTTTCAGATCAATGGTTCATATTTAAGTATTTGGCCCAGTGTTGGCCGAGATCAGAAGATCAGACCATGGCCCAGTGTTGGCCGAAATCAGAAGGTTAGAATGTGTGGTCCAGCAGTGGCCGAGATCAGAGGATCACAACAGATCAGTTTGCTGGATCAGGATGGCCGAGATCAGAAGATGAGAAGGTTAGGAAGTGTGGACCAGAGATGGCTGAAATTAGAGGATCACAACATATCAAATAGTATAGTCCAGATGTGGACTAGCGTAGAAGATCAAATGGTCCAGATTTAATCATGAGGATTAACGGTGGAGATTTTAATTTATTTTAATCAAAGTATTAAAAAGATTTGTTACAAAAATAAAGTGAAGTATTGTGGAACTCAGGAGCTGTTGGCGGGAAGAAACTAAAGACTTGATTGGCCAGTTATTTTGTATGAAAATCTGAAGCTTAAAAAAAGATATGTTTTTTATTTAAATGAAGCCCAATTGGTCAAGTTATTTTTGCAAGAAAATCCAGCAAGATTCAACTCGAAATTAAACTTGGAAGTGGCCCTAATCTACATCTATAAAAGGAGGCTCAAGGCAGAATACTTACCATCGAAAATCACAAAAGAGTCATACACTTCCAAAGAAAATAGTCAAGTTTTTAGTGAGGTTAATTATGAGTTCCAGCTTTCATGAAGCAAGCACTCGTGTTATTTTCTTTCCCTTGTGTGAGATCTAAGTTGTTGAAGTAGAGTCTACAATCTGAGGGAGTCAGAAGAGGTAGCAGATTACTTGACAATTAGATTCAAGGCGTTGTAGTTCCTTCTACAATCTGGGGTTGTCAGATTGGTAGGAGAAGACTTGACTTAGGAAGTCAAGGTGCTGTATTCCTCAAGAGTCTAGGATTGTTAGACTGTTTGAAAAGACTGACTTGGAGGGTCAGTGGAACTGTTGTAATTCAAGGTTTGAATTAGTGAAATCCTTCAAGGTGATGGGGTTGGACGTAGCCTCGTTAACGGTGAACCAGTATAAAAATTTTGTGTTTTATTTTTACTTTATATCCGCTGCTAACTCTGTTTTTATTCATACATCAAGTTTTGTTTTAAATGTGGAAACACAGGAAAAGTATTCAAGTTAGTCAAACAAAATTCAACCCCCCTTCTCGTGTTTGCACCTTCAATTGGCATCAGAGCTCGGTCTCAAGGCTGAGCACTTAACAGTGTTTGAGGAAAGGTCCAAGGGGTTCAACATGGCAGAATCCAGAGATGAACTGAGAGGCAACATCAACTGACCACCACTGTTTGATGCAAAAAGGTTTGAGTATTGGAAGGACAGAATGAGAAGTTTCTTCATATCTCAAGATCCTGAATTATGGAATATGGTAGTCAAAGGATACATTACACCTACTAATCCAGAAGATCCAACTAAAGAACTAGACATGGATGATATGAAACCAGGTCAGAGAAGATTACAGAAACTTCATCACAAGTCTAGAAACATCATGATCAGTGCCATCACATTCAAGGATTTTGACAGATGCACAGATAAAGAAATAGCAAAGAGCATATTCGACAGTCTGGTTCTGACCTATGAAGGAACCCAGCAGGTTTAAGAAGCAAGGGCTAACATACTGGTCAAACAGTATGAGATGTTCAAGATGGAAGATGATGAAAACATTGATGGAATGTTCTGCAGATTCTAGACTCTAATATCTGGACTGAAGGTCTTGAAGAAAAGCTACACAACAGCAGATCATGTCAAGAAGATTTTAAGAAGTTTACCAACCAAGTGGAGACCAATGGTTACTGCAGTTCAGCAAGCCAAAGATCTGAATAACTTAAGAATTGAAGATCTGATCAGCTCACTCAGGTCTCATGAAATAGAAGTGGAAGCAGATGAACCAAAGAAGAAGAAGAATCTGGCCCTGAAGTCGAAACAGAAGAAAGCTGCAAAGGCAGCATCAGAATCAGAGGATAGTGACAATGACTGTGATGATATGGCTTAGTTAACCAAAAAGATGGTTAAGATTTGGGAAAATAGGAAGAGGAGAGGTTCCAAGAAGAAACATAACAGCAAAGATAAGGAAGAATCTAACAAGAAGAATATCATCTGTTATGGATGCAAGAAGAAATCACACATATCACAGGAATCAGAACAGGAACTGGAACCAGAATCAGAACTGGAACCAGTATCAAAGGTTGAGGTATGATCATCAGAATTACTTTAATTATCAGAATCAGTATGATTACCAGAATCACCATAAGTTCCAGAATCACCAGAGGAACATGGTGTATCAGCCAAAGCAGAAAGAAAGGAATCAGAATCAGGAGAGTTCTTCAAACACTCCAGTGAGATTCATCAAGACTACAAACTTGGAAGGGAATTCAAATCCCCTCATCCAAACCATGTAATCACAGAACATACAGATTAGGAATTTGAAAATCAGAAGCAAGAGGATTTTCAGAGTAAAACTGAAACTGTTGACATAGAGGTTACATCTTGCTGTAAATACTATTATATTTGATATTTATGTTTACTGTGATAACAAGAAGCTTGATCTTAACAAATCAAAGCTAGATAAGTATTCTACAGGTTTTCAAACAGTCAGAGGAATCAGGTGATTCACACGAATTGAACACTTCAGCATAAACAACATTCCAGTGGTTTCAAAAACAAGCAGAAACCACCAGAAGCAGAATGAATGGTTTGGCTGTATTGAGTTCATTATTAAATTAATTGATTTACATTATGTAATATGACAAACTGCTTGATCTTGACAAATCAAAGCAAGATAAAAATAGTGTAGGTTCACCAAAACCAAAGGGAGCAGAAGAAACAGAAGTACCTGGAAAGGTAGAGAATACAAGCAAGTCAGCAACACATCACAAATCTTCAATAGATAAATCTAATCAAGACAAAAACAACCAAGATAAGCCAGAAGAGAAATCTGGATATTTACCAGAATCTGAAGCTGTTATAGATTCACCAGAACCAGAAGCTGATCTATCAGAATTAGAAGCTGTTACAGATCTTCCAGAACCAGAAGCTAATGCTGATGAAGCTTTGGCAGAGGAAGGTTGGATACTTGCAATGCAAGAAGAGCTGAATGAATTCCAAAGGAATGATGTTTGGGATCTGGTATCCAGACCAAACAAAAACATTATTGGAACCAAGTGGGTGGTCAGAAATAAACTAAATGAAAAAGGTGAAGTGGTAAGGAACAAAGCTAGAATTGTAGCTCAAGGATACAATCAACAGAAAGGTAATGATTACACCGAGACTTTTGCTCCAGTGGCCTGGTTAGAAGCAATTAGAATTCTTTTATCATTTGCTGCTAATCATGATATAATGCTATATCAAATGGATGTTAAAAGTGCATTCTTAAATGGCACTATAAGTGAGCAAGTCTATGTCTAACAGCCCCCTGGATTTGAAAATTCTGATTTTCCAGACCATGTTTTCAAACCTAAAAAAATCATTATATGGTTTAAAACAAGCACCAAGGGCATGGTATGATAGACTTAGTAACTTTTTCCTTAAGAATGAATTTAATAGAGGCCAGATTGATAATACTCTATTTAGGAAATCCATTAAAAATGATATTTTGATTATTCAAGTTTATGTTGATGATATCATATTTGGATCAACTAATGGCGCTTTGTGCAAAGAGTTTTCTGACCTAATGCAGAAAGAGTTCCAAATGAGCATGATGGGAGAACTTAAGTTCTTCTTGGGAATTCAGATTCACCAAGGTAAATCAGGTATACTCATTCACCAATCTAAATACACTAAAGAACTTCTTAAAAAGTTCAAAATGAGTGAATGTAAGCCTATGGCCACCCCCATGCACCCAACCTGCTCACTTGAGAAAGATGAAACCAGCCAAAAGGTAGACCAGAAAACATACAGAGGTATGATTGGATCCCTTCTTTATTTAACTGCTTCTAGACCTGACATATTGTTTAGTGTTTGTGTCTGTGCCCGTTTTCAAGCTGACCCTAGGGAATCCCATTTAACTGCTGTCAAACGAATTTTGAGATACCTTAAAGGAACCACCAACCTTACTTTGTTATACAAGAAAACCCCCACCTACAAACTCAAAGGTTTCTGTGATTCCGACTATGCTGGAGAAAAGTTGGAAAGGAAAAGTACAAGTGGCAACTGCACTTTCTTAGGTGATAACTTGATATCTTGGTCAAGCAAAAGACAAAGCACAATTGCCATGTAAACAGCTGAAGCTGAGTATATATCAGCAACAGGATGCAGTTCACAGTTACTTTGGATGAAACATCAACTTGAAGATTACAACATCTTTGAAACCAATATCCCTTTGTTCTGTGGTAACACTTCAGCCATAAACCTAACCAAGAACCCTATCTTACACTCTAGAGCCAAACACATTAAAATAAACACCATTTCATTAGGGACCATGTTCAAAAAGGGACTTTAAGCATCCAATTTGTGGACACTGATCATCAATGGGCTAATATCTTCACCAAAGCATTACCAGAAGATAGGCTCGAGTTCATTAAGAAGCATCTCAGCATTACTTTCATATCTTATTAGTTCAAGTAGTCATCTTAGGAGTTTTTAAATTTCTTGTAATTTTATTTTCTGTCTTTTATTTTCTGTTTTTACTTTCTGTAATTTGTAAAGAGAAAAACAAAAAATACAAAAATAGTAAGACCACTTTTTGGCTGATGACAAAAAGGGGGAGAGAGAGAGAAAGGAGAAAAAAGTAGAAAAGGAGAGATAAAAAGAAAGGAGGAGCGAAAAAGAAAGAGATGAAAAGAGCAGAAATAAGTAGAAAAAGAGAGAAATCAGGGAGAGAGAAAAAGAAATAGTGAAAAAGAGAAGGGGTTGAAAAGGAGAGGAAATGTGAAGAGAGAAAAAGAAAGAGAGAATAAAGAAGGAGTTGAAAAGGAGAGGAGAAGAGAAGAAAAGAAAGAGTGAAAACAGAAGGAGTTGAAAAGGAGAAGAAAAAGTCAGTATCAGACTTAGGGGGAGAGATTGGTCTGAGGGGGAGTAATTCAAGTCTTCGAGTTATAAACTAGCAAAATAAGTTAAGGTTTTGTCATCATCAAAAAGGGGGAGATTGTTGGAACCAAGTTGGTTCTAAGTACTTCGGATTTTGATGTTTAGAAAAGCACTTTATGTAATCTTATTTTGAACCTTGAACTATTACATGAAATGCCACCAGAAGATGAGCTACTAGAGGATAAAAACAGACCAAAGGATACACCTCCAGAATGCTCCAGAAAATACATCTAGAAGGTCAAGAGGATGTATCCTAGAATTACCAGAGGATACACCAGGATGTCAAAACACCACCAGAAGATATCTTTGCTGGCCCATATCAGAAGGAAGCAATGTCAGAAGAAGACCTGGACCATACTAGAGGAAAGCCTGCCAAAGGGAGAGTTGTTCCAGACCAGAAGGAATCAAATGTCAGATTTAATCCAAAAGCTATTCTGACCAGAACATAGCCTGGCAGTGAAATGATAAACAGTCAAGATTTATTCCAGACTTAATCAGAGGATGAATTAATTGGTCCAGAACAAGAGAATTAACCCAGATTTGACCCAGACCAGAAGATAGCATGATTCAGGGTATGAAACTAAGTCCAGACCAGAAGAAATGATTTCCAGAATTGATCCAAACCTGATCCAAAATCAAAGGTAAAATGTCCAGACTGAAATATTACTTGTCCAGATTTAATTTCAATTTAATCCAGACCAAGTCCAAATTTGGTCTAGATCAGAGGGAAGAATTTCAGATCAATGGTTCAGATTTAAGTATTTGGCCCAATGTTGGCCAAGATCAGAAGATCAGACCATGGCCCTGTGTTGGCCGAAATCAGAAGGTCAGAATGTGTGGTCCAGTAGTGGCCGAGATCAGAGGATCACAGCAGATCAGTTTGCTGGATCAGGATGGCCGAGATCAGAAGATCAGAAGGTTAGGAAGTGTGGACCAGGGATGGCCGAAATTAGAGGATCACAGCATATCAAATAGTATCGTCCAGATGTGGACTAGCGTAGAAGATCAAATGGTCCAGATTTAATCATGAGGATTAACGGTGGAGATTTTAATTTATTTTGATCAAAGTATTAAAAAGATTTGTTACAAAAATAAAGTGAAGTATTGTGGAACTCAGGAGCTGTTGGCGGGAAGAAACTAAAGACTTGATTGGCCAGTTATTTTGAAAGAAAATCTGAAGCTTAAAAAAAGATATGTTTTTTATTTAAATGAAGCCCAATTGGTCAAGTTATTTTTGCAAGAGAATCCAGCAAGATTCAGCTCGAAATTAAGCTTGGAACAGGCCCAAATCTGCATCCATAAAAGGAGCCTCAAGGCAGAATACTTAGCATCGAAAATCACAAAAGAGTCATACACTTCCAAAGCAAACACTCAAGTTTTCAATGAGGTTAATTGTGAGTTCTAGCTTTCAAGAAGCAAGCACTCGTGTTATTTTCTTTCCCTTGTATGAGATCAAAGTTGTTGAAGTAGACTCTACATTCTGAGGGAGTCAGAAGGGGTAGCAGATTACTTGGCATTTAGATTCAAGGCCTTGTAGTTCCTTCTACAATCTGCAGTTGTCAGATTGGTAGGAGAAGACTTGACTTAGGAAGTCAAGGTGCTGTATTCCTCAAGAGTCTAGGATTGTTAGACTGTTTGAGAAGACTGACTTGGAGGGTCAGTGGAACTGTTGTAATTCAAGTTTTGAATTAGTGAAATCCTTCAAGGTGAAGGGACTGGACGTAGCCTCGTTAACGGTCAACTAGTATAAAAATTCTGTGTTTTATTTTTACTTTATATCCGCTGCTAACTCTGTTTTTATTCATACATTAAGTTTTGTTTTAAAAGTGTAAAAACAGGAAAAGTATTCAAGTTAGTCAAACACAATTCAACCCCCCCTTCTCGTGTTTGCACCTTCACTTAGGATTTTGATGTTTACAAAAGCACTACAGAAATTTAAAGATCTACATTTTTGATGAAGACAAAAAGATCATTGATCAAAAAGCAAAAGGATTTTAAGCAACTCATCTTTCAAACTTATATTTAGGTAAAGTATTTAATATTAAATCAAAATACATTTCAAGTACAGTATTATGAGAACCTTCTTGATAGCATATGCATTAAAATATTTTATAAAAATATTTAATAGCATAAACAAATGTTTAAAAATAAAGTTTTTTACAAAACTGGAAATCTGTATTCGAATACGAAGTGTCGTAGTCGAATACAGATTGCAGGTCAGTAGCCAAAACTGAATATTTGTATTCGAATACGAAGTGTCATAGCCGAATACAGATTGCAAGTTAGTAGCTAAATTTAAACATTTGTATTCGACTACAGCTTTGTGTATTCGAATACAACTCAAGTCAGTGGCAAAAATCTGATACTTGTATTCGACTACAATGTATTGTATTCGAATATGAAGTTCAAATTTTAAATACAAACAGAACGTTACAGAAGTGTATTCGAATACACTGAGATTGTATTCGAATACAACTTCGAAACAATGCAACTTCTCAGTTTTGAAACATTGCACAAGTTCATCAAAACGTTTGGGAACCATTGCCATTGATCTGAAGTATTTCCTTTGAAGTATAAATACTTCAAAGTTTTAGTTTTAACTTAGAACTTTCGACTTACCTTTTAGAATCAATTTTCTAAAACTTCAAACACTTCTAAACTTAATTTTCATATTTTCAAGTACATGCTTTTCATTTTCATATCATTAAAAAAGGTTCTCAGTTGTACTTGGAAGTGTGATTGATTAAGTATCAAATACTTAGTGTTATAATCTTTCTCTTAGTCAAGAACATCATTACAAAATCATTACAAAATCATTGTATCACTTGAAGAATTTAGGGTAGATTCTTCAAGTTTTGTTAACAGAAATAGTGGTGTACTATCTTTTGTTAAGTGTTAAAGAATCTGTAACTTAAGTATGAGGGTTAGACTTGTAACATATTCAAACAAAGTGGAAAATCTCTTGTGGTGTGCAAGAGGACTGGATGTACCCTTGGTTGTAAGGGGAACCAGGATAAATTTCTGTGTGTTTTTACTTTCTGTCATTTACAGCTTTCATTCACTAACACAGCAAGATTAAACAAACTTAAAACAGTCACTTAAACAATCACCAAAACTCTAAAAACAGAAAAATTGTCTAACACCTAATTTACCCCCCCTCTTAGGTGCAACTCTGTTCTTACAACTACATGTAATCTTATTTTGTACCTTGAATTACTATATTAAATGCCACCAGAAGATGAAGTTATCAGAGGCAGAAGCTAAAATCACCAGAGGCACGGGCTGAGTAATCACAAGGTAAAATCAGACCAGAGGATACACCTCAAGAAGTCACCAGATAATGCATCCAGAAGGTACCAGAGGATGCATCCTGAATGTACCAAAGGATACTCAAGATGTCAAAATACCATCAGAGGATATCTTTCCTGACGCAGATCAGAAGGAAGCAGAGTCCAAAAGGAGACCTGGACCAGACCAGAAGGAAGCCTGCCAGACAGAGACTTGTTCCAGACCAGAAGGATTCATAAGTCAGACTTGGTCCAAAAGTTATTCTGACCAGAATATAGCTTGGAAGTGAAATGATAAACAGTCCAGACTTGATCTACACTTAACCAGAGCTTCAGATAAGTGGTCAAGAACAAGTGACTTGGTCCAGATTTGGCCCATACCAGAAGATAGCATGATTCAGAGTATGAAACTAAGTCCAGAACAGAAGAAATGATGACCAGATTTAATCCAGACCTGATCCACATCAAGAGGTAAATGTCCAGAATTAAATATCCTTTGTCCAGAGTTAATTTCAGTTCAATCTAGACCCAGTTCAGACTTCGTCCAGATCAGAGGGAAGATGTTCAGATCAATGGTCCAGATTTTAGCATATGGCCCAATGTTGCCCGAGATCAGAATATCAGACAGTGACCTAGTGTTGGCCGAGATCAGAAGATCAGAACGTGTGGTCCAGCATTGGCCGAGATCAGAGGATCACAGTAGATCAAATTGCAAGTCCAGAGTGGTCGAGATGAGAAGATCAGAAAGTGTGGTCCAGGGTTGGCCGAGATTAGAGGATCATGGCAGATCAGATTGTATGGTCCAGATGTGGACGAGAGCAGAAGATCAAACAATCCAAATTTAATCATGATGATAATCAGTGAAGACTTGATTTCATCAAAGTATTAAAAAGATTTGTTACAAAAATAAATTGAAGTCATATGGGAGTTCAGAAGCTATTGGCGGGAAGAAAGATTTGGTTCAGAATTAATCAGGAACGGGATTAGTCAAAGTTATTTTTGAAAGCAAATCTAGAGCTAAAAGGATATGTTTTTTATTTAAGTGAAATCTGATTGGACAAGTTATTTTTGTAAGAGAATCAAGCAAGATACAACTCGAACTTAAGCTTGGAAGAGACCCTAATTCACATCTATTAAATGACGCTCAAGACTGAAGACTCAACATCGGAAAATCACAAAAGAGTCATACACTTCCAAAAGCAAACACTCGAGTTTTCAGTGAGGTTAATTGTGAGTTCCAACATTCCAGAAGCAAGCACTTGTGTTATTTTCTTTCCCTTATGTTAGATCTAAGTTGTTGAAGTAGAGTCTCCAATCTGAGGGAGTCCCATAAAATGGTAGTAGATTACTTAGCAATTAGATTCAAGGTGTTGTAAATCCTTCTACAATCAGGGGTTGTCATATTGGTAGGAGAAGACTTGACTTGAGAAGTCAAGGTGCTGTATTCCTCAAAAGTCTAGGATTGTTAGACTGTTTGAGAAGACTAACTTGGAAGGTCAATGTTATTGTTGTAATTCAAGGTTTTGAATTAGTGAAATCCGTCAAAGTGAAGGGACTGGACGTAGCCTCGTTAACGGTGAACCAATATAAAATTTTGTGTTTTATTTTTATTTTATATCCGTTGCTAACTCTGTTTGATTCATACATCATGTTTTGTTATAAAACTGCAAAAACAGAAAAAGTAATCAAGTTAGTCAAACACAATTCAACCCCCCCTTCTCGTGTTTGCACCTTCAATTGGCATCAGAGCTCGGTCTCAAGGCTGAGCACTTAACTAGTGTTTGAGGAAAGGTCCAAGGGGTTCAACATGGCAGAATCCAAAGATGATTTGGGAGGCAACATCAGTAGACCACCACTGTTTGATGGAGATAGTTTTACATCAGGTTTTCTTCATATCTCAAGATCTTGAATTATGGAAGCTGGTAGTCAAAGGATACGCTGCACCTACTGTTCCAGGAGATCCAACTAAAGAACTGGACATGGAAGATATGAATCCAGACCATAGCAAGTTATATAAACTGCATCACAAGTCCAGAACCATCACGATCAGTGCCATTACATTCAAGGAATTTGATAGATGCACAGATAAAGAAACCGCAAAGAGCATATTCGACTGTCTGGTTCTGACCTATGAAGGAAGCCAACAGGTTCAAGAAGCAAAGGCTAACATACTAGTCAAACAGTATGAGACGTTCAAGATGGAAGATGATGAAGACATTGATGGAATGTTCTGTAGAGTCCAGACTCTGATATCTGGACTGAAGGTCTTGAAGAAAAGCTACACAACAGCAGATCATGTCAAGAAGATTCTAAGATGCTTACCAACCAAGTGGAGACCACTGGTTACTGCGGTTCAGCAAGCCAAAGATCTGAATAACTTAAAACTTGAAGATCTAATCAGCTCACTCAAGTCTCATGAAATAGAACTGGAAGCAGATAAACCAAAGAAGAAGAAGAATTTGGCCCTGAAGTCGAAACAGAAGAAAGCTATAAAGGCAGCACCAGAATTAGAGGATAGTGACAGTGATTGTGATGATATGGGTTACTTAACCAAACAGATGGTTAAGATCTAGGAAAATAGGACGAGGAGAGGCTCCAAGAAGAAACATAACAGCAAAGGAAAGGAAGAATCTGACAAGAAGAGTATTGTTTGTTATGGATGCAATGAACCTGGACATATCGAGTCAAAATGTCAAAATCTGGAAAAAGGCAAACAGCACAAGAAGAGTTCCAGATTCAGAAAGAAGGGTCTGATGGCAGCCTGGGATGTATCAGAATTAGAAGAATCATCTAATGAAGAAGAGGCAGAAACAGCAATAATGGCACACATCAGGTCTGCTTCTGGACTTCATAAAGGGACGATTTCAGGAACGAAAGTAGGCAGAAGGAAGAATGATCGAAGCAGTCATTCAGGCAAGTCTGGAAGCACATCAGAGGAAGAAATTATGGTTCTGATGGCTCATACCAACTCGAGTTCTGGATACAGCTCAGGCTCTGGAACAGATTCAGAAGATGAAGACAATGAGGTATTTTCTGATCTCACTAAATCTGAATTAATTGATGTTGTTAAAGACTTTTTAAATGCAAACAATAAGATGTCTTTAAAACTGAAAACTCTTAAGGAAGATAAGAAATATCTGACCAAAGGAGTCCAAGTTTTAAAGAATCAAAATTTTGAGTATGCAACTGAAAACAAGGATTTTAAAACTGAAGTTGCAAGACTGAAATCTGAAAACCAAACTCTCAAAAGTGATATTTGTTCCACTTCCAAAACTGTTTGTGAATCTGATATGCATGAGCAATTTTTTTCAAAGCTTTATTTCTAATGGAATGGAAAGAAGTAAATATGCATCTATGATTTATGGAAACAGTAACATTGGAAAGAGAGGTCTTGGTTCTACAGAAATTATTGCTGAAACTAAAATTGTACATTATGATGTTTTATGTATTGTGTGTGCTAAGAAAGGTCACTCTGAATTATCTTGTCCAATGGTAAAATCTGAACAAGATCAGAGAGCTGTTAAAACTAACAAACCTAGACCCAATCAAGTCTAGGTACTAAAAGATCAAATTGTCTATGTTGCAGATATTCTGAGCAACCAGAAGGAGACACCACCAATGGTGCCTGGACAATGGATGTTGGCAATGCACAAGCAGAAAAAGGTTTATGTTCCAACATCTACCAAACAAAAGCCAATTGACTCTGGTAGAAGAAGAAATGGTCAACATAAAACCTATCAGAACCAGAACCAGAATCATAGAAGGAACAGGAAATATCAAAGAAATCACACATATCACACGAATCAGAACTGGAACCAGAACCAACGCTGGAACCAAAATCAGAACAAGAACTAGAGCCAGTATCAAAGGCACAGGAACTGGAACCAGAACCATCACTGGAACCAGAATCAGAATCAGGAGAGTTCTTCAAACACTCCAGTGAAATTCATCAAGACTACAAACCTGGAAGGGAATTCAAAACCCTTCATCCAAATCATTTAAACATACAGATTCGGAATCTGAAAATCAGAAGCAAGAGGATTTTCAGAGTAAAACTAAAACTACTAACATAGAGGTTAAATCTTGCTGTAAATACTATTATTGTTTGAAATTTATGTTTAATGTGATAACAAGAAGCTTGATCTTAAAAATCAAAGCTAGATAAGTATTCTGCAGTTTCTCAAAGATTTAAAGGAACCAGGTGATTCACTCGAATTGAACACTTCCGCAGAAACAACATTTCAGTGGTTTCAAGCAGAAACCACCGAAAGCAGAATTAATGGTTTACCAGAACAAAAGGAAATATATGCTGGAGGAAACCAATGTTGGTTTATCATAACTAGAGGAAACCAATGCAGGTTATTAGAACCAGAAACAAATGCAGCAAGATAAAGATAGTGTAGGTTCACCAGAACCAAAGGGAGGAGAAGCAGAAGAAACAGAAGTACTTGGAAAGGTAGAGGATACAAGCAAGTCAGCAACACATAACAAATCTTCCAAAGATAAATCTAATCAAGTTAGAAACAGCCAAGATAAGTCAGAAGAGAAATCTGGATATTTACCAGAACCAAAAGCTGTTACATATCTACCAGAATCAGAAGCTGTTATAGATTTACCAGAACCAGAAGTTGATGCAGACCAACCAATGTTGATGAAGCTTTGGCAGAGAAAGGTTGGATACTTGCAATGCAAGAAGAGCTGAACGAATTCCAAAGGAATGATGTTTGGGATCTGGTATCCAGACCAAACAAAAATATTATTGGAACCAAGTGGGTGTTCAGGAATAAACTCAATGAAAAAGGTGAAGTGATAATGAACAAAGCCAAACTTGTAGCTCAAGGATACAGTCAACAGGAAGGTATAGATTACACTAAGACTTTTGCTCCAGTGGCCAGGTTAGAAGCAATTAGAATTCTTTTATCATTTGCTGCTAATCATGATATAATTCTATATCAAATGGATGATAAAAGTGCATTCTTAAATGGCTATATAAGTGAGGAAGTCTATGTCAAACAGCCCCCTAGATTTGAAAATTCTGATTTTCTAAACCATCTTTTTAAACTTCAAAAAATCTTTATATGGTTTAAAACAAGCACCAAGGGCATGGTATGATAGACTTAGTAACTTTCTGCTTAAGAATGCATTTGATAGAGGCCAGATTGATAATACTCTATTTAGGAAATGCATTAAAAATGATATTTTGATTATTCAAGTTTATGTTGATGATATCAAAAGGAGTTTTCTAACCTAATACAGAAAGAGTTTCAAATGAGCATGATGGGAGAACTTAAGTTCTTCTTGGGAATTCAGATTCACCAATGTAAATCAGGTATACTCATTCACCAATCTAAATACACTAAAGAACTTCTTAAAAAGTTCAATATGAGTGAATGTAAGCCTATGGCCACCCCCATGCACCCAACCTGCTCATTTGAGAAAGATGAAACCAGCCAAAAGGTAGACCAAAAAACATACAGAGGTATGATAGGATCCCTTCATTATTTAACTGCTTCTAGACCTGACATTTTGTTTAGTGTTTGTGTCTGTGCCAATTTTCAAGCTTACCCTAGGGAACCCCATTTAACTACTGTCAAACGAATTTTGAGATACCTTAAAGGAACCACCAACCTTACCTTGTTATACAAGAAAACCCCCCAACTACAAACTAAAAGGTTTTTGTGATTCCGACTATGCTGGAGACAAGCTGGAAAGGAAACGTACAAGTGGTAACTGCACTTTCTTAGGTGATAATTTGATCTCTTGGTCAAGCAAAAGACAAAGCACCATTGTTATGTCAACAGCTGAAGCTGAGTATATATCAGCAGCAGGATGCAGCTCACAGTTAATTTGGATGAAACATCAACTTGAAGATTACAACATCTTTGAAACCAATATCCCTTTGTTTTGTGATAACACTTCAGCCATAAACCTAACCAAGAACCCGATCTTACACTCTAGAGCCAAACACATTATAATAAAACACCATTTCATTAGGGACCATGTTCAAAAAAGGGACTTTAAGCATCCAGTTTGTTGGTACTGATCATCAATGGGCTGATATCTTCACCAAAGCATTACCAGAAAGATAGGTTCGAGTTCATCAAGAAGCATCTCAACATTATCTCCATATCTGACTAGCTCAAGTAGTCATCTTAGGAGTTTTTTAATTTTCTTGTAATTTTACTTTATGTTTTTTATTTTTTGGTTTTTACTTTTTGTACTTTGTAAAGAGAAAAACAAAAATACAAAAATAGCAGGGCCTCTTTTTGGCTGATGACAAAAAGGGGGAGAGAGAGAAAAAGGAAAAATAAGTAGAAAAGGAGAGATAATAAGAAAGGAGGAGCGAAAAAGAAAGAGATGAAAAGAGAAGGAGAAGAAACAGGGAGAGAGAAAAATAAAGAGAGAAAAAGAAAGAGTGAAAAGAGAAGGAGTTGAAAAGGAGAAGAAACAGGGAGAGAGAAAAGAAAAAGTCAGTATTAGAATTAGGGGGAGAGATTGGTCCGAGGGGGAGTATTTCAAGTACTTCGAGTTACAAGCTAGCAAAATAAGTTAAGGTTTTGTCATCATCAAAAAGGGGGAGATTGTTGGAACCAAATTGGTTCTAAGTACTTAGGATTTTGATGTTTACAAAAGCACTCCATGTAATCTTATTTTGTACCTTGAATTACTATATTAAATGCCACTAGAAGATGAAGTTATCAGAGGCAGAAGCTGAAATCACCAGAGGCAGGGGCTGAGTAATCAAAAGGTAAAATCAGACCAGTGGATACACCTCTAGAAGTCACCAGATAATGCATCCAGAAGGTACTAGAGGATGCATCCTGAAAGCACCAGAGGATACTCCAGGATGTCAAAATACCATTAGAGGATATCTTTCCTGGCCCAGATCAGAAGGAAGCAGAGTCCAAAAGGAGACCTGGACAAGACCAGAAGGAAGCCTGCCAGAGGGAGACTTATTCCAGACCAGAAGGATTCATAAGTCAGACTTGGTCCAAAAGTTATTCTGACCAGAAGATAGCTTGGCAGTGAAATGATAAACAGTTCAGACTTGATCCAGACTTAACTAGAGCTTCAGATAAGTGGTCCAGAACAAGCGACTTGGTCCAGATTTGGCCCAGACTAGAAGATAGCATGATTCAGAGTATGAAACTAAGTGCAGACCAGAAGAAATGATGTCCAGATTTAATCCAGACCTGATCCAGATCAAGAGGTAAATGTCCAGAATTAAATATCCTTTGCCCTCAAATCCCAAGGAAAGAAGGCGAATTCTAAGGCCCTACAAGGTACTGAAGACTTGGAGGAAAGTGAATAAAAGTGAAGACTCATATGATGAAGAGTTGTATTTTATCTCAAGAAAATTCTAGCGCATGTTGAACAATAGGAAGAAATGTTTTCCTAAAAGAGATTTCAGCTGGTCCCTAAATAGCAGAGAAGGAAGTGAAAAAACTAGACAAGAAACGACTGGTCTACGATAAGTGCAAAAAACCAGGTCATTTCAAATCAGAATATCCTAAACTTGAGAAATGAAAATCCCAAAGAAAATACTTCAATGTGAAAAAGAAAGGTTTGATGGCTACATGGGATGACTCCGATGAATATGAAGAACATGCAAACATGGCTCTCATGGCAGATACTCACTTTAACTTTGACTCTAATGATGACTATGTTGATGAAGAAATTGAGGTATTCTCTAACGTATCTTAATAATGAACTTATAGATATGTTAAATGAGTTTCTCAATAAAAATCATAAGGTTTCTTCAAAACATAGGTCTCTTAGAAAAACTCATGACATCTTAACAAATAAATGCAATTCCCATGAAAAGGATTTTGAAAACCTAAAAAGAGAAAATCTAACTTTGAAAGAAAATGTTCCAAAAGCTTTAGAGGATAGAATCTGCAATTTTGTTAAGTACCAAAAAGCCTTTCAAGAAATTCTTGTAAATGACAAAGACAAAAGCAAACAAGCTTCTATGATCTATGGTGTTAGTAGAAACAATAAATGTGACATTGGTTTTGAAGAACTAGAGAAAACTCATATGGTTAAAATGCTTGATACTACTTGCGTATACTGCCTAAAGAAAGGTCACAATAAAAGAACTTTTGTATGCAAAAAGCATGGAAAAACAAGACACCTTTCAGAACTAACAAACCAGGAACCAACCAAATTTAGGCACCTAAGAATAAAATAATCTATCTTGCAGATATCCTTACCAACGATGTTAAAACACCAATCATGGTACATGAACAGTGGATGCTCACAACACATGATGGGAGAAAAGTCTGTTTCAAGACATGACCCTCAAGAACGGAGGATTCTTAAGTTTTGGAGGTGATCATAAGGGTAAGATCATTGAGTACGACAAGTAGGTTATGGTTCCTTTCCCTCGATTAAAAATGTTTTACTTGTAAAATGACTAATTCATAATCTATTGAGCATAATTCTATTAGTCAACAATGGTTATGATGTTGTTTTCAATCAAAAATCATGCAAGGAAATACATCAAACAGATGGATCCATACTATTTAATAGCCAAAGGAAAAACAAAATTTACAAAATAAACTTATGTTACTTAGGTAAACAAGGAGTAAAGTGCCTTATGTTTGTAAATGAGGAATAGTTGGGATAAAGGTTGCAAGGTTAGATGGAATGAAGGTATTGGTTTCAGGTTGAGGGGTAGAGGATGATGGTAAAACAATTTGAGGAATAATTGAGGTATCATCAGATGAATTATCTAATTATAAGTTTTCAATAACTTCTACAACTATATTGAAGGCTAAGATGATGGGGCCATGAGAGTTTGAATCAAGTGCAAAATTTGGAGAAGACGTAAGTGTAGCAGAATTAGGGGTAGTGTGTTGGTTGAAATTCAATATGAGATTGTGAAATTTTAGAGGCATATAAAGTTATGGCTTCAATAACTAGAATCTGTGATGACATTTTTATTTTAGGGCTTTTAAAGTAATGATTTTGTAAGTCGACTCACAATTGTGTGAATCTACTCACACATCTTCAAACTTCATTTTTGGTTTTTTCAACTTGTGTTAGTTGACTCACATGATATGTGAATCGACTTACCAGGCTTGCAAACTTAAAATTTGATAGTTTTAAGGTTGTTATGGCAATTACAAAGTGGTTATTTCTCTTAGAATTTGTTTTTCATTGGCGTAGTCTATTCATGCATAATATAAAAGGTTTTCTAATCATTAAACAAAAGAATAATTTCACCCATTCTCATATTCAAGCATTCAAGATCATATCATAGATTGAAAACACTCTTTCTTGATCAAGTCTGGTGTGCAACCGAGTTTTCAAGTGAGAAAACAACAGCGAGAGATTATCGATTTTTGGGGTGTCTTTTCTATGTATGAATCATTTAGGAGACATCGGCTGATTGTGTATCAAGGGCTGAAGAAGGTAATCTTCAGAGGTTTCCTAGAAGGGTTCCTAGGTGTCTATCTTGAAAGAGTGAGGTGTGATCTTCATCTTAAAGATAGCTTTGTGTTCAGAATTTGGAGGGTTCCAAGATTATGTGTAGAAGAATGTTTAGAAAGAAGGGTTTGTGTGCAAGGTTTTATAACATCCATCGAAGGATCGTGTAAATACTCATAATCAATAATCAAAGGAGGAAAACTCTCATTCAAATGAATGAGGACAAGATATAATCTACGAGCGAGGATGAAGTAAATGAACCTGTATAAATCGTCGAATGAATCTCTTTATCCTTAACTCTTTAATTTTCTTCAATTTGCATTGTTATTTAATTTTCATTTTATTTGGAGTTTGATAGCATTTTCTATTTAGGTGCAAAATGATATAAAGATTGTTATTAGAATTTTCCTATTTAGAATTTTGTCTTGATTTTGTATGTTGAATAAAAATCTGTTTTTAAAATTCAATCAACATCTTAGGCTTCATTAAAATTGAAGAATCTAATATCTTAGTGTTTCTATTAATTGTGATTCATAGAGTTTTTTTTTTGAATATTTTTGTCATATTTGATCGAAGTATCAAAAATCATTTTTAAAATAACTTCAATCAAATTGTGTTTTCTTGTATAAGTTTCTATTTGATTTGTGTTGTTTATTTCGAATATCATCAACAAATTGATATGAATATCCAATACTCTTAATATTCGAGTCCATCGTATTAAAAGTTTTCATTTTCCATTGTGTGACTCAAACGATTTTCAAAAGTATTGAGCTCTATTCAACCTTTTCTAGAGTTTGTTGTCGGTCATTTCATGACTAATAGAAACCAAAGGAACAACATGATCATCCTTCATCTGCTATTCTAAAGCAAGCCTGATACACTCTTGAACAACTTTGTTGATCTCTTCTTCATAGATAGGTGGATGTGATTCTTCTGCCATGATTGGAGTGGTTGTAGTACCACTAGACTGACCAACCAAAGCCACATTCTTTCCTTTTCCTTCCACTAGAGGTTTGATAGCTTTTGTAGTGAGGATCTTCATATTGGTTAGATTTCTCACATTAAAGAAAGGAACATAGGAGATCTTCAACAACTTGTCCTTTGTAGTGCTCCTAATCCCGATAACAGTTTTTGATTAGAGGAATCCTTTCAAAGAAGGCATAAATTAATTTGGAATAACGAATCTTCTTCATTTTCCCAATTTTGGAATTAACCACACATGACTTCATGTGTTCAAGAATGAGGTCAGGGAGGTACATCTTCGTTCTCTTGGCAATGTTCCATATAATGTTCTCGTGTTCCTTGCTAGCGCGATCATTAGAGCCTCTTTTGGGGACAATGCATCCAATTACAATTTTGAACAATACCCTATACTTGGATTTCAGCTAAGCAGAGACTAGGTCAGTCTTAAATCCGCCTTTGTAAATTTATTTGTTACATATAGGTTGTTGTTGAATACCAAGTTAGAGATGCTGCAATGAATATTATTAACAAAGTGGGCAAGCTCTCGTTGGTTGATCTTGCAGGGTCAGAGAGAGCTCTTGCCACAGATCAAAGAACGCTTAGATCTCTTGAGGGTGCCAACATTAACCGGTCCCTTCTTGCACTAAGCAGCTGCATCAATGCTCTTGTAGAGGGAAAGAAGCATATACCATACCGAAATTCAAAATTGACTCAGCTTCTCAAAGATTCACTAGGAGGGACGTGCAGCACTGTCATGATTGCTAATATAAGCCCGAGTAACCTCTCATCTGGTGAAACTCAAAACACCCTTCATTGGGCTGATAGAGCCAAGGAGATTCGAACAAAGGTTGAAGCCTCTAACCATTTCAAAATTTCACTGACACAATAGTATGAGTATTTTCTAAATGTTTGTCATAGATCATCATTCTGTATTAATATTTTGGTTTATGGAGTGATAACAGGCATGTTTTTACCCTTTGATATAATGTTCACATTTTTTGTCGTTTGGTATCAAATATATCATTCCGTTGATTCTGAATAATAAAACTGAAACCTGTTAGACATGGATGCAGGCAAATGATGCAAATGAGGATCTATTACCAGTAACTGAAACAGGAACAGACCAGGCCAAGCTGGTACTTGAGCTGCAAAAGGAGAATCGTGAAATGCGAACGCAGCTAGCACAGCAGCAACAAAAGCTTTTGACACTCGAAGCACAGTCCTTAGCAGCATATTCCTGCTCAACACCCCCATCCGTTTCATCTCTTCTTTCGACTCCTCCAACTTCTGTTCAACCAAATGAAAAGCGATGGACCAGACCCTCTTTCTTTACTGCAACCTATCTCGCTCCAGAGACCAAGTACAAAGGAGAGAAGATAGCCATCACTATCAGAACACTTTATCAAAATGTAAAATCCCTGGAGTCAGAGATAGAGAGAATGAAAAAGGACCACTGTTTGCTGATAAAGCAGAAAGATGATGTTATTCGTGAGCATTCACAAAAGAGTGGGAAAAAAGCAGCAAAAGCAGGGAAAGTGGTAACCAGGTATAATATACGGCCAAAGGATGAAAACACAGGTGAGTGGAAGGGTCCAAGTCATTGTTTTCGATCACCACTACCATTGGCCAAGAAACGAAGCTTTTGGGACATAACTGCTGCTAACAGCCCATCAGTTACTGCACTAAATGGGAGAAAAACTAGAAGCCATGCCATGTCTGAACCTACTGCGCATTCATCCACGCTTCTTCAGGTCTGTGTTTCTTCTCCCCCAACCTGTATAAAGCAGAAACACCTTTCCAAACTGTCATGCCGCGTGTCTGACACGTCTCAAACGCCAACATTTTGTCGACACGCCAAAGAAATTGTCTAACTCCCCTTAGTTAGCAATAATTAAAATATATATTTTTTAAGCTCAGACACTTCTCAGACTCGGTTGAACACCTATTGTGGTTGAATACTTCTCCGTCACTCTTAACATAATAGAGAAGTCAACTTTTATGATATTTTACATAAAAAAATTATAAAATCAATTTAAATATATGAAGCACATAGCCTTGATTCATTGAAATCTAAAGACGTATACGTCTTATTCTATTGGGGCTCATCATCATAACTAGTTGTTTTAAGATACACGATTCATCAGATTTTCAGATTTTTTTTTGAAAGGATTTCATTGTGAAATGATCCCTCTTAGAGTCTTATACGTGTATTATTTTTGCATGAATTCATGTGAAACTAAATAACTTTGTATTTAGAAGATTAATATATAAATGTTATCTCTAAGTTTGATTTTTTATGTTAATCACGCCTGTTCACACACAAACTTATGTGTATGTGCAATATCCTGAGTGTCCGATATTTTAGACATTAGTTGCTTCAGTGTCTCTGTATCCATGAAGGAGTTTGTGCTTCATAGATCCCAACTTTACACTTTTTTTCCTTGCATGTATGAATGATAAATTGATAATAAACATCATAGTAAATATCATGTTCTTAATTGCATTTTTGAAATCTTGGTTACCATTTTTAAAAACATCATAGTAAATATCATGTTCTTAATTGCATTGTTAAAATCTTGGTTACCATTTTTAAAAACATCATGTGTCTCTCAATTGCATCATAGAATAACGTTTTCTTCCTCGTGTTTTGATCATAACCATAACCTTACATGTTCATTACATTTTTCAGCCACGGTCTGCTATTCGAAAGGGAAATATTTGGAAGTGACTAGGGAGGAGTAGAAGAAATTCAAGGACAGACTAGAATCCATGTGCCAGAAGGTCTGGTATCTCTGCTTGTGTAAATGAGTTATACAATGATAGTTTTTTAGGCTTAGTGAACAGTAGGACGGGTATTGATGCTTTCCGAGAAAACTCCTTAGTGATTATTTTTATTTCTTTATTGTATTTGTTCATTCATTTTTCTTATTTGATTTGAGTTGTTATATTAACGTTTCAGCTCACCAATTTCAACAAGATTATCATTATCAGTGGCGGAGAATTGAAATATTGGAGTGGCCAAATTTATAAAAATTTAATGGATAAATAAAAAAATATAATATTATATTGGTTATAAGAATTTGAAATCGTAAATTTATAAAAATATATTGACGATCAAACTCTTAACGGTTATTATAGAGGTATTAGATAAAATTTTGATGACATTTTTAATAATTAAAAATTAGTTTTTAAAAGTTTAATTTTTCTTTTCAAAAACTAAAATTTTTGGAGTTTAATTATTATGTTTTGTCGGTTTAAAAAGTTTTACAATGTCAACACATCAAAACCATTTATAAACCTGACTTTAAAAGTAATTATTATAAAAGTGAAACTATTTTATTAATCTAATGGTTATGATTAATGGTCAATGTAATGCATACAACTTGAATCAGAATATTTAAACTATTAATACATGTTTCTTAACTACAAAGACTGAAACAACATATATAATTATTAATATACATTTTAACACAAATATTATTTAAAATACAAATATTGACATAGTGTTGATAAAAGATAATTGTTTAGTTTGAGTTTTAGATAATCTATTTTAAATTTCCTTTTTTTGTTTTTCTGTCTTCTTTATAATTGTGACATTCATTCTAATGAAAAATAACCCTTTCTTTACTTTTGTTCTTTTGTTCTTTTATGCTTCCTTTGAAATTTCTTTTGGAAACTTAGTTATGCTAGTCATTTGTATGTTATGTGACAGTTTTTATTATATTTCGTGTGGTGCGCGTTTATCGTATTTGGATTACTATAATCACATCATCACTTCAAGCATTTGATCGTCGGATTTTGATTTATGTTGTATGCTCTGAAAGAAGTCAATACTTTGATGAAAGTCAACACTCCCAAGAAGTAAAAATAATTTACACATCTTCTGATGAACATCCTGAATCTGCTACTTGTCTGAAACTCTTTAAGACATGCTCTAATCATAATATCTTCTACTTCCCTATTCTCATCCCAATATATGCATAATCATTCACAAAGATATATATGGATACATATTAAAGATTGATCTGCCTTATACGGTGATTGAAGATCTCCAACTGTAATATCCTCAACGGACACTTCTCTCTTTTTGAGAAGAACTCACTGTGTCCACTATGGATGTGAGAGAGAGAGAATGAAAAAGGCAATGTGTTAAGCAGAAAATTTGGAAAAGCCAAGAACGCATCAAATGAAAAGGATGAATGGAATATCCTCTCAGTAGAGAGTTATTAGAATTGTAAATCAGTCAAAGTGTTCTAACACACTTGTACTGATAAAGAACTTAATATGTCACATCCTCTCAATGAGAGTTAGAATCCTATAAACAAACTTTGTGTCAATTTAGACATAAACTAGAACTGATGTAAATCAGTCTGATAGTGGCAACAACCCTCTCACCCCTAAGAGATACCTGAAAAGGTACACCGATTCCTATGAACCTCAATGGCAGGGCACCATAAAGTGGAATAAGGTTCTGTTGATGACAGCTTGAAGAGGCTAGAGAAAAATACTCAAAGCCTTAAGAGACAGAGTAAAGAATACTTGTATGCTATTAATTGAAATAGTGGATAAGTCTTCAATTATTATTGAGGTAATATCTCTCTGTAAGGGGAGGACTAGGTTTAGCAACAGTCTGTTGCGAGCTAGTATAAAAATATTTGTGTCTCGTTTATCTATCCTCTTCTCTCACCTTAGTTTTTTATGATTCAACCTTACTTTGTTGAAACCCCTTTTTTAAAAGCAAGTTGAATGTTTTGATAAGAATAATTTTATGTAAGGAATTCAAAGCATCTTGCATAAACAGCAAGACACACTTCAAATCCCTCTCTTTCTTGTGTTTTCAGCATAACGGTTGGAAGAAAACATGCATTACCTACAAAAATTGCTAAATGAGGTTGAGTCATGGTGCATTTTGCAGGCCAAAATGCATTGGCTTGTAGGATGAACTTTGCCTATACATATCTCATGTAACTCTTACAGACATAATCAATCAAACAAATCTATTTTCTCATATTTTATCCCTTTAGCTTAGATAACATACAAAAATCCAACACCATACTTAAAACTCTTTTGGAGGAGATAAGGAATCTACATAAGGGAACATTATTCCTTTCTCAATGTAATCATTCGAACCAAAAAGAAATCAAAGTCTAAGATTTATTAGTCGATCACTCGACTAAATTTTAATTTGGACAATAAATTTGGCATTTGAACCACAAACTGAACTGTCTTTTCTGTCTTCTCAGGCCACCACAAAAGTATAATAGATCCATTGGCATTTGTGGTTGCTTGGACCGCCACAAATGCTCTCTCTCTCTCTCTCTCTATCTCTCTCTCTATATATATATATATCATTCTACCATTCTTTATCTCATTTCTTCCTTTTAACTTCTCTCTATATTTTGTCTCTACCTTTTCTCTACAAATGTTTTTCTCCAACTTTTATTTTGAAACAATTGTAATTTTTTTTGCATTAGATTGATTTCGTACTTCTCTCTAGAGTTTCGGTAAGTCTTTACTTTATGCTTTGTTTTTTAGTGTTAATTTTTTATTTGAAGTTATTTATTTAATGAATATTATTTAATATTTTATGCTTTGATAGTGATGTTATTGTATTGATTGTGAAAAATTGTTATTTATTCATAAACTTCAAGTCATACACTACTCTGCATCAAGTTAGTATATAATGCATTTTAAATATAGATTATTATTTTAAATATAGAAGAGTCTCCGATAGCGCCTAGTACTAGTATAAGTGTGGAGAATAACGTAGGTCCTTCAAGTAATACTAACGTGTTAGGTGTAGATTATTATAATTATCAACACTTTTAGGTGATGAACGATATGATTTTGGATACTGTTCGGGTTAATTTTTCATACAATGAAGATCAATATGATGACACTGATAGACTCCAAATAAAGAATCAGTTTCATGTTCTTGATTTAGCTTTAGGTTTGATGACAAAAATGATGCTAGATATAACACCTATTAGACATGGTTTGTTGTAAAGTTATTACGATGCTAAATGGTTAGTGTCAAAGTTAGGATTAGGTGTTAAGAGGATTGATTGTTGTGCTAAAAGTTGCATGTTGTATTACAACAACGAATTTGGTATGAATGATATCAATTTAATTGAATGTAAGTTTTTTCAACAACCAAGATATTGCAAAAGGAATAATTCTAGGGCAAGTAGGGAAAATCATTTCCATGGAAGACAATGTTTTATCCACCTATTGTATCAATATTGTAAAGAATGTATGAATTGATGCAAACTACATGAAAGATGATGTGGCATTATAAAAATAGAAGAAATTCAAGTGAATTGCGACATCTGCCTAATGGTCAGGCATGGAAACACTTTGATTAAATGCATCTTGATTCTGTGTTAGATCCATGCAATGTATTACTTAATTACTAATATAGACATTTTCATGATTAATTAAGCTATATTTTAATATCTCTTTCCTTTTTTTTATAATTTAAACGAACAATAGACAAAATGTACTTAGAGAAAAGAACGTAACACTGCAATTATGGCTTTTTTTTTTTACCACTGGTTCTCCAAATGTATATTATCCATATTGGCATACGTGCTCAATAAGGGCAAGGAGAAACAACCAAATTGGAATGGTGAAAATGTTTGAAGTGCTTTGTGAAAAAAATGGAACACAGATGCTTACAAACACAAATAGAAAGGAGAAAAAACAAAGATTAATAGAGCATCTAAGAGGGGTACAAGTACTTAAAAGGGTGGTTTCGTCTATTGGAGAGATCAAATACTATATGGTAATTTTATGATATATCTATTATTTTATATTCAATTAATTATTAAATTTCACCAATTAAACTTGACAATTAATATTTTAAGAAAAGCAACTTGGACGAGAGGTCACTCAGGCTAAGATACATCACTATCTTCATGTTAATTTGGAAATAAATGAGTATACTGATGAACTCTTACATATGATTCAAATAACTATAGAATTAACTAGTATTTAAGTTGATATATATTTTATGAACTGCGTACTAATTATAATTAATTACTTCTCTAAATTATTATACATTAACTAATCAATATAATTTTATTAATTTTTTATTTTTATTTTTTTATATAAGTAAAACTTTAAGAAGCCTTAAAAGAATGAGATGATCAAAAAGCTACACCTCCTCCTATTCACCGAGCTGGTCCATTCGATTGGAAATAATATGAGACTGGAAGCTTTATGAACATCAGTGGTGGCAATTACAAAGAACGTGTGTTGGGGCCATGTAGTTTGCTCTCAACACTTTTAAAGGGTCCATCCAGATATATTCAGACTAGATCTTCTTTTTATCTGAGTACAGATCGATCTCATCGTCTGTCGATATCTTTTGAAAATGTTGAGCAATTAAAGGAACAATGTATGATTGAGCAAGAAGAAAAAACACAACGACTGATACAAGCATCAATTGAAAAATTAAATGCAGACTGACAACAAAAGTTTCAACTGCAACAACAACAGTTTTCATCTCAACAATTTCCTCCTAACCGATAGTTCCTGCCTCACAGCAACAACACTATCTACGGTCTTAGAACTTGCAGCAACAACACCAATGTTCCACACAACAACAACAATACTCCCAGCAGTAGCAGCCTCCATACTTCCAGCAGCAACAACAATCTCCAAACTCCACCTTCCAGTAGCAACAACAACAACTAATGTTCTAGCAGCGACAATCTTTTAATAACTATTATTATGTGCCGTCTCTTTCACAATAGCTTTCTTAGCCTCTAGCAAATCAAACTCCCTTACCGACCAATTATGCCGACAACTAGATTGATTATACCAAATTTAACTCAATCTCAACCAGCTATGGCTCCGCTGACTAGTGTTGGTGTACTTTAAGATGAAATGCAATATCAAACCATGTTGTCATCAGTACCTGTTGGAAATGAAGAACATATAGCTAGTATGTGAATAGAAAAAAATAGAAGTCCCACATAGGAGGGATTACACATTCTAGTAGTGTTTATAAGGTGGAGATATGATATTTGGGGTGTGCCCCCAGGGGTGCTCCAATTTTGTGAAGGGGCGAGAACGCATGCAAAATAAATCACCACACACGCGCGCGCGTCGCCGCCGCTGTGCGTCCATCCGGCCGGGCTGGGCTGGGTGGTGAATTATTATTTTTTAGTACAAAGAAAATTAAAAGATTAATATTTATTTTCTAAAAAAAAGGAATGCTTGCATTTTTACTTAATTGACCCTCCACTGAGTCAACACATTATTTTTGATCTAGTTAGTCATTCCTTGTATTTCGCGCGGTTCGGTTTTTGGAAATCACACCAGAAGCTCTCCATTCTTCTAAGGCTTTTCTCTTCTTCTCCCTCCCTATTCTTACTTCTCGGTTTTCTTTCTTTTGAGTGGTCTTAGTACCATACTGAGGGTGTAACTCTAGAATGGTTTTTCACGGTGTAGTGAAACTCCGATACAGAGTAACATGGCTGTTTTATCCTGGGGACGGCGTGGTTGATAGTCTGCCTTGCACAATTTGGTCAGTGCCGCGAAACATCTTAAAGAGAGCGACCTAGTCCGCGACTCAACCCAGTAATATTTTCGGTGGCATAAATTGTTTTTAAACTGTTTTTTCAAAACTTGAAACAACAATAATGATGGAGGGAGTGAAGCTAATGGTAAGAGGAATTATTATGGTGATTGATGTGTTCAAATAATTTTTTTGTTTTTATTTTTGGTTTGTATGAATACTTTAAATATTATTATATAATTACGGTGTATTTTATTTTTGGTTGTATGAGATGACAAACGAAGAAGGGAAAAAGCAAGACAAGCGCGAAGTTAGAGGGATGGAAATAAAAAAAAGCGCAAACTTACAGGCCAAACATATATGCTTTCCTTTGATTTTTGTCCTTGTAACACCACACTATTTTTGTTTTCATCCCTTTCGCATTTCTCATCTCAGTGTTATTTAATAGTTACTAATAGCAGAGATGATTTTAAAACAAATTTGAACTTACAGAGTTAAAGTTGAAACAAAATGTACATTTAAGCTATATTAAAATTATATTTTCGTTTATATATATATATTTTATAAAATATATTTTCATTTTTTAAATTATGTTACTATTAATTTTTTACCAATAATTATATTTTTTAATATTAATTTGTATTTATTAAAATTAGATATTTGTGGCAGCCGAAATGCCCACAAATAGAATTTTCTTGTGTCTAACGACACAATTTATAGTGGCTTAAACGACCACAAACTATGTTGTTAGTGGAGGCTATAACTACTCAATTGCAAAGGACGTTGAGGGAGTATAATGGAGATTTACATGCCAGAATTGAGAAGTTAGAAAATCAAAAAAATCATGATGATGATGTGGAGGTAGAAGGAGGAGAAAAGAAACCGAAAAGAAACGTTATTCCTTAAACTTGTCCTTTTTAGCTCCAAAAAATCTTCTACGAAAAATTTCTTTGTTCAAGAGGAATCTTTAATGATTCTAGAGGATTGTATTTCAAGATGTCATTCATCGTATGAAAAGAGTTTATTTACTAGAGGAATGAAGTAACACATGATCTACGTCTTGTGCTTGATATGATTCTACCAAAGAATTGACAATCAGATGATTGACTTTTATGAAAGTGTTGATTAGGTGAAGTACTTGTATCAGAGGATTGATTTTTGTTAGAGTGTTGACCATAGGATGAATAATGTTGGCCAAATGACAAACTCAATTGTACATCAGAATAATCAGATGATGTGCTTCATAGTATAACATTGACTGAATCAATCGACAAACGAAGCAAATACTACTCTTCTTTGTCCAGATGAAATGCTGAAATACTCATTACATGATCTACACCCTTAGAAGCACGTTAAAGTATAAATTGTTCTCTTGTATTCTTTATTATCATGAAAACCTAAATAATGGGTCATTCTTCTTCAAACCAACTTGGTTCTAACAATCTCCTATTTTTTGATGATGACAATGTTGGAACCAAGTTAGTCCCTCGAAGAATTCCTTGTGTGGTTTTGATGTTAACAAAGAGGTATTTTATGAGAACAATTTGTTGGAATAATGGCTTCATTAAGCGTGCAATAAATTAGAACAAGAAAACCAAAGGAAGCAACCAGAGGATGATAATATAGGAACTAAAAAGTATATGCATCTGCCTATGAAGATATGCCTCTAATAGCAGTATGCCTAAGAAGATTATACATACCTGCTTCTGAAGACTGGCTCATAAGATTGGGTATGAAGACTACGTCTAAAGACTGGCTCATAAGATTGGGTATGAAGACTACGTCTAAAGACTGGCTTTGAAGAATGCCTTTAAAGTAAGTAACTCAACATGCCTCTAAAGACTTTGCATGCCTCTAATGTGCACAAACTCACCATGCCTTTGAAGAGTTTATCTTAAGCAATTATTAACTCTGAAATTATTGTTCAAGCCATGCCTCCAAAGCTCATGTTCCGCTGATCAAAAAAATTGCAACACACTCCAAATGCTACCTTTGATGTTGCATTGACTTTGATACTGCAACAAATGTTATTTGCCCAAGCCACTAATTCTAAATCACGTAGTCTTCCTCTGATTATAATTATTCAAGCAACACAACATCAGACTCCAACAATCAAGTGAATGATTCTGATGATATAAAAGCCACGTTTCGGATGTAAAGTCAACGGGTCTGATGGATTATCCATTACAAAAAAAAGACATAGTCGTATAAAAAATTCTGAAGGTCCAAGAACAAGCCCAAGTTGTATTCCCACTCCACATCCAAATCAAGTGTATGAAGAAATACTCAAGTGAATAATTTGCAAACACAATCTGAAAACAATACTAATTGCTCATATCCGATTCTAAAATAAGGAATTGATTAACAACCATATAATTAAAGCGTAACTTTCATAATTATACTTTGAAGAAATATTTGTTGACCAAGTTGGAAGGAAGATATGATTCAGATTTTACAAAGGACTAAATTGAAACACTAATTTAATCTATAAATTAGGACTCAAGTTTGAAGACAAAACATAACACACAATTACCTTGCAAACAGTGTTGAGATGAACCTTTGGGAAAAATATTTTCTAAGTATTCAAAACTTCAAGGTTCAAGTTTCAGCAAAAGGCATTTGTGGTTAGTTTCATTATTTTAGTGTCTAAGTGTTGTAACCCATGCGTATGAAAGTATCACCGTAAAAAATATGCTTACTAGAAGCAAACCCAAACTAGTTTCCAACTATTTGTAATCCAGACCGATAGTGGCTTTAGTGTGCCTCAAGCAATCTGTGATGCTGTTGTAGAGTTAGGTGTTGTTATAATTCAAGGTTTTGAATTAGTTGTTAAAATCCTTCTAAGTGCGAGGACTGAATATAGCTACTAAGTTGGTGGTAAACCGGGATAAATCTAGTGTGTTATTTTACTTCTACTTTGTTTGCTTTACTGCTTTCTCTAATAAGTTAAATTTGTACATTACGACCTCTATTTAGAAAAAGTGTGTAAGTCACCAAACTAGACCCAAAATTTGAAGAAAAGAAAATAATTTAATTTCGACAAACACAATTCAATCTTCTTCTCATGTTTGCGTGCCTCCAAACAAACATTCATATTGATAATTGTTTTTTTAAATTTCAAAATAATTTCAAAGACTCTGGCTGAAATGATGCATGGATATTTTAAGAACTTTAACTAGATGCCGAATTAACTAATGCTAAACAAAAGTCGTGCTAAAAATGTGTTGGCACTCTAAAAGATAAGCCTTTATTAGTATTTTATTTCTATTAAGAAATTGTTCTCAATTAATATTTTTCCCTTTGTACAATAAGGTTAAGAAATAGGAATTGCATCACCGTTAAAGTGATATATAAAAGAATTCAAAATAGAATAAGCAAATATAAAAAAA